>VZRJ01007752.1:0-242370 GCA_013397565.1 Ptilonorhynchus violaceus | reverse complement strand
AAAAAAAAAAAAATTCTCTATACTGAGATAACTCATTACCTCCTGGTTAAGAACATTTCCATGGATGAATTTGCAAGAATAGGCATTGATTCCCCTGAGATTCATGCTGATGAGCTTACAGTTGCACTGTGTTAGGTCAGGTTAGTATTTGCCTTCTGAAGAGAATTGTTCAGCATTTGTTTCTTTCCCCCGTTACCCCCACAGCTCGGCTAGGAGCAAGCACAATAAATGTTGTGTTATATGAGAATGACTGATAGCAGAGAGGCTGTTCTAAGACATTCTTCTTAGCACAAAATAGACTGCTTTCTGTAAGATAAGTAGAGTGCCTTTTCACTTAAAGAGGTGCCAGTTTCTCTGGGTTTTTACACTCCTCTGAGATGTGAACCTATTCTTCAACAACACAAGCAATGTCTCGGCTTGTTAGCATAGCCTCCCATGATACTATTTCTTTATCCTAATAAAGTGAAAGAATATGTAGTATAATAAGTCGCTCTACAACCAGGTTGACTTAAATATTTTATTAAGAAAGAGGCCATTAAGCTGTAGATGCAGTTAGATAAAACAAAACTCAGTGTTAAGTGTATCAGGATTTTCTCTGACATCTTTCTCATATTGCTTTACATGTTTTTTTATAATACTTCAGGAGCATTTCTCTAAGTGTTACTGATCTCTTTCTTATAAATGCCTTGTGCTGGAATTGTCTCTGCAACATACAACTGTAAAAACAACAAAAAAATTGATATACTGAAAGTCTTTAATCACTTAATAGAGCTCAGATAAGCCAATATTAAAACACATTTATGCATGAACAACTAATAACTGAAAGAAATTACATGCAACTCGAGAAACCATTTCTTAATTGTTACTCATTAAAATAAATTATGGTATATTATCCCATTTACAATGCTGAAAATAGAATTTAGCAGCAGTTGTTCTGTCAATTTATCTTTCATTCTAGGTTTTTATGGCAGTTATGTTTTGAAAATAATTTGTCCTAATCAGATGGTGTTATATTTTACCAGCTAATAGCTACACCTCCTTGCAGGCATATCCTTAGAGAGGCATTGGGCTAAACATTAAAACTTAGAATTATTAGAGCTAATTGAATGTTATTGTAGTGAACATAAAGAGTTGCTGTGGTTCAAACAATGTACAAATTTATAGATCCTTACAGTTGCATTGCTGTCTACAGCTTTATTTATTGCAGGCCATACAGTATTATTATAGAGAACTGATGCTGAAAAATTGATTGAACAGAGGCATAAGCTAATAGCAAATACTTTGTTATTATTACAGTGCAGGTTCAGCTTATTCAGCCAATGTGGCTTTTGAATCAGCTATAGGGAGCCTCAGTAGCGCTCCTGTGCATCTTTAGCTGGATGCCTGACCTGGAATTAGGGACACCTGGACCCAAAGGAGGAGAGCAAACCACCAAATTGGGATCAGTTGGAGCATCTTCAGTCCCCAAACATTATCAGTCCTTCAGGATTTGGCCTCATTGATGTGACGTTTTTGCTGGAATTCACTAACTCACAATGACTCAAATATAAACCAAGTTTTGTTTTTCTTGCAATCTAGTCACAATTTACCACTTCTCTTCTTTGTTGTTGAAACCAGTGTCTCTGGTGCCAACACCAGAGGCATACAGGAAAAATCATTTTTCATTCTAACCTAAAATAAACAACTTCAATTATATTATCTATATTTCAAAAATATTATTCTAACATTATTTTATTTTCTCATGGTTTAGTTCTTGATTTAGTTACTTCTGTTGTCTCAAGCTGGTTCTGTAAAGGATAACTACAGCTTAAATTATAGAGATGTCTACATTATGCAGTGAAATTAGAGAATTTTCTGAAGTGACATCAGACTGAACTGACAGCAAATATGACTGAAAAATTTTCCAAAGTTTATAACTAAGCTTCTCCTTTAGTAGACTAAGTTATGTTTATTAGGTAGCATTTGGCAGCTACAGGAATGGCTATAGAGTTGTTCCAATGGGTTTCTCAAACAGCTGCTTGATGAGTGGAGTTGGAGATGTTGGAAGAAGCTTGGTGCCCTCTGCTCCCTTTTGCCATGATCTCTACTTATAATAGGAACAATTGCACTACTAACTCTGCCCTGCAAAGTTAGTAAATGTTGATAAATGTTTTCCTGTTTTCACCCCAGCTTTGAATATTTGTCTCCCTTGGCCTGTAAAAAAGTGTGTGCCCTTCAGGAATGTGTTGCATACAAATAATTAGTGCTTGTCAAGGCAGGGAAAGGGGAAAAGGTGAGAAATCCAGTGCACATCTAAAGTGAAATTGGGAGTCAGAGACATGTGGATAAAACCCAGGAAACATAAAAGTTACAAAATAATTTCTATTTTCAGTGACATTGTAAACTAGAATCTGCCTCTTGTTTCTGCTTTTTTGGAGGAGGCTGTACTACATAACTGAACAAGTAATTTTTTTAGGTTGAAGTTTAGAGACTTATTATAGCAGAATATCTATCTCTTTGCTTCACTTATTATTCCTCTGAGGGGTTGCTACAAAAGGAAGCGAAAACCCTTTGTATCAGGAGCCCCCTGTCATTTAACTTATCTCCTTCCATCCATAGTACTACTTTACAGGCTGAAACTGAAAGTACATAAAAAGAGTTGCTACCATTAGATGAACTCTCTCAATCTCTGTTTTGCTGGGGAAAGAGGACTGGGGGAGAAAGGTCACCATTGTTTATTTTAGAAGTTATTATGTTCTTGTTTTATTTGTGTTCAATACAGATTACTGAGAGTTAAAAGTTTGGAAGCCTGGAAAGAAAAGGAGGAGTCTGGAAAAATACAGGCAAGAGAGAAGAAATGGGATAAAATAGAGAGGAATACACTAAGAAGATGAGGTAAACAAAAATGTCATGAGTGCATCTATGTGGGTGTGAATTATTAAAACACTTTTCTTCTCCCTCTTCTCAGAATTATTCCCAGACTTTCTGTTGCATGAATACATTCAACCACTGAAATTTAGGAATTACCATAATGAAGAATTAAGGCTGATCTCCAGCTGCACCAGGTCAAAGCTGTATGGTATGCTCTTTAATTACACTGGATTTTCGTCATTTTTTTCCCCACAAATTTGTTATGTTGTGTCGTGCATTGCGTGAGATAAAGATCACAGGATGGCTGAGGTTCATCATCCTGAATGGTGAAGGTAGTCAGTGATCACTCCCATCGTTATACACTCACAATTCTTTTCATTCATTATTATATTGCCATTCCTTTCCTTAAAGGAGGCTCAGAGTGATTGATGCTGGAACTATGATGTTTCCAATAATTTAAAATATCTGACCTGAGAGACACAGGATCTGAATTTTTAGGCATGCCTAGTCCTGCTAATGAGCTTTCAGCTACATCTGGTTTTCTGGACACTTAGGACTCTTGCCTTTCCTTTTGGAGATGCAGACTGCAGTTGTCTGAGTACAAAATGCAATGTGGGCAGCTGATATATCCTCCTCCTACATCTGATTACAGTCCATCTGCTGAGCACATAGAGAGTTCACAATTATAAATGCTGCCCTTCACCCTGTGGTCCATGCAAAAGGACAACTTTGGCTCCATAGTTTCTCCATGTTGCTTGTCTGAGCAGTCAGATAATAAGTTAGTGTACATAAGGCTTTTGCTGTGTGGGAGTATGCTCTTTTTAACCTCTTTTCATGAGAAGTTCCCTGCTTCTCCATGAGGGGAAGTGGCTGATGTTAGGTCCTCAGATCTCAAACAACTGCCTGCTGAGCTTGGTGCACACTGTTTTAGCAAAGTCAGTATTTTGGCTTTCATGTATTCAGGATACAAGTGTTTTTGACTTAGTTCTGGCTATTGCTGTTCAGATCTTTAGAAAACCCGACTTCAAACCTCTGAAGCAGAGTAATGTAAAAGGAGGCATTTGAAGTAGCCACTAGAGGAAAAGTGTGATTTAAATTAATTCCCTGAACCAAAGAGTAACTCTACAACAGACAGAAGGCATTTTACACACATACACACACATACGTTTTTCATTATTGCTATCTAACCAGAAGTCAATCCTTTCCTTTGCTTGATAACTGAATATTAGCCTAATACTGTAATCCACTAACTCATCACACTTCTGTGTGCTGTTTCTTCATGTGCTGCATTCAGGTCAGAGATGGAAAAAGAACTGTTTTTCATTACATTGACAAGTTGTCATTCAGTTCCTGGGGTGAATGGTAGTGTGATGCCAGTTTAACAGGTAAGGAATTGTTTACATTTCTAGTGTTGCTAATTGAATGTGTTAAATTAATGTGTTACTTAATGGCATGTGTTAAATTGAATAAATTTAATTAATAGTTAAATTAATTATTCCAAGACAAATAAAACCAAGATTCCAGTCCAGGTGACTAAGAAGAAAAGGTGTTTTTAAATTACTTGCTACCCATACCCAGATTTCATTGCTGCGGAAATGAGATTGAACTGGTATCTGCAACCTTATCTTCAACCCTGTGTCTATATAGCCTCTACAGCACTAAACAAAGCATTCAAAATACCAGTTTTAAAGCTAGAATTTGCTTTGTTAGACATTAGGTTGCAAGTAGCATGTTGTAGAGCAGCTAAAAGGCAGCCTCAGGATACAGCATTCCTTGTGTTTGCAGCCCTTGGGTTTAAAGGGAAGAAAATGTTTGAACTCTTCTTTGTGATTTTTATTGCTTCTAGAGAAACATTCCATATCTGTTAGATATTTGGCATTGGTTTAGATAGAAAACCAGACTGGAGAAAGTAAAATGCTGGATTTTCCTTTCTTTTTAACAAATCCTGATGGCATATTTACTGTATAAGCAGTAGATACTTGGCCACATTAGGATTAGGATGGAGAAAAGAAGATTCTGTGAAACCAAAGACCAAGAGCTTATTAAAGTAAGAACTTGGTCAGTACCCCTCCAGGAAACTGCAAAGTATTACTGAGTTATAGATACTGCAGAAAAGATAAGAATCCTTATGGAAAACATCTCCTTACTTGAATAAAAAGGACATTTAGTTGGGGCGGTAGAAATATTGGAAGCCTAGTACAGTATAACTCAAATTGTACTGCTGCTATAAATTAATATTAAAACAAATCTAAATTGTATTTTCTCTAAATTCACTTTCTTTCCATCCAAAAAACCCCAAACCCACAACATGATTTTGATATTATGCTGGTAGCACTTTTCTATATTTCCTTCGCTATTGGAGCTGGCAGAGGTTTTAATTTCACACTGTTGCCATCTGCAAACATTTCCCCTTTAATAATGGTGAAATTCTGGTTGTTGGAACACACTGAGCTCGCATTATCAGCTCTTCTGTTGGTAGGTCCTGCAATCTTCCACAGCACAGGAGTGGAACTTTCTTCCCCTTCTACTGCATGTTCTTTTCCTACAGGTGCTCTTCCACACACAACTCTTCCTGCTGCTGTTTAACAGAGGCTGTTTCCAAAAGAGCTCCTTTTTTTCTTTAAATGATGTGTCAGTGGAAAGGTAAGCATGCAAAAAAAGAAAGCCAGACTGCTCTCTAATCTTGCTGCAATAGGCCTTTAAGTGCTTTTATCATTTCAACACTGAAAAACAAATGTTAATATTACAGTAACCTGAGTTTAACCTCAGAACGCCGCTGTGAGGGGCAAATATATCATTATCTCCATTTACCAGTGGTAGCCTGAAGCATAGATAGATTTTTGTGTGTCTGGCCCAAGGTCATGTAGAAATGCTTCAGCAGAAGTATAATTAGATGCAAGATCTTCTGAGTTCTAGTCTAATACTTAATAGCTGTCCTTTCTGTGCTCTTAATGATAATGGGAGGCATTTATACTTACCTAGGAGAACACTAGCCTGAAGAAATGGTCCTTTTCCAAGCATGGCAGAAAAGAATTTTGTGCTGTCTGTGATGGCTTTTCTTGACCTCAGCACACAGTTAGCTAAACTTGTCTAGGTTTAACCTCAGTAATAAAAAAAATCAAAGAGGTTGCAAAGTGCAATTCAGCAGTGCTGGTGCAGTTAGCATTGTGAGGTTCTGGCTTGCTGTTGCTTCAGTGTTCTGAGTCATATATATCCTGTTTAAAAGTAGAGAGGAGTTTTCCTCCTGCTGTTTTTGACTGCTGGCCTTTTATAAGTCGTTTTTACCAATAAAAAGTCAAGCTGGTTACCAGTGGTCTGTGCATTGACAATGTGCATGGTACTTACTGTAGTCAGCCAGTTTTCTTCTGGACCACAAAAAGGTAAAATGCCTTCTTGCTCTTCTGAAAGCTAAGAAAGAACAGAAACAAAATTAGCCAGTGTCAGAAAGATACGGCAATAGATGAGATCAGAGATTTGTTCATTCTTGTGCCATCGTTCTCTGTTGTCAATATTGTTTGTTTTCTGAAGCAGAGCAATGCTTCCAAGGCCTCTGTTCTGCCAGAACTGACAGAGCACAGGGGGGCACTTCGCCCATTTACTTCATTTATTTTACCGTATGTGCTTACTTCCATGTGGTCCCAATAAGCACTGAACTACAACTTTGAAAGCTCAAATATGTGTTTTTATTATCCTTCTGACACCTGTATGCTTCATGAAAATGCACATTTCATGTGCTGAAGATGTAGATGCAGGGATGTTGCAAAAGGATTCAGAACCTCAATTAAAATTTTATAGGAAAATAAAATCAATCTTAGAGGCACAAAATATTTCTTTGAAGCCTCACTAAGTTGCTTTAAAAAAAAAAAGTGAAGTCTCTGTATATCACAGAAATCTCTTTGTATTGCAAAAGATTGCCAGTTACATGGAAATGAGATCTTTTATTCAAACAGAGCAAGTGATGCAGTTCCACTGGTGGCACTGTGCATGAAAACATCTGTATAAGATCTTTCTGAGATCTGAGGCAGTATTAAGGGGTGGGTTTGTTGTTGATTTTTTAATTTTTCCATTGTTGCAGTGCCACATCATTAAGTTTAAGTTCACCGCTATGCTATAATGTCTCTCTTCATGAAATTTGGCAATGGTGACAAAGACAGGACCAAGCTCTTTGTATAAGACATATATTATAAACTAAACACAAGTTGCTATTACCTAGTTGCTAATAAAACTCCACAGGTGAATCACACAATTTATTTGTCCTTGCTGAATCCAGAAAAGACATAATTCTTTTGTACAATAATGTCACCCAATAGATGGCAGCAGCATCTTTATAATGAATACTTTTTTACCAAGCGCAGAGACGTTTGGCATGAATTTCAGCTTCTGCCTGCCAACTGACAAAAGAAATATGGGACTTTTTCTTTTAAAGAGTAGCATTATAGGAAAACATAGCAAAGTGCATCTTTTTCTAATGGGCTTTGGTCAGTTGTACTTAATATGATCAAAATTTCATTCAATGGGAGTGTTACTATTCTCACTAATTAAGAGAAAAAAGTACAGCTTGGATGGTTCCAAATGGTCATTGATTCCTGACTATAAAAGACCTTGTTTCTGTTTATTGAACAAAAGCTGAAAGAGGAAATCTCAACCCCGTTGTGAGAGTTAGAAATATGTCTGCACACAATGCACATACATGTGTGTGCACACACATGAGCATGCAGCCTTCAAGCTGTCAATTAACAAAAACCATCATTTTTTGTAGGAAAAAAACATTTTAAAATATACTATTATTGCATAGCTGTTATTTTAGAAAGAAAGATGAACAGATCTATATATGAATGCATGTTCCCATGCTAGGAAAGATGAGTCTATATCGACAAAGATGAACACTAAAAACATGAACAAGTCAAGATCAGATATAACTTCATTCACTAATAATTTATATCTTTGACAACAGTTGTTTCCTAATTTACAGGAAAACTGAATGTTAGGTGACTGATTTTCAAATTTTATTTGAAAAAAAATACTTCAAGCTCATTGACCATTCTGAATGCCAGCACTGTTATATTTAGAGCAAGATAGATATCCTCTTTGGGAATAAGAAAAAAAAAGTTTGCTGATCACTTTAAGAATAATCTCCTCTTTCTCAGTTTGAAAATGTCATTAGTTCATTAGATGCCTATTTACTAGAAGTAAATATTATGGGCGCTTCTAATTTCTGATTCTGAAAATAATAGAATGTAATTACCAGAATCACTTCACCACACACATAGACCAGAGTGGTGTTATTTTCTCAGTAATAACAAGACTACATAAGATAGACTGTCATTAAAATAATCCTGGTTACGCTTCAAGAAAATACAGCTATATAGGTATATCTTACATGTTTATTTATGGTTTCTAAAATAGATCAGCATTTTTTTAAAGATGGTAAAAGAAATTAAACTTTAATTTGAAAATTATGTTACTCTTCATCAGAAGAGCAAAGCTTTCTGTTCAGCATATCCTGTGACATTTTGTGTCCTTCCCCCACTAAAATACCTTGACTTTCAACAGGGCACTTTGCATTAAGCGGAGAAACCCCTATGCACCCATAATTAGAGACAGTTGCTAATTATTGTAAGTAGTGCATGATTTTGGCATAATTAAAACCATGAAATCCATTCTGCAATACTGTTCTGATTTGAAGGAGGAATTTTAAAATTAGGATAATTAAGGTGAAAATATCATAACCTCTCTTATTGACAAGTTAAATTGCATAAAGGAAAGTTGGCTGACTTCTCCGCTTTCTTTTGAAATGTTCTCTAAAAAAATTGAGGAGCTATAGTTCAGCTTGATTCCTGATGCTTAATTAGTTGTGTATGGAATTGCTATGCAATGATTGTAGCAACATATAAACTAATAGCTAGTATATGGTATATTATTAACTTTATAAGCATAGGAAATCAAAAGGGCAATCAGAAGCAAAATGAAATTAAGATTTGTGAAATTTTACAAATATATGGTAGGGAACCATCTTCTAGGAAATGGTAAAATTACTAATTAGCAATTGAAATGGTAGAGCAAAAGAAAGATTTTCATATAGGAGGAGACTACAGTTCTTTACTGAAGGACAGGTCAGGATATGAGCAGATGAATTGGGGACTATTTACAAATGTGCTTGCCTGGTTGTACTAATTTTGGTATTGAGGGGTGAGCCTGCCTTCTTGTACTCTCTATCACCATGGGTTTATGCAGGAGCAATGGACAGAATGGGGGCGAGGGGGGAAACCCTTCACTGGAAGAAAAGGGAAAAAGGAATAGTATTGCAAAGACCATTTTAGCTCCCCAACAGATCCCTGAATCAAGATAACACATAAAGTGGTAAAACCCATTTGTTCTCAGTTCAAGATCTGTACCTTCAGTGGTGAATCTTCCAGATGTGATGCAGCACTCTATTTGTACAAAAAAAGTGGGAGTAATTGCTTTGGTTGGCACTGATCGTGCCAAATTTTAAGTACTTAATTCAGGACCGTAATTAAGTGTAGTTGTCCTAGGTTCTTGTATAATCAATGGAGAGAAGCTTCTGGAGGGCAATTCAAGTCTTGCATTAACTCAGTCACTGCAGGAGAAGCAGCCTTTCCCCACTGAGTCCTAATCAGATTTTTATTAACAAATGCTTGTTAGGTTGTTTCACATTATAGGAGTGAGGGCAGACATTTAGTTTTGAAAATTAGACTCTTCAAGTGGTTCATTTTTCCTTTTCATGCCTTAGCAGAATTTGTTATTTTCTCTGGCTGCCTCTTCTACCATTCTTTATATTGACCTGCTCTTAATGTTTGGGTGAATATACAGGAATCAAAACTCTGAATCAGAACATAATTTCCAAGAAGGAAAAAAAAGAATGTAAAAAACCATTACATCAGTCCTTTAAAACATCTGAAGAAGTCCAGTCTTTTCTTGAAGATCTTTAAACAGTGGCATGAAAGGTAATGGACACCTACTCTCTGTCTTGAACTGAGCTCTCTCATGGTATTCCTTAAAGCAGTATGTATTTCTCCTTGTTTTTCTAGGAATTTTGCCATTCTTGGTTTTATATGCACACTGAATCCTCCCTCCCATTCCCAAACAACCTCACTGCAGATCATAGCCTTTGATGGGGATTCATTTGCTATTTTTGAGCAATTACTTTACTCATTTCTTGTGTTCCCTACTTCAAATTCCCTGCTGGTATCAAAGCCTAGAGAGTCTCAGACCTCAAGACCGGAACTGCAGACAGACTTGACAAGGTACTGACATCCTTCTCAGCTCAATGTTCAGCTGGTGAAATCACAAATTTTCTGTTCCCTGCCCTTAGCACTGAAAAAGTACTTTAGTTTTGATGTGAGGGTTTTGAATTGGTTGGACCAGGCTGGGCTTTCACTCTCAGGTCTAGCTCAGGTTGCTTCAAGTGGTACAGGCATATTCTTTCCCTTAACAAAAGAAACAGAACATTATTTTTAGGTGCCTGAAGGGTTGGCTGGCTGAGTCACAAACCAACCCATGTAATCAGCTTCAGAACTTAATAGCATTCAAGTGTACAGGGATGCAGACTGCAGGATTAAAGAAAGTCAAATGCACAGAACAGCTCACTTCAGCTCTGCAATCAGACTCGTACTTATTGCTCAGGATGTCGTAGTCCAGCATTTATAAAATTTAAATATTAATTTTAGAAGTCTTAATTATAGCAACCAGAATAGTTCTCTTCAAAATAGTCCCCAAAATAACCCAGCAAGAAGCTATCAGCAATTTACCTGATTGAGGAACAGGTAGAGGTTTAATTAGAAATGGAAAATACAGTTTGCTCCTATTTGCATAGAAAGTAGGAAAGGAATTTGCTCATTTGGGGGAAGTTTTTACTTGTTTTCCATTATTCAAATAATGGGTTATCAACAAATTCACAAAAAATAAGGTTCAGTGGGTGAAGATAAACATAGGATTGGCATTGATAATGTCCCAGATCTGTGTCTATTTTGTTTATCTGTAAATATCAGGTAAACAGATTGCAGTATGTAAACAGAGTTTTTTTACTGTCATCCATTTTTTTTTAGTATATGAAAATAACATAACGTGCTAATTTGCTTCTCAATGGAAATCTAATTTTAATCACGTCCTTTACTGGCAAGTAAATACTCTGTAGTTTTCTATTTTTGTCTTGAAAGGCTGTTGTGCAATGAATGGTCACACGTTGGTTCTGTGGCTGCCATGTCCAGGGGCATTTCCTGTCTTCACATGGCTGCTATAGACCTCTCCATACTGACTCTCAACAGCAACCCAATTGAAATGTATTGATGCTAAATTCAATGTTATTACTAAGAGCACCAGTGTGGAAGACCATGCTATCATAAATACATAAAAAATAAGGTTCATTGATAATTTTGTGGAATTGAAAGACTGTAGCTGTGATCTGGTCAGACTGTGCCAGGTCCCATAGATCCTGCTGTGGAGACGTCACATTATAAATATATCAAACAAAACAAGAGTGTAGATGTTTGCTGTACAGCAGAGAGAATACTTAGAATCCCATAATGTAAAAATTGGTGTTTAGTGCTCCTTCAAAAAGATGCATATTTATTCACCTCTATTGTCCAAAGAGAAACTCTGCTTGAATGAAAATGGTTTTATTATTCTGAGAGAATTGTCTGTTTAAAAGATTCAATACAGTGGGCTGGAGAGTAGGAAAAAGAACACCAACCAGATGGAATACTTTCTAGCTTGGCAATTTTATTATTTTCCTGAGACTGGGATTGAAGTATTTGCTCTGGGAATTAATCACTAAATGCAAAGTAGAATAAGACTTGCAGAGTGTGAGAGAAAACAGTGAGTGGGGGACACTGGAAAATGGAAAACTGAGGTTCAGTCTTCAAAATTAAATCAGCTTCTTTGTGTGCCAACAATAAACAGCTGGGCCTTTGCATTGCATTCATTCATCATGGCCATAAATTTTATTCTGGGCATGAGATATTTGGTGGATTTTAGTGGTTGAGTCTCTTCATGAATGAAAAATTTCTGATGAAAACGTTTAACTGAAGATTTTCTGACTGGCTATAGACACTAGAGGGAGTTACCTCAGAGCTGTAAAATATCAGTAGACAACCCAGCAACCTTGACCATGCTCCTCCCTTGAAAAAACAATGGTCACATTGGTTTTTTTCTGCAGCTGAATTAATCAGCAAAGATTCAGTGGAAATGGTGACAGTAAATTGCATAAGCTGTGTGTTGCCCCAAGCCTGGTCCAAATTCATCTTCTCTGAGCTGTGTGGCCTGAATTTAGATCACCATACTGGCCTTTCTTGTAAATATTGTAGAAAATGTAGAATACAAATACTCTGTGAAATACAACATCAAAATAAATGATGGGTTGGCTCATCTTTAACACAAAACTTGCCTCATAAAAACTGAAGGAGTCTTTCATGCTTTTGGAAATGGCTTCTCATGATCCCTGATAGATTAATGCCTCTTTCTGGAAGTAGGAACCAAGTGAACGTTGTTGATTGCCATCAAAAAGTGGTGTGCTGTACAATTTACACCATTGGTCAGGAAAGCACGTCAGGACTGACAAAGCTGCATCTGTTAGCATGATTAGTTTACACAGCTCTCACTTAGGGTGGATTTCTATTTTACACAGGTGTTGAAACAACTTAGCAATGAATATAGACAGAGTAAATATACCATCAAAAATAAAAAAGAAATAGTCACCAAACCCCAAATGGCTTTCTCTGACAGTGCTGAATGTACCATCTGTTTCCATTGCATTATAAATTGATATAGCAAATTGCTATGCAGTGCTATTCCTGGGTAGCTTCTCATTTGCATTTGCTTTTGTTAAAAATGGGCCCAACCGAAAACCATCACGCTGAAACGCACTGGACTTTGGAAAGAAGCATTCAAACCAGCCTGGGGTGTTTCAGCCTGAACCTGGATCCACAGCTAAATGGTGCAGCTGCCCACACATGTATCTGGTGTTAAAACACAACTTTGGATGCAGGCACCACATGGCTTGTCAGATGTTCAGGCTCCTGGTCCAAATTGTCCACTTTTATTTAGCACTTCAACAATGGACTCATTATGATGACATAAGGCTCACCACCTAGCTGCATTAAATACCCATATCATCGCTTAACTCAGGCAGCCAATGTGTAATAGCAGCAATAAGGATACTTTCAGAGAGCACCAAGAATACAAACTCAGTTGTCTTTGATTTATTATGTGCAGCACAATTAAATCACTAGAACAAAGCAGGGTAACCATTTGCCATGGCCGTGATTGTGATTAATCTCAAAGTAAATCACCATCCAAAGCAACATTTCATCCTGTGGCTGGAGGAAACTGAGTTACAGCTTTCTAACCCTGTATAACATTCCAAATCACCTGCAGGCAGCAGTGAAAAAGCCAAAGAGCTTGTCAAACCTAAGCTGGTGACATATTGTCTCTGTTGGACTCTATACTGGGCATGAACAGATGTAAATGAAACTCCTCCCTGACATCCACTTCTTTCCTTGCATTACCTGTTTTGGAGAGGCTTAAAAGACAAAAGATGCAGAGCCAGCTCCAAAAGACAGGTGTCTCTGGTGGATATGTCTGTCCCCATGAGCAGATGCATTTGTGGAGCAAGCATTTTCATGATTTTACTTCACAGCACAAGGAGCTTTGAATGTCTACTTTATTCCAGAAAGCAGCAGCTATCTTTCCTGTCCTCTAATAAATCTGAAATAAGATTTTTATTTGGTTTAGTCCTCTCCATTCATTGTTAATTTTTGGAAGGAAGAGAAAGGGGAATTCAGCAAAGATTGCATTTGCTCAAAGAAAGTTCTTGCTGTACTATTGAGGATGCTGTTGTGTAGAGGTGCTAGAACCGGTGTGAATGCAAACCTTCCTGTGCTGCCTATTTGTATTTCTGGTACTTAGAAAATTTCTTTCAAAGCTACAATCAAGGCAAGGTTGAACCCCTCTCTGATCTGTGGGATGCAAAGGATTGTTTGCACAGTTGCTGAGAGACATGGCAATGATACCCCCAACTCTGCAGACCAGTAGGAGAGGTATGTGTGTGCGCAGGCTGGTGATACACAGAGGATGTGGGTTCATGCTGGCTTACCACAGGAAAATTTGGATCCATCATTTCACATTCTGGGCTTAAACAGCAGCCTGGGAGCCACTGGGCATTAGAGCCAGCTTGTGTCTCCAGGCTGGCAGGACGAGAAAGGAAAATGTTAATTTGTCCTTCCTATGTTCTCCATCTCCTGTCTGTGCAGAGCTTAAATACCTGGGTTCTAGGTTGTTATGGTATAATGTTGCATTAATTGTGGTAATGTGAAAATCCAGATAAATGCATAAATAACAGATAGTTGAAACTCACTGCTTTACATTCAGTAAAAGATGCTGGTTACTTCTCTATATTATTTGTTAATGAACTGAAATTTTTCCTTGTAAAATTCCCAACTAGGATTTGCCTGTTGATCAAGCCACTGCTTTTTAAAATTTTGAACTTAGAGTCATCAAAAATTTTGTATTTATGGCCATTATATTTTTTTCTTTGTGTTGCCGTGCCTCACTGACAGAATGACAGAGAAGGAAGAGATCAAAATTAATACATTTATTGAGAAACTGCAGAATTAAACCTGCTATGCATTTACTCTAAAGAACCTGGGAGTACAGAAGGCAGTGAATCTGGAAGCAGAAATACAGTGAATACAAGGTAAATTCAGCATTTCTTGTAGATATCTAATGTTACTCTACCTTTTTGACAAAAGAAGTCCTAAAGGGTACCTCTAGCACTAAAAATTATATAAGCACCTTGTTCTGACTGTATCTAAGGTATTGGATGACAACATGAATCCTGGCATTATGAAAAAGCAAAAGATACTGTGATAGACCCTGAGATTATCTCAGTTGGTTAGAACATGGTGCTAATAATGCCATGGTTGTGGGTTCCAGTCCTGTATGGAGCTGGACTTTGATGATCCTTCTGAGTCCTTTCCAACTTGAACGATTCTATGATTCTACTATAATGAAGACAAGTTATTGTAGATAAATTGATGGTATAATTTAGCCACAGGTTTGTGACAATATGAGGGACCTCAGCTGTTTGACTGAAGGCTGTAATCCCAAATGGTGTTGAAACTGCTGTTGATTATAATGTTGCATATGTGTAGCTGGGTCACTGTCAGCTTTTACACCACACTGCACTTGCTGCAGGCGTACTTTCTGAAACTTGTGCTTTATAATCTGCCTTCTGGACAATATAGTGCATGGCAGCACCAGTGTCAGTCTGTTTACAGCCTATGAGATATATTCTTCTTTGGGAATTGTGCAATCCTATTTTAGTCTTATCTATAGGGACAAGGATGCTGCCTGCTGCAGAAAAGAACTGGGTGATATTCCTGCATACTTGTAAAGCTGTGTTTGGAGTCACAGGTTGGGCCTGCCTTGTGTCTTTACCATGGCTTGGTCTTGCTCACTTGTATCCCTTGGAGTGTTTGCACTGGTGTATCTGAAAGATGTGAGCAACAGAGAAAGAACTGGAGTTTCCAATGCTCTTAATAGTGCTTTCTTTGTAGGTACACTTGGCAAAGGAATAAAAAAAAACCCCCTTAACAGACCTTTTCCTCTTTAGATTGTGTACTTTTCCCTTGTTTGAATATTCTGCTTCAGTGGTATTAGCCAGGCTTGTGATTTCCAGGGATCTAAGTCACACGACTAGAAAACCTTCAAGGGGACAGCAAGACACAGATCTTGTGAGCTAATAATTAAGTCACATTTATTATATTAGTAAGTTTTCAGATGCTTTTGGATCAGAGAGCAGGACAATGGTTCTGTTTGCCATTATGCGTATCTGTCTGTGAGCTATGAGGAGTACCTGACTCCAAGCAATAAATGTGGGCCCAGTCTGTAACCACGCCTATCCATCTAAGACAAGTTTTAGACTCTTTTTCCTGTTTCATACTGTTCATTCCTTTAGAAATAAAGGAGGAATGTTTGGATGATTATGGAGCAGGACTTCAAATCTCCCCCACAGTGCAGACTTGGGCTCAAGTCGATATAACTAAAGAGTGCAGGTTACAAGTTTCAAATTACACATAAATTCTCTTTTGTTTCCCTCTCTTCCTTTTCCCCCCCCAGATGTTAGTTAGCAAGGCCAGTGAAATTTTGCTTTGTGAAATTAAAGCAAACAAACCTGGTATCTCATCGCAGATTGTATGGTCAATGAAGAAGTTGTTAAGTCTGAAAATGTAAAGGACTTGATAAACAGAGGAGTTACGATTGCCGAGAGAGTAAATAAATTCAGAGATTTACCTGAAAAATGGCAAAACACACAATGAAATATTTCTACTGAAATTATGTGCTTTTTGTAAATATTCCTGATCGGTGATTTGTTCAATTAAATATATTATGAACCCTGCTGAGTATACTTTTGAAAGGACTGAACATCAGAAGACTTTTTTTTTCCCCTCGGTTCTTTGTAAAGAGCACCAAGTATTGTTAGGCATTTAAATGTATAAAAATACCAGCCTATCTAATTTATTTGATGAAAACAAACCAGTTTCCAGCCCCCTTTTCCCAAAGTCCTTCAATTACCAATAACTGAATGTTGTTAAGAACTCATTTCACAAAAGAGACACAGAGTAAAACAGAGAGTAAGTTAATTGTCCAGGGTCACAAAAAGAATCAGTGGCTGAGATGTCAATGAAATCAATGCACAGCAGCTTCATTTTAATGTAAATGCTACTCTGTCTTTTAACCTGCTGTTGTCCTGAAATCGTGCAATACTTGGTAAAGAAAAAGTTCAGCCATATTTCCTGTTCTATATTTGCTGTTACAAAAAATGGTAGCCACGTTATGCTAAAGACTCAGGATTTATAGATAGAGATTTTTCTCCTCACTAGAAGCTAGAAACAAAACAACTTTACACCAGTGCTAAAGCAACATTAAAGTCATATTGATCCTATTGAACAATGAAAATGTGTATGTTTATGGCTATCTTACCCCTCAACAAAATATTTAGAGAAAAGAAGTTTGCAGTCCTCATAGGTGTTGACAGCAGCAACAAGAAAGCACTGCTAATACAGAGGCTTACATGGATAATTTGTAAGTTGGTATCTTCCAGGGGCTGTGCCAGTCTCTCTTTTACCTCCAAGATACAGATGTGAAAGGGCAGAAGTTTTGCTGCCATCTGATGAGGAGCTGCCAGGGTATTCCTCCCTCTTGCATGCAAGCTACATCAACTTCTGGAGTTCCCAGCAGCTGGGAATAGCTGCTCAGTGTTGAAAATTCAACATAATCAATTTTCCTTTTCAACAGGTGTCTTTTTTTTTTTTTTTTCCATTGAGCCTGCAAAGAGTTGGAGAAATAGGATCTCAGGTAGATATATTTCAAGGTGAAATAACCTCTAAATTGTCCCTTAACCATTTTCCCAGCTCATCGAGGTATTGAGGCATGCATTCTGTCTCTCAAGACCAATGTGAGGATTCTCCTGCTAGCCAAGAGAATGCCACTCAGCACTGCAACTGGCAGGGTCATCCTAGGAGATAATGTCACAACAACTTACTATTGCTTCACTCCTGTAGAACTGATCCTTTGGAAAAGGGGAAATTGTTTGTTCTTAAAAGTGGAAGATCTTGTACTGCAGCTGCATTTGTTCTGCAGAAGTAATGAAAAAAGATTTGAGCTTTGCAGGCTCTCAAAGCCATCTCTTTTATAAGCATTGAGAGAAAACCATGAACTTGAAATCTGGTCAGTCTTAGGAATGTCAGAAGCATCTTGCCTACTAGAGGGTCTTGTCAGACAGTTTTTGTGGAATTGCAGTTACACTTTCCTAGCTATTCCTTTCTGCTTTTGAAGGGAAGAACACAAAAATAACAAGACTAGCCTGTTACACTGGGGAGAGGAAGGAAAATAACTACACATAGTTTTTCAACAGGAAAAAATAAATAGGCTTTTTAACAAACAAAAAATAGAGAAATTATGTCCTCCCTGCATCTCTAAGCTCTGCATCTAAAAACACAGGGAAGATAATAGGTTGGCTCTATCACTTTACATTTTTCCAGGATAATCTACTGAAAAAAGTATTGGCTTCCAAAAACCCCTATGTAGATAGTAGTAGATTTTGAAAATATGTAGATAAATCTGAATTTGTCAATGGCCACAGGAATGAAAGGATTATTAGTCACTGTGTTTGTGATGTCTTTTCTAATGTTCAAACTTGGGGAATAACTGACTAAATACTAAACTGTATCAGCTTGTAAGGACACTTTAACAAATCTGTTGTCTTTCAAGGACATTAATGTGTATGATACAAGGAAAAATTCCTAATCTGACCCTGAAATTCTAGGCAGTTAGACACCTGTGTCTGCACTCTTTCCCTAAAAACAATAACTGGAGTCAATATTGAGAAAAAACCCTCAATAAAATCTGTCACTAGACATAGAATTTAGTGAGGAAAATGCTAGACAACTTGAACAGCCTGAATAACAAAACCTTTATCAGAATAATGTTTATTTCATTTAATTTAAATTCTTCTGGGTTTGAATCCTGAATGCCTGCCTTGATTGGTATTTTTACACTCAGTCACTTGTACCGTGCTGAACAGCTCAAGTTAATATTTTATCTTTATATGTTGAATACAATTTATCTTGAATAGTATCATCTACTCCTTCATTACTTTGAATTATTAATTATGATATTTTTTCAGTGTTTGATTAGGTGATGTTTAACTCTGAATTCCAAACCTGTCACACTGTCTCTTTTAGGGATAATTTTGCAAATACTTACAAGCAGGCATCATTTATTCTGTGTAGCTCAGTTAACTGTGCCATAGGATACCTGGTATGAAGCTCTGTGAAACATTTGTAAAATTAGGACTTCAAATTTTAAGCATTTAAGCAAAAAAGTTGCATAGTGCCATGTAAATGCAGAATTCTATTACTTGCACATTATTTAATGTCAAGTAAGTAAACTTTCCACTATATAATACACTATCATTTTTTTCTGGGAGAGAGAAAAAGTGCCATTTCTGGAATCTAGGAAGGGGCTCAGTAGTTTATTTTCATAGTTTTCTCACCACTTGTATTTTCATAATCTCTGCAGTCTTTAGAGATGACCATTTGCCAACATTTTAACTCTTAAATCTCTTCTATTTTTATTGATGGCCTTTATGCATGCTTCTCTTAGTAAATAATTTGATTTGTGTGTTTCATTTACAAAGTATTTTTGTGCACTTAACTCTGACCCAGTTACCAAATCAAGTGATCCAGTGTATTCTCCTTCTTATGTCCTGCATAGGTGTCATTCTGCCCTTTTTCTGCTTAGTGATAATTTGAGAAAACTGTAACCTTGTTTTTATATGCCTTTATGCTGTTAATATTAAAAGTAAAGTGGTAGAGACCCTGCCTAATAAAGTTTCAGATCTATTAACTGATCTATTATCTATTCAGATCAATAACATTGGCCAAATCTCTGCACTTGTCAAAGTGAGTCCAGCTTTGTGTAAAATCTGTTGATTCATCCTAGCCAAACATCATGCCCATAGCGTCTGCATCTGCCCTGTCTGCTTTTTGTACTTTGCTGTAGTAGCAAAAATAGTTTCCAAGCTACTGTCCGTAGCTGGTTCAAAAGTAAGCAAAGGTTTTAAATGAAATTCGTAAATACAAGTATGTTCATGACTCTCAGGTGTTTTAATTATTTGAAATGGATCAATTATGCATCTAGGAACTACTCCTAGACATGCCAGTGAGGAGGTGTGATGGGAGGAGGATTTGTTATTATTTGCAAAAAGATGCTCAGCCAACATAATAATTGAAACAGTCCAGCAGGCACCCACTATCAAATCTGAGAACACATAAACCAAACATTTCACCAAAAATAGCCTGAAAATGAGTTTTCTAAACTGTTCCAGGAGAGCTTACACATAGAAAATGTATTAAAGGCAATGAGATTTTGCTTGTGAACAATTCATGAATCTAATAGAACTAAGGTGGTAACAAATATTATTCATGTAAAAGAAAGAGAGAGCTCTATTAACTTCCAGTCATCCAGGTACATGGAAAGTTCTGCATATGGCCCAGCTCTTCACATCTGTCCTTACGTGGCTTCTGCACAATTAAACTGCAACTGAAATGAAAGAATTTGGTCTACAGTTTATCTGGCTAGCCCTAGGTTTCATCTAATGAGTAATTTTTTGCTTTGTAAAGTATAGGACTAGAAATAGAATCATAGAATGGTTTAGGTTGGAAGGGATCTTTAAATGCCATCTAGTCCAACCCTCCTGCAATGAGCAGGGTTATCTTTAACTAGAGCAGGCTGCTCAGAGCCCCATCCAACCTGGCCTTGAATGTTTCCAGGGATGGGGCATCCACCACCTCTCTGGGAAAGAGAGGCTGCTGCTGTTTCACCACCCTCATAATGAAAAATTTCTTCTGATGTCTCATCTGAATCCACCCTCTCTTAGCTGAAAACTATTTCTCCTTGTCCTATCACAGCAGGCTGTGCTAAAAAGTCTGTCCCCACCTCTTTCTTATAAGCCCCCTTTGAATGCTGAAAGGCTGCAAAAAGGTCTCCTTTTAGAAGAGCTTTCTCTTCTCCAGGCTGAACCTCAACTCTCTAAGCACACAGAGCAGTTCACAGACCTTCCACCCTGTAAAACAAAGGATGTCTGTGCTTTTCCCATGTGTTTGTATGAACAGCCTCCATGGTTTTGCACATGAGATGATAAAACCATACTGAAGATGGCTCTGTTAGCATGTAGGAAAAATTTGATGCTGGGAGTCATCTGTGCATTATCTGCCTTAGCAAAGTGCTCCTCATTTTCAAAAGCAGATCAGAACATTGCCTTTTTCCTATGTTTTTGGTGATGCCAACTCTGATTCTTTTCTTCTGCTCTGATTTTGATTGTAAATTTTCTTACCAGTTTTTCATACCAGGCTGGGGTTTTCTTTTTTCAGCAAAGGGAAAATCATCCTCAGCTATTTAAATGTTGTGAACATTTACTGAGCACCATTTTACTCTGTTGAAGTGTTCTCTGCTTTGATACTTATTTTTAGTTTCATCCATTATTTTCCACTTGTTTTAGCAATCACAGTGATTTATGTTTTCCCTCTGCTTTCAAAATGTGTATTTTTGAGACAGATTTTGTTTTGAGTATGGTTAAATGTTTAAACCCATGGGAACATATCATATCAGGGCTATGTTTTATACTCCATTTCTCTAGGAAAAATGCGGAATATTTAACCTATTTCTACTCTTTCATTACTAGAGAGTTAAAGCAAATCCTGCATTTTGGTGATACCCTGTCATGGGCCAGAGCCTAAGCTCTTTTAACTTTCATTTTTAGGAAGGAAGGTTTCTGGCCGTTCAGTCTTGTAAGTCAATTCTTTCGCATTTGTGAGCTGCTTTGGAAATTGCACAGCTTCTAAAATGAGATCTGATGCAGAGCTGAGCAGCTCCAGAGGGAAGACAAGGAGACATGTCTTGGAACATGCAGTACCTGAGAGAAAAGTATCCTGGAGCACGTGGACTGAGAGAGCACATGGCCTTTGTACTGGCCTTCTATTACTGCTTGAGTTCATCTGACTGGTAAAGGCAATCAAATTCATAAATAAATACAAAGCTGAGAGAGGTTGGTTGTTTTTAGTTTTTTGGGGTTTTTGGTGTTTTTTTTTTTTTTGCAATTCCTCTAATTATAATTTCAAAAGTACATAAATGTGCGTGCCAAGTGCTAATTTATCTGTGGCCTCAGCATTGTATAATGTGGATGCGGATGGCAGGTCAGCACAGTTTGTGTTCCATCATGACCTAAGTGGATGAAAGAAATCTAATAAAGCAAAGATGATGGGGTGAGGTGTGTGTACACATGCACATGTACACACTACCAAGTTTGCTCACAATTTGCTTGTAGTGATCAAAAAGTGTGTACTTGAGTGTTTTCACATTTTGAGAGACTTGTTGAAATGCATAGCTTAACAGGTGTCTCTGCTCAAAATTGGTTTTTGCACAGTTCAAATCAAATTTAAATTTCACAAAATTATTAATGGCTAATTGAGGGCTACTGAGAGATGACAATGTCCTAGATGGCTGCAAATTTTTTCCAGTGTCACTGTCTACGTCTCTGCTCCAATGCTTTGAAATGAGTCAGTAGTCAGCTTTAATTTGTTCAGTTTAATTAAATTCCACCTGAATAAATGTGTTGTGCAAATCCTGAAATGTCCTGGATGATGTACACAGTTGAGATCTAATTTGATAGCATGCAGTCCTGGATTGTAAGCTACTCTCTTCCATAAAGGTGTGCTCCATGTAATTACTCAAATAATAATTTAGATGAGCTTGTAAGGATAATTATATAAAGAAGGCAAAGCGAAACTGCACACAGAAAACTATTTTTGAATATGCCATCATTATCCTTAGAATAACAAAAATCATCAGTACATCAAAAGTACATTTCACTTTCAAAACACAGTCCTGTTAAGATTAGCAGCTTGTTTACTTGGCCCGATACTGTCCTGTCTACCTATCACATTAATTAATCAACTAGTACTGTAATCAGATAGAAAACAGTATTTTCTGCTAAGATGTCTTGCCTTTGGTAGGATGACATTGATGAATTATATTTTGGTATACGATCTGTGATGTGAGGAATTGAAATAAATGCTGGATCATTGTCCTTCTCTTTCCCACACAGTGAAAAATGGACCCAAAATGCTCCCCCTCTCCCAAATCTCCTGGCCCTAACTGATGGAAGTGTGCTGCCCAATATGTCACACTTATTTAGGCAAGGAGGAAGCATGGATACACATCATTCAGGTAACCACTGCTCACAGAGGCTGGGAGCAAATCTTGTCCTTTCTAGAAGTGAAATAGATTGTTCAGAAATTCCCCTTCTCCTGTGCTGTATTTTGCAATATTGACTCTCCTTCAGGAGCTGCATAAAGTTCATTCCTGTGTATGATTTTACAGCACATTACTGTAACTTCTAAATCAGTGTAATTATCTGAGTCTTCCCTCGCATGGAAATTCACATGGACTCCATTTTCTTTCTGCATGCTCCTAAGGTAATTTTCCTGTTATTTTTATTATTTTTTTTTCTTTTGAATCTTTGTTTTTAGAGATGTGTAGAATCTAGGGCAGTCTTCCAAAGGATCGACTTTATTGCCTGAAAGTTGCAAAGCAGAGTTCACCAAAAATAGTGGCAGATAACTGACTACTGATTTAAGAGATTACTCCCACTATATATGTTTGTCTAAATTCCTATAGGTAAGAAATTTCTGTACTGATGTAGACATGAATGTTTAATATATATTTTCATTATGGTGATATTTTCACATTAAATTAAATTAAAACTTACCTATACTTTTACTGAAATTCAGAGGTAGTCACAACCATTTTCATATTTATAAAGTTTAGAAAAATTAACACTTATTGCTTTTCCTGCTAAGAGAAAAGTCCTAGATAATCTTTTCACCTTCTGACGCAGAGGAAGGAATCAAGATATGGAAAATGCTTGTGTTCCTATAAAATTCCATATTTACTTACATAAAGAGAATAGTTTTGAATTTATCTAGATTTTTTTCGTATGTGAGAGGTGTTGGAAATCACGATTGGTATAAACACATAAAATTTCATAGAAGTTTTTTTTTGTGTATTGAAAATAAAGTCCAAATTACTGAGTGGAAGACTTGGAACAATTTGCTCCAACCCACAGATCCTGTCTCCCAGGAAATTTTCCAGACTACGGATTTACACAGTTAGCTCCCCCTTGAGGTCTCTGTAGCTTTCTGAACCTTGCATCCCCTTCCATGTAAATGCCATTCCGCACATGGTGGCACTCCTAGGTGCTATGGGAAGTTTAAAGGAAAGGAGTGGCTCCTCCTGGAGTGCTCCAGACTGATGGCAGCTCAGAGGGAAGGAATGTTCTGGCAGTGTGCATGCAGAGAAGGGGAAATAAATAAAGAGGGACAGCGGGCAAGCCCAAAATTTATTCAACTGGCTGATGATGGACAGGATACAGGATAGCCTTGCTACCTGGCTGGATAGGCAATAAAGCCCCACGATTTTATAACAAAAATTTCCAGGTTGATATTACAAGAGGAGTTTGGAAGTCGGTGAGTGCTCTTAACTGTTGCTTCGCCAAGGAAACAGCGAAAGACTTTAAAATATTATTATACTTTGTGTTGAGAATAATGAATTGATTTAGTTACTAGTAACAGGACCAAACTCAATTCCTAGAGTAAAGTAATAAATATTTGGTTTAAACACCACTCAGAGATCAGTGAAAATTAAATTGTACAGGTGCTCAGAGAGATCCATGTTTCAGTATTTCCTCCCCAAAGGGCTGTGAGCTTTTGCATTGGATTAGGGTAGCCACTCAACCTGAGGCACATTGAGTTGATTCACTCGGGTGACTGTATTGCTTCTCCCGAGCTACGTGCTGTTCCCCACTTCAGGACATGACTATTAGTTTTGTTCTCTATACAACTATTAACAAAAATGAGAAAGAATCAATTACTGTACTTAACTTCCAATTTCTGCTTTGTTCTCCAACTTCAATATGGAGAAGTGGAATTTGCTCAGTGTGTCCATGTGCTTTACTAAGAGGTGTGGGGTTAGATTTTATTTTAGTTGTTATGTCCCTTAAACCTGTGTCCACACTGCACTTTCTCGGTGTGAATTTCACGCTGGTTTCCTTTCTGATATTTACTGGGAGTGCTTGGAGAGCTGGGTGCTCCGTGTTTCTTGTTTCCACCAGGAGGGAAAGGCTTGGAGTGAGTAATGCTCTGCCTAAGGAGTATCAGGGTACACCAAGTACGGACAGGAGACAGCTTCTCTCTTGAAAGATATCCAACAACAAACTCAATTAGTGATTTAGCTGCACCCACTGAGCTCACAGGCAGCTTAATTTAATTTTCCTGGATTTTTGGTTTGTGGCTTACTATTGTGTTTCTTAGGGGATTCTGGAAACTGGAGATTACCCTCATTACTGCCAGTCAGAGCCTGACAAGTGTTTGTAATTAGGTGGTCAAGCTCAGCTGGATATATCTGGCAAAGATGGTAAACAGCTTAGGACAGAACAAGTGAAAAGGATGAAGTGGCAGTGCCTTGCTGGATGTCACTGGATAGGGGTGCATACATAGCTTAAGGAAGGAGGCTGTGACATGCCCCCATGTGTCACAGGTGATGTGGGGAAGGAGACAAGGGAGGGCATGCAGTGGGGCCAGCTTCACACAACAGCAGAGAAAAGTCTTGGGAGTTCAGGGATATTGTGAGAGAATCATCACCGACCAGTTTTAATAAAGGTCAGTGTCTTGTCATTTTACCCCAGTATAAATATAGATGTCACCACCACTTGGTGCTGGAGAGAGAAATATAACAAAGTTCTAATGCTCTAATTAAGAGAGTGCTTTTCTAGCAATGCTAAAACAAGTTCCTTACTTTTCTTTCTGTGTAGTCAGTTAATAATTGTGACATTTTTCTTGGCTTTAACTGTGCATCCCTGAAGGCACGTTAAAGACCCCCTGTGATTACGACAATGGGACTCATGTTGCTGAAGTGACAGCAACAGAGATACTTATTAAAATTTGGCCCCTGCTGTTTGTAGTTTCTCAAGACTACGCTTTGGCAAAATTTAAAACAAAATTACAGGATGCCTGACAACTGTAAACTTGTTATGGCCCGAGTGTTGGGTGACAATTAGAGAAGCAAGTACAGACTGTCAAAACATCCGAAAGCAGAGGTGGGTGGTGGATTGCTTAACGCTGCATTTAACAGCTCGTTGGTTCTGTGGCTGATGTAAAGCGGATCTCCTGGCATACTGTGTGCACAAAAGGATCACAGGGTGCACCGTGCTATTCAAATGTTTGCGAGGCATTTGCAGGGTTTTTCTGCTGTGCTCAAGTCTCTGGTGGAAATACACGCCACTTTCTTTAAGCCTGTCCACCTGAACAGCATTTTAAATAAATACTCGATGTGATATGTATCAGAAGAGAACAAAATTGCTATTTGACTGCAACCGGGTTACACTGTCTCTTGAATCAGCAGCTTGTGTTTGTCTTGTAACTTACACAGCAATTCTGTTCTCACCTCTAGTGTTTATTTCCCTGTCCCTTTCAGGCAACAGCAAAAGCCAGAAAATAGCCTTTGTGAAAATGCCACTGAGATTTAGAGCATCAAAGCAATCTCATTATCAGTTTACATCCCCAGCTGGAAATCTGAGATGGTTCAGCACATCAAAGAGCAGAGTGGGGGCATGTAATGTGCAGCCCAAGGGCCAGATGAGACCTGCTGACTCACATGATGTGGCCTCCAGCTGCCCTGTCCCTATATCTGAGGGATGGGGACAGAGCAGCAGAGCTGTTGGCTGGTGCTGCTAATGAACTTGAACCACCGTACATTATCTTCCTTCTGCATGCCAAATATGGTTATATGCACTTATAATAAATGTCTCTAGTTTATATGCAAACTGCTTGTGGCCCTCGGGCTCCTGACAGGTAACCTGTATAACCTTCAGGACTGCAGAAGGGAAGCCTCTTACTAAGGCTGAAACGAGTGCATGGAGTTAGGGGCTGCCTTGCAGGGTGAGCCCAGGCTGCTCTTTGCTTAATAGCAAGGGAGGAGGACTAATAGAACCCCCTTTAGTTCATCTGTCACACTCAGCTCTCGGGTACATGAGCAAGAAGGGAGGGAAAGAATATTCTCACTGTATAAATTGTCACTGCCTCAACCCTTTGATTTTAGCAGACATGTACATGTAAAACCCCCACTGCATCACTGAGGTCTCCATGATGGATCTGTAAATGACATTACACTTGTCGACTTTTTAAGCTGTGGAAAGAATTTTAATTATTTTAATTACTGTTTCGGAGTTACTGGGAAATATACTCAGAATCTTTCATTAGTGCATCCAGCTGTGCAAATGAAATATATAATCAATATAAAATGGTTTTGTCATACCCACTTTGAACAACGATCTATGATAGTTTAAAATTCAGAGGGTTCTTCTGTAATAAAGTTCTATTAATGCTTTCATTAACAAGAAATTACATTACAATGTCTGTGGGGCTTACTTCAGTGAAAGAACAATTTCTTTGTTGGTAATTTCATCTTGATGTTACACCCCTCTATTCAGCTTCCCCAAAATGACCTTTTTTAAAAAATCAACACTAATACAGTAGTTAACCTTTCTCAATATTATTTAAGAAGATAATGCGGAGATACAGTCATACAAATAATTAAACCTTGAAAGCCTCCATTTTACCCACTGCTGCAAAAGTACAGCACAACTTCAACCATATTCTTTATTTCACAGATAATACTTTGAAAATGGCAATAGTGACCTTGAAAATATAAAAGAGGGTTGGCTGGCTGACATACAGAATGTGAAGATTATTTTTTGTATGGAAAGAAAGCACATAAAGATATTGTCAAAGCATTTGTACCAATTTGACGTACTTTTAGCAAGGGACAAAATTCTAATGTCCTTTATATTATTTCTTTTATGATAAAACTAATATTGAACAAGATGTGAGGGAGAGATTATATGACTCATCAAGACTGAAAGATGCACAAATATTTCACTCAAAATAGATCTAAATTTTCATTTATTTAATTTCTTTATTGTCACAAAAACTGCCACAAAAGAAATTTCTTTTCTCTTCCTGGGGGATAAAATCTGAGTGTGACCCTTCCTATGCAAATTATGGCTTTTCCTGGGACAAGGAAAGTGTCTATGTTGTGCTGTGACCCGTTGGGGAATTGTGAATGACAGGTACTGGAAACTGAACTTCTGCAGTGTAAAACACGAGGAATATGCATAGATCTTGACCTGTGGCATCACTTCAAAAGTGAGGTGAAGGTGCAGGGGGTTTTTGTGACAGATTTTATTGTCATTTTGGGAGATGCCACTTCTTTAGCATCTCCCAAAAGTGCAATGTTCTTGAAAATGTAGTCTTCTAAAATTATTAATTCATGTTATGTCTCATTCTAGTTTCCATTTATGAGATTAGGGTGTGTAATTTGCTAGCTGTTGTTGACAGTCATGGGGGATAAAAACCTGCAATTTCATTCACATGAAAGCTGAAATTCTTATCCAGTCACTTGACTCCAGCAGACTCCACATTTGACTCTGATCAACTATAGGGAGACAGTAATCAAACCCCAAGGATTGATATGGTTGCTTCTGTCCCAGGATTGCATAACTTCTGCTTTGTCAGCCTTATCTAGATACGCAGAGCTGAACTGGCATCCTTTTTGCCCAAGTTACATCCTTTATCTACTTCTCCAGGGTTCCCTTATTTGATAAGAGTTAAATGCTGTTGTTCTGCTGTCTTTGTCAATATCACCCGTGTATCCAACTGGACCAATGATTCCATAGTGCATTATAGCAATGCCTGCATTTGAATGACCAGTCTGCTCTGCAATGAAAATGTAGGCATGGACAACTTCTGGCGTTTCTGTTTATCCGTGTTATCTGATATTTTAGATCCAAGTTCTTTTTTGACTCTTTTTGACTCTTTTCTCTAATAATTTTCATATGGTTCCAAGCTGCAGAAGACAGGTAATCACGGAATCATACTGTTCCTGAGAAGTGATGTACCATCATCCATAATTAAAATTCCGGTAGAAAAGCATTGTGCCACTGAATTTTTGGTCTGAGCACGCAGTTTGCAGTACACAGAGAAGTCAGATGGCCAAGCTTGCTGCCACCAGAACTCTGCACTCTGTTTTCACTCAGATTCCTAAAAAGCTGAAGAGCCCTGCATAAGTTCTGAGTTAATTTTTAAGAGGCAGAAAAAAATTGGCAAAACATAAAAGGCTCAAGGATCTGCATATCAGCCAGGCAATAGCACGGTATAAAAGAGCAGCAAAATATTTTATTAATATTTCAAGAAATTCTTGCTCTGTTATTCTGAGACACTATCCTTTATTTAACCTTTATTGATGTCAGAGTGATCTTGAGAAGTGCCAAATACAAGAGGACACGTTTTCATTGTGTTTAGCAATCATGGATGTCATAGAATAAAGGTAAGCATTAGGAATTTTCCATAGTTTAAAAGCCACCCAAAAACGAAGGATGCATGTTTTTTGTAGATGAACATGCCAGGAAAATAGCATTGGGAAAATAATGTCTGTCTCTGAACAAAGAGGACTCTTTGAAAGCAAAAATAAAGAAATATAGCAAAGCAATGAATACAATGAAGACATCAAAAGGACCCAACAGAAATGATTACATCAAATCAAAAAAAGATTAAATATTTTAAGGTGTAAGACAGATCAAAGGCTTCTTAAAGGCAACAAAATCATGATGCCTATGAGGAAATTAGGATGCTAAGAAGCAAAGATAAGTTAATGAAAATGTACATACCATCATTTAAAGTGGAAAATTAAATACTTTGTTCTAGGGTCAGCCAAAATGTTTGGTACTAATAATCCTTTCATTAGGTGAAATTAAAATATAGGATACATAACACCTGGAAAATTATAATATTATTGAGCTTGCCATTATTGTTATGAAGAATAAAAAGGCTAACCTATAATTACTTGAACTTCTTTGAACATGAAAATGGAAGTAATGGAGAAAAAAAAATCAAGGACAGGAAAAAGAGTGAGAAAGCCTCTGACTCGGATTCAGGGAGTTGAAGTAAGCATTTTACTGGAATATTTACATTGATGCCAGTGCTAGAGCTAGCTCAAACAGAACTAGGCTAGAGGAATATTTTATGATGTAATCATATTGGTGGAAAAAGCGACATTACGAACCATCTGTTCTGTGAAACTGTGTTGGTTCACTGAGGTGATTTTACAAAGTTTTGTTTTATAAAATTGCTATTTTCCCTTGCTGCTCCTTACCTCAGTATAGGCCTATGTACTGTTCATCCAGGAAATAAGAAAGATATTCAAGTATTTACTTGAGAAAGTGCTTTTGAACACAACTTGTCCTTTATTTTTGTGTCCACAGCTCCGAATCCAGGAATTAGAAAAAAAAGGGATAGACTTTTAAATTTATAAAGCAAGGTTAAAGTGAACTTTTTCTGTCAGGTTATCTAGACTAAGCTTCCAAATCATGCTCTTGTCTGATCCCCAGGAACACATCGTTTGAGGGTTTTGAAGACATCAGTTAGTTCCTTTGAACTTGGGTCAGGACAGGGTCCTGCTTCATGTGTATCATTGGGGCAGTATGTGTGGATTCCATGTTTCTCCTTCCTTCTAGGCATTCTCTTTTTTCCTTCAACTGTGCATGTGGTTGCTCAGCCTGTGACAAAGTAGTGTCTTCTGCAAGGATAACTGAAAAATCAGTGTAATTCATCAAACCAGTGGCATTGTGGGGAGGGGGACACATGACATGGAGGAGGGAGTTAATACTTTCTCTGTTTTGAAGATATTAAGAGTATACACATGTTTTATGGACCAAGAAACTGCTATAGAGGGACCTTAGAGAGCCAGTTGTAGAGGCTGACACAGCCTATAATGCTCTGTTGGATAATAATCAGATTATAGCTCCACAATTCCAACAAAGAAATGCTAGCAGTATGAAAGTATAGTGTGCATCAATTTGTCCATTATCTCAAATGAAATTAAACAATGCACGTGGGACCACATGTTTGAAGAATAAGTACACATTAAAATTCTTAACAGTGTGAAGATTAAGACAATATGATTTTTTTAAAGCTTTCATCAGGGGAAAAAGTTTCCTGCTTGCTTTAAGTAAGATTAGCTGGAAAAATCCCATCGTAGGCCTAGAACAAAGTCTGAGTGGCAACAGGCAAATATTTTAATGTGGAAAGATTTTTATTGGTTTTAATTAAGCAATGACATTTTTGTTGAATGTCTTAAATCTTTAATTACCACCCAAAAGCACTGAACATGACGTGAGTTATTTACTGAGTCACTGACAAATACAGTTCAAGATTTTCTTACAAATACTTCATGTAGAAACAACAGATCCTCACTGGAAACAACAGTGATTTTTAGAAATAGAAGTGTTTCAGGTCCTGATTTGAACCACAAGGAAGGCAACTGAAAGAATCCCAGTGGCTTCTATGGGAACTGTCTCGTATCTTTAATGAGCATTAGAGCTTATAGTAGCTAGAAAAATGTTTTCTTATGACTGACAATGTCTCAAAAAATCAAAATCTGGCACCAAAGGGCAGCCCTGAGTATGTGTTTTTTGTGATTTATATAGGGACTGGATTTATGACAATGAGAGCCCAGAGCAGCAGGAATTGGGGCAGGAGCCCAGAGCTGAGGAGAGTTACTGCTCAGGCAGCTGAGAGCAGCCTCAGGGTGATGATGGTGCTGGGGGCTCTGTGCACCATCCACAGTTTGCAGGGTGGACTCCTCCTCCAAAAGAGCCACCTCCTCAGTGCACCCAAGTGTGAGAACCTGCTTCTGTGACCACCTTTCTGTGACATATCCTTTCTGATAATATACAGACTTGTTATCTGTAGGAAGGGGAATTTATTCTGTAATCAACTGTTTCTACTTCTGTTGGCATAAACCCATGTGGTAGTCCCTCTAAGCCGAAAATCTGCCAACTGGGAAGTTATAATAGGAAAAAACAGCTGCTGTTTTTCATATTTAAATCCTGGGCATACTGTGAAACCCAGACTGTGATCTTAAGTTTTCCTTCCCCAACAGAGAAGTTAAAGGTGCGTGAAAGTATCAATAGTGCCTGATCACCACACAGATCATAGCCCCAAAATCGTGCAGGGCTTATTTAAGACTCAAGGATACCTCTCATAGGTGGTCCAGGTATGGAATTTTAGCCTCTAGACAGTGTTTATGAACTCTAGCATGAGAGAAATCATCAGTCAGAAAGGAGGAACTTTACCCACACTTCAGTGAAGTGTAGTTTTCTTCATCTAGATCTTGTTTACTGAGTTTTCAAAAGAACATGAAAAAACACTTAAAACTTGATGAATGCAGGATATGCAACATTAAAGAGATAAGGAACTTGTCTCTATCTACAGGGCTTGTTCATAAGGGTTCGCATCTGACCCTCTCTGCTGGAGTCAGTAATGCCTCTCATAAAGCTGACATATTCAGCCAAATTCTAGCCAGTAACTTCAGTGAAGGAAACCACCTTATGAAAAGCTTTAAAAAGATCTAGTTCTATTCAACATCCTTCATCATTTTAAAGCAGTGACTCCTGCAGAACAGAAACAAGAAAAACAATCATTTGAGTTATTTAAAAGCCTTCTATGTAAAAGCTTTCAATGTGTTTTGAACTCTTTGGCTGCACTTTGGTTCAGGATTTCAGCTTTTTACAAAATCAAGTCCTAGGTGTAAGGCTAAGGGCTGTATCTGTGTCTACTTTGTTTAAAGTTGAAATAAAAAGAATCATCTAGGAATCCTGATAATGTTAACACAGAGGAGACTAAGATGGAAGTGTTATCTTGGATTGCTTGTGCCTTATGCTGCTGGAGATACCAAATTCTTTTTTTAAGTGATAATATGCCATTTTTTCCTTCCATGGAGAAAATGTTGTATGAGTAGCTTGTTCCCAACCAATTTCCAGAGCAATGTCTGACATCAGCCTGTGAAAGTCTCCTCCCATTGAAATTCAGTATGAAGTTTACTGCAGGAACGATATCTATGGTCTGCTTGCTTGTCCACTGAAATTAAATGATAGCCTCCTATTCAGTTCATTATGCATGAAATTAAGATGGAGTCCAGGAAAGATAGTGGAGTCTCAAATGTATGGGAGAGCTGGGAAGCGGGAACCCAAGGCAGAGGATGTTGCGGCAAGAATTTGGAAAATGGCCATACAACTTTTTGGAGTGAGACACAAATTTTTGTGCCTCATTTCTAAGTTGGCCAGGTATTGCATTCAGTGTGTCATTATGCTTCAGCTAATAAATCCTGCTGCAAAATAGATGAGAACTAATTGGGTAGGGTATCTTAGATCAGATAAACCAGGTCTGGGACCTAGGGAACTTAGTTTATCAGGACAATGGGCTAAGATAACGGGGAGTAAGGCTTTAAGAGGTTCTAGAAAATAAAGTGAAAATGGAATTAAACACTGTTATATAGTCAGGAATTCTTAATGGAAGTATTTCTGCCATTAATCAGTATCTCAGTGTTTAAGTTTGCAAGATAACCTTTGTCTTTTAGCACTTGATGTATGAGTACATATCAATATGTCTTGGTTTGAGACAATTTAAGGAGAACACTCTGTAACATTTAAAGTAAAAACCAGATTTATAGAGAATCATATAATTCAGGATGGCAAGTATATGACAATGGACATATGACAAGTATATGACAGATGGAAGCCTGTAAAATCTGCCTTTATTATCATTTCACTATGTCGTGCTGTGGAACTGCTTGGTTTTATTTCCTCTGCATGGCACAATTTATTTAATTTCCAAGAGTCTTCAGCCTACACATAGTGGTTCCTTTTTGATGAAGCAGAGATATAGAATTTCACTGGAGAGAGACATACATGGCTCTTTACTGAGGAATTTATTTTTGCCCTTAAGTTTTAGGATGGTTATGATTAAAATAATACACTTCTCCCTTATGTACAAAAACTGTCTTTATAGAAGCATACACATATATGCATTTGTGGGGGGGTAATCAAGAAACAGTGTACAGATTAATTACTCAAAATATTCTAATTGGCTATCCCAAGAAAGATGGCTAATCTTTGACTAGACTTTCTACTAATGATTTAGAATAGGGACTACATATTTCATGAGATGTGGGATAAATCTATATTTAGGTTTGCAAACATTAGCCCTATTTCTAAAATTTTAAAAGTGATCTTAGATCCTTTGAGAAGGAGTTTAATATAGATACCCTCCTCATGTGTCTTTCAAGTCTAAATATTGATGAGTAGTGCTCTCAATCATTTCAACATGAATATTCCTAGCTTACAAAAGGTAAGGATAGAAATGCCATTCTGCGTCTAAAGACAGATAGCAGCTTTGCCAAAGTGCATAATGATCTTTAAAAAAACATGTTTTACTATTATTTTTCAAAAATATCAGTACTATATACATGTGCTTTTATTGCTGTATATTTTAATCTTAATACACAATATTAAATATTATTAAGATCACAGACTTCCTCTGTAACTTATGAATACATTCTAAGACTTCAGTCTGTAATACAGCTTATGCAGTGCAACATACTCAGGAGCAGTACTCACATTAAATATTGATAATTCTGATATTCACCAGTCAAATATTCATAGAATGATGTCTCTATCTGTACAGCAGGTGCTTACTTATGGCAGAAAAGTAGTGGTCAGTAGCAAGTTAAAAGTAATGTCAATTTTTAATATTCAACCACTTGTCAGTTTAGCACCCAACTATTTGGGAGCTGTATCTTTGCCACAATCTCTTATGTTCTTATCAGAAGGATGCCTTGGGGCCGATATGGTACAAAATTTTGTCCAAAAAAAGGAGAGTTTTGTGTAACTTACATGTGTAAGAGTTAAATGTATCTCTAATTTTTTTTTCTCTTCTTGAGGGCATGTTTGCCAGGAGCTCTGAGTTCTGTTGTTTCCAGTTCAACATATTCATTCTGTGTTCTTGTTTGAGTGCCTTCTGTGCTGCGTCCGGGAGCAGGACTGCTTGGGAGATTTATACATTCCAGAGTCTCCTTTCAGCTGCCATCATGGAAGTGGCTACAAGAAAAAGCCTGCTGGGCTGCTGGGTGTAGTGACATTTGAAGTTCTCTGGCAGTAGTCACCACACTATTCCTGTTCCTTATTCAGGAACTGCAAAAACCCGATTAATATGACGGTTGCTCTTACAGTCCTCCCATCCCAGAAAGAAGCTTGGGGGTTTTCCCCAAATTCCCATTTGTTCTGTGGATCTATATCCAAAATAGTACCTTTGGATCCAAGTTCAAGAACTGTGTTAGAGGATGAACCCTGACAAGAAATGTGCTTTCTAATTGTAATTACATTGATTACATATACAGTGATTGTAATAACATTTATAGAAAAGACATTACAATTTCTGCGTAGTGTTCCCTCTGACTCCCTGAATTAGAACTGTGGCACCTCTGTGAGACAAAGAAACTGTACAGTTTCCTTTCCCAGGGTCATTCAGAGAGTGAGTGCCAAAAATGGAACATAACTGTTCTGAGGGTAGAAGTCAATACCCTGACTATTGCTCAGATGGTGCTGGGAGGATATTGCGTGGTCCCGGGGCATCCAGGAGTAGTCAGGGAGACAGGAAGCTTAGGCTCTTGTTTTTACAACAGGGATAAAATGGCCTCCAAGGTATTGTTAAAAAGGTCCTCTTGAAAAGTTCAAATTTCATAAGATTTATATATGTATTGGCTTATTCAGAACTTTAATTAAAAATTGTAGAAGGTCCTTTAGTTCATTAATTGAAGATGTTTGCCTGTAAATGAGAGATTAATTTATGCCTGTTTTTAATTGTTGGATGCCACCACGACTGGTCCTGCATAAAAATACATACAGTACATAAAATATGAATTAAAACAAGTGAATAATTATAACCACATCAGCCTAAAGGCAGCAGGCATTTTAATATCAGAGTCTGGTAATGGTGCATGAATTTAGAAGGATTAATTTTTCTGAGACAGTTCAGAAGTATTTAGCCTTTATTCTGCCCTTATTTAAAATGCCTCATCTAATACATCTCAGTATTTTACATAATTTAAAGTTTCATAAGACATTTTGTTCTCACTCCATAAGGTTCTTCAACATACTGAAACACTGCTAAGATCTTAAGTCTACAAATCATAATCTTTCCAAACAGATCCTTTGTTCTGAGGCTTTGCATTGGTAATCAGTAGTATCAGTGCCTGTTACAGATCAGCTTCCTCATTTAGGGTGATGCTTCTCTCATGGAAATGGAATTATACTTAGGTAGGTAGGTAGGTGTGTATATATAGATAACATTCTGCACTGGTCAGAACATCACAGTTATCAGACTGTTTAGCATTAAGGTGTCATGGAAAAATGCTTATATTCTCTACTCTAGAGTATTATTTAATAATGTGGGTGGCAAATATGCAGCAGAAAGCAGTGTTTCTCCACTAGCAGACAAATGAGAGAGACAGGATCCTGTGGTTTTATGTTCTTAGGAAACAGATAACATGTATGAACTCTCTGCATGTTTTAGGACACATGCTACAGAGAGACACTGGTTCAGCAGTGTGGCTGCTGACCATCAGCAAACTATTTCACAATACGTGTAATTTTGAATCTTGGTCCAGTGACTGTTCAACTGGAATTAACTATATAGCTAAAAATAAGAATATTTAAGGGCTTTTCTAGGTTTGGCTCAGATATTTGCAGGAGGCTTTGAAGTAGTGAGGCCCTTACTGGCCTGAGTGCATCATAGCAGATTGTACAGCTGTTACAGTAATGTGTTTGAGTAGCTATCTGGAGGTTTTAAGAAACTTCGCAATAGAAAGAGATGTGGTGAAATGAAGAAGATTGCTAAGGGGGGGAAAAAACCAAAAATGAGAATCCTTACCAATTGTAAAAGTTTCACAAGAGAGCAGAGGTTGTATTACTGTAATAATGCCACTATTAAGTTCTTGATAAATGCTTTACATATGAATATTAACAGGAGGTAGCCTGGATTCAAGCTATTCACAGAGCATGGAAACATTATTTCAGGTTCCTGAATGCATCTGTCAGCATATCCTTTGATCCTGATTTGTAGCATGTCTTCTGTTTCAGTTCTGGGTTTCTGGGTCTTTCCTCTACAGATTCTTCGAGCTCTAACAGATTATTTCAAAATACATGGTAGCTTTGTGATGTGAACAAATATCTACTGAGATCAGATTCTTTAAATTATATATGAATAGTAAATTAGGTAGAAAGAACTCTTGTATGCCTGCACATCCCTCAGCATGTGAGTTTTTTTCTACATTAGAAAGCAAATCACAATCAAAGAGCCTTACACAGATTTTAGATTTTGACCTTGGGCAAGTGACTGAGTCCCTCTGAGGTTTGGTTTGAAGCTCAGATTCCTGCATGTGCAAAATGCTAATGTTCTGTGCATCAAGGTGTACATATTTTCTTCTGTGTAGAAACATATGAATCCTAGAAATGACTTTTTTTTTTTAAACTTTTTAATTTTTTTCTTATTATTAGCCAGTGCTGTCTGCACATATTGCATGTGTATTTCCACTCCCTGTATGGACATTTTATCCTTATCTGCCACTTTAGTAGCAGAAGTTACTCAGTTTGTGGAACAGAGGTCCTGAGTTTTGCTTCTCAGTTTAAGCAGAACTCTTACTGGGTTTTAATCTTGGCTGCAACAGTTTTTGTAACCCCAGAATTCACAGTCTGCCTCTCCTTTGGCTATGAATGCTTCTTTTTCCCCAATGGGATGAACACTACACATTTTTTTGCCCTGGAAAATAATAGCATGACCTGAGAAGCTCTTTTTTATAGCAACTTTCTCACTCTTAAAACTATAGCTGAGGATTTTGTGCACAGTTTTGCATCTCTTGTGGTGTTATGAGGTGATTCAACCCCTGAACTACTGCCCATTTGATGGTCCACCAGTGTCTTCCACTCCAGGCCCCTGTAGAATCTGTTGACTTTAAAAAGTGTTTCTTTCAGTCTTCCCTTCCCCGTGCTCGCCCTGCCAAGTGTTTCTAATACCAATTTTTTATTCTTTTTTTACAAACTCTGATTTTAGGAATAGAAAAATTCTTTCACTAATGAAAGGATAAAGGCAGAGTTGACTGCAGGCTCTGCTTAGCAAGCACCACCAGTCCCAGGGCCAGGCCAGCCTTCTGTGAGACTCCAAGATTTGAAGGAGCGAGGCTCAAAGAGAGATACCCAAAAGGAAAACAGAAATCTACTTTTCTTTCTACTTGAGATCTCTGTCAGCAAGCAGCAGAAGCATGATTCCTTCTTTTAACCAGGGTGTGGAGCAAAAGGTAAGTAGTTTGGGCATGACAAAAACATGAGATCACAAAGCTGCTAAGCAGCTCCTGAGGACAGCCACGTGGCTGATGCAAGGCCTTATCCCTTTCAGATTTTGCCACAGAGCATTCGCAGGAATAAGATGTTTCATCCTTTTCCCCAAGAAATGATGCTGGTTGCTTAAAGAGACAACTGGTTGTGAACTCCAAGTCTTGTAGAGGTGAGTAGGTGTCTCTGAATATCATGTTTCCTGCATTAAAAAGAGGAAAGGATGCATTGAAAATGATGCATCCTTTTCCTTCCTTGCCTGGACAGGCTTCCTGGAATTTCTGGGTTAGCATCTTTTTTCCCCATTTTTTAAACTTTTCAAATATTATTCTTTGTTTTGGGTATAGTTTTTAACATTTGAAATAGACTTGTCTCAGCTGTGTCAATGCACAAAGGAAATAATCCTCGATCTTTCTAGAGAGCCTATCCCAGCTAAGAAGATAAGTTTTGTCTGGGATCAAGAGTTCAAGCCACAAGTGTCCAGATTGGTGACATCATGCCTTCTCTTAGAAGCTTGTTTTATAGAGTCATTGCTTTCCTTATTAGCTCCTTATAATTCCTCTGCCTCTCAACACTGCTTAACTCACGTTGACTTTTCAGTTAGTTCTTTTAGCTTATTTCTGAATCCAGGGGCAGATTCTAATTTCAGCAAAAGTGCTTTTATTTTTATATTTGCTCAGTGCCTCTGGAACACAATTTTTATTGATGGAAAAAGTAAGATGAAGAATAAATTATAGGATATTGTGCTCTCTTTTAGTGTCCTAAAAACAGTGGATGATGAACAGATTCAGAGATACATTTTCTTTCTTTTTATTCTTTCAGTAGGCAATGCATACTGATATGATTTAAAAAGCAGAAAAATACACATAATCCCGTGAAATAATACTGTTTTGCATCTAGGAAAAGTTGGTTTAGTTGTTTGTGATTTCCTGAGGTAAACATAGAACTTTCTTATGCTTTTTGTATTGAATGGAAAATTTATTTTAATTATTCTACCTTAACTTGGATTGTCAGTTTAAATTCACCTGCTGAGCACTATCAACTGGCACTGGCATCTGTATTCATGCTTGAAGGTGTCCATATTCATTACTGGATTTCTTTAGCTTAACAAAGCTTGGAATTAAATGCAGCCCACAAAGTGAGCATTTATCATTCTGCGATGCACCGAGAGCCAGTGCTGCTAAAGGAAAGGATTGAGTCAGGCATTAACAGTCCAGTCTGATTGTGAAACTCTGACCGTTTCTGGTGGAACCGCTGCAAGAACAACATCATTACCATCTGTGTCCTCTTCAGAGGCCTCATAGCTGAACATTTAGCATTTCAAAAATCCTACAGATGTTGATATTGCATTATTCATTTAGTTGGAAGCTGCCACAGCTGTGTACTTTCCCGCATATTCTTTCAAACAATCTGGCAGCAGAACTCCAGTTTGAGGGGGGCAGAGCACAGACCACGATTTTGATGGGCACAGCTCTGGGATACATGATTTGTGCCTAGCTGGCAAACTTACAATCTCTGGAGAAGCAAAACGGAGCATTGTCACTGCTCTTCAGCAATTTCAGTATTCCAATGGCAATGGAATGGATCGAAAATGAATGCGCCTCGTGTGCGTCTGAATGTTCCCGTGGCACCGAAATTATTTTAGAGAATCTTTTCAAAATCAAGACATCAGCTTGTTAATTGATAGATTGATAGAGTGAAAGAAGTGAAGTATCAACTCTCAGAGAAATAGCAGAGGAAAAAGAAGGAGGAAAATAACAGGACAAAAAAAGGAGCGATGGAGATGGAAGAAATGGAAGAGGATGTGAAATGCACTGTATATTAAAAAAACCTGAAAAAAATGAAGCAAAATGGATCACATTACAGAAAAAAAGGGAAGAAAAATTATAAGGAGGAAAGAAAAAACTCAAGAGGGTTCATGAAAAATATTTGGTGAGATATGGGACTTAAAATACCATCTGAGTTAGCTACTTGAAAAGGTATCAGATTCAAAACCATAGTTGCTAAAATAGTTCTAGTGAGTAACTGGTTAAAAATACTCTGCTTTTCCCGTGACTTCACAGCAGGAAGAAAAAGGGATTGGAATCCAAATTGCCAAATATCCATTGAATAAGATTCTTCCGCAGGAATCATTACAAAGCTCTGTTTGTTTATTTCTACTCATAGAATCTGATACTGGAAGTTATTCAATTGCTTGAAAGCAATTTGTTTTCATAGCTTGTGACTGGAAAGCCAAATCCCAAGAAGCTCTGCAAACTTTACTGAAAATACTTTAAATCCATAACAATGATAGCAAAAGTGAAAGGTGACCTTAACTCAGTGATGTTTCCCAGAAAGAGTGTTGGCCCTTTGTGAATTTTTGGGGAGTCTGCTTATGGTGGGTTTTGTCTGTTGGTTTTTTTTTTCCCACTAGTTAAATCTCAGTTATTGAAAATAACAAATTCACAATGAACAGTGGATGATTCCCTTGCATAATCTGTTCAAAGAAAGAGGTAAGAAGGTAAACCATCCTCATCCTATCTTTTTTGAGTTTAATTGAGTGACAGCAGTTGAAATCCATGTTCAAAATGAAGTGAAAGAATAAAAATACTTACCTTTACTACTGCCCATGGAAAACAACTGTCTCAATTTAGGAAACATTTACTCTTTATAGTATGGCAAAGTAGTAGCTAGTGGCATAAGGTACTGCCTTCTTTTTTTAGGGAAAGCTCTCCTTTTTTTAGGAAAAGACTGGTTTCCTGGCATATTCTAGACTCTGAAAGGTTGCTTTTTCCAGGGTCAAAAAAAATGAATTTGTCACTGGACAAGACATATTTTTAAGTTAAGCTCCTGCACAGCATCTGGGGTGCACAGGCAGTTTGAGTGGCAAGCTAGAGATTGTGTGTGGGTTTAAATTTCACTCCCTCTCAGTGAATGCCACTGGCTTTCTCATTCCTCATCTGAAGAGATGAAGACGCCATGGCACTTAATGCCACTGAATCCTTGCTCCAGTGCTCTGCAGGGAAAGCTCAGTGTCATCATCCTACATTTGTGTGCAAAATCTGTAGTCTGACTGGACTGGACAATTTAAATAACACCGTGATCACACTATTCCACATCTCTTTACTTTTCCTATGGGATTAGTTTAATAAAGCTCCCACCTGTCGGATGAAATCTATTCCACTTATCAATGTGTTGCTTATCTAGAGAAAAAATTAACATCTTTTGGGACAAGTGTAATGAAACACCTGTTCAGTGCCCAGTGACAGCCAAGCCAGGCACAGTTCAGTTCTCATGAAGAACTGGAGGAAGCATGGTCGGTCTACAGTGAAATAGAACAATTTTATAAAATCAGCAGTGTTTACACCTTGAACTCCCTGTCCTGTTTGGATTACTCAGATGGAAGGGTGACAGAAATTATTTGTAGTGTTCTGCATTATTGCAGAGAGGCAGACAAAAATATTTAATTATGTTGAGAGGACTGGATTTGTTGGAGTGATGAACTCCTTACAGAGGAAAAAATGGGTTACTTTAAAGTAGTTCCTTTATTTCTCTAAATAAAAAGTAAATAAAGTATTAAAATATTTATTCCTAAAGATTGTCTTTTACAAAGTTCTTGTTGCCTTTGTTCCTGAAAAGAAGACTGTAGTTTTTCCATATTTTACAACTAATTTAACTATGAAGCATTATGACATCAAATGTAAATATTGTGCCTTCATTCAGAAGATAGCTTATTGATCACCACCAATATTATTAATCTATGGAATTTATAATCTGCTTTCCAATACTTTATCTGTAAACCAGTGTGAAAATGAAAATATGAAATTAGGTAATGATGTGTAACACCTTTCCCTGCTGTCCTTCTAAAACTAAATTTTTCTTCTGTTTTTGTAAAAATATTTCTACCCTGATTTTTAATATTTCCCCTCAATCCTTAGCCATCCATGATTCTTTGATGAAGTCTAATTTTACCAGCATTTTGTGCAGTAATTTTTGCTGAGTTTTATTAACCAGGAGTGTACTTTGATCTTTTCTTTACATGTCCATACTTCTCAACATCAAACAGCAAAAATCCTGGAAGCGCTAGCAGTTAAAAGAAAAAAAAAAAGTTTTAAACAACCATTAAAATTCATGGGGCAAGTTCAGTTTTTGCTTGTGACATTAGGAGAAATCAGAAAAGTTTCAGAGCCTAAAGACAGCTGAGGTAGGGTAGGAGGTAGTATCAATTATACCTCTTGTGGCTATTAGGAGACAGGGGAAAAAAATCAGATACTACATTATCAATGGTGAAAAACAGTGAAACAAAACTGAAGAGGGGGCTGTAGGAAATCTGATCCTTACCCTACCAATGTTTGCTTTTCAATACCCTTTTTTTGAGGATATTACAAAGGGCACAGCCCTATAAAGGGATCTGTGAAGGTATCTAGCCACGTAAATACAATCTCAGATTGTGTTCGAGTTGTCCCATTTCAATCTGTTTTATCTGTTTTCAAACTATTACCTTTTCAAAACTTCCATTGCTTCTCTATGAATTATACTAATTAGGAAGTTGAGGGTGGCAACTTTGGTGAGAAAAAAAAAAGAATTTTTAACTTTCTGGGAGCACAGTTAATTTATCACATAATACAAGAAAATGGCCATTTTGTAGATTTTTCTTAAAAACTGAAATCCTTTCTAATCTTTCAGAAATATTATATTAAAAACTGACATGCTTTCAGACCACAAAATTTTCAGATGCTACCATTTTGAGAAGTTATTTTACAATGGCAGGATTCAGGAAGCTGGGTGAGGTTCATAGGTAGTTTAAAAGGAGCAAAACTATGCCAGTTAAAAAGAAGCTCTTACAGATACAATAAGGTAAATACTTTTGTTGTTATTTGTATTGCAGTGGGTCCCAGGAGCTGTGCTTATCACCAGGCCCCACTTTGTTGGAGCAACATGTACAGACAACATAAAAGTCTTCCAATGGAATGAGAAGTGGCACTGTCTCTTGCACACTGGTGACTAGATAGCACAAGCACTGCACTAGATTTCCTCAATTTTCAGGATTAGGAAGTAAAGAAAAATTACAAATAAATGCATTCTTATCTATTATATAAAGAAAAATTGCTGTAGGTGAGGAAAACTATAGAGCTGATAGCACAGGTCCCCATGTCAGACAGCACTTGGTTGTTCCTACAGTCATGTAGTATGCAATGCTTCAAAATCTTTGTGGCTCTACATCCCTACAATTCCTTCAGTATTTTTCATGCATTATGGATTCTGCTCTTGTAGAAAACATCCCTGCTTTGATGTGTCAGGGGTTATTTTTTTCACAATTGTTTTGAAAATTGTCATACCTTGTTAGCTGAAATATTGACATTAAACCTTTTTTTTTCTTAACTACATGCAAATTGCAGCAGCCAGAAGAACCCTGTGTTAATGGACCGGACCTATCACCTCCTGAGGCATGAGAAGTAAATGAAAATGTGGCTAATGACTTCGTTATCGTGTGTGTGAGCAGGTCAACATGAAAAACAGCAAGGATGGGAAAATAGGTGACAAGGTATGGAGAAGAATATTTATACAGCATTTTCCCAAATGATGAAAGGTGTTTTCTTAATTTTAGACTCCGACAAAGAATGTGTGTGGAAGTTTACCTCAGACTTCATTCAGTGGCTCACAAAAGTCATCATTTTCTATTTGTAGTATTTGGGTACTTTCTTGAAGCAGGGCATAAAGACCTTGCCTTCACTAAATTTCCCCAAGATTTTCCTTTTAAGATAAAAAATAAAAATTATATTAGTGAAATATTCAACCCAGAATCTCTTTGCTGCAGTTTCAGTACGTAGTAAATGTACGTGGCTTTAATAAAGATAGTAAAGCTTTTGTAGTTCCATAAAAGTTCAACTTTAAATTAACATTAAATGAAATGCTAAAGTTTGAGCAGGTTATATCCTTTGAACTTAATGACCCAGATCCTTGGCTGCTTGTAAGAAGCACACAAGGCAACTCAGGTGAAGGGCATTCAAGGGTGTCTTTCAGCATTTTTTACCAAACTGCTTCTCCATATAGGACAGGGAACCTAGAAAACTACCCTAAAATCTGGCCACTGCTAATTAAAATTACAGCCATTGCAGCTGAAAGGTGGATGGTAGACCTCATGACTTTTTGCTGCCTGTACTTTAAGATGATCATACCTCTTTAAGCTTACATTGTGGGAGTAACTTCACAAATTACTGCTAGGAGATACTCATGATCTCAAGAAATCATGTTTGCAAGCACAACTATTTAACACTCATGCTATTTTGGCTGTTTCACACTATTGAGTGATTATTTTTTGTGTCTTTTTTTAAATTTCCTTGCATGAGTTTTCACAGGTAGTCAGCTTCAGATCATCTTTATGGCAGCACAGGGCTGTGAATGATTGGGTCACACGTCTTTTTAAAGGAGAAACACATAATGAGATACTGATCGTTACCAGAATTATGTAAAAACAAATCAATGTTTAGCTTCTCCACTTATTTTCATTTATTTCCTCATGTATCTTATGTTTAATGTGCCTTTGGTAGGCTTTGTTATCAGCTTCAAAAAAAAGCTAATTAGAACACTACTGCTGTCTTATACCACATCACAAAATATATCCCCTAACCCCCACTTTTCCCATCTTTTCCTTCTCCTGAGTGATTGTGTAGTTGATTTGTTCAAAAGGAAGCTCAGGGGAACCAGCAAAATGCATACACGTGGTATTTTACAGGTGAACACACTAAAATCAGACCTATTTCCATTCCTTCCATGCTGTAGTCTTAGTGCAATTTGCTGTCAGCATGCAGTTATTAGCATTTGTAAAAAGTACCTTAGCTAGACCAAAAGCCCTTGTTGTGGGTGGGAAGTGGATAGGGTCAAAGGGCTGGAAAAATATGTAGTATTTTTCTCGTAAAACCCCCATATTTTATGAAGAGACACCTGGAAATATCCATGTGCCTTTGTCTTCCACTTGAAGTATAGGTTCATTGCAGTGTAGTAGGCAGTATTACCAAATACTCAGAGCTTATAGTGCTAAGAACAGGTACTTCTCCTGAAAATTTTACCAATGCTTCACTGAGGGCTTCATCCTCTCATTCTGCATAAGCCATTTTATTTTCCTAGCCTTGATGCCATATTAGACTGCACAAGAACTGCAGCACTTGGGAGAGTCCAGTAAGGCTTCCATTGAAGCTGCAACTGTCTTTCCTATAAATATTACTAATATGGGGGTGCTTGTCCACTTGCTTTGAGGTCTGTGTTCAGGCTCTTCCTAGGCCCTATCTCTGTGTGTGGCTGCTGCCTGGGTTGGGAAGAGAGAGCAGGAACTGTTTTTCAGGTTTTTTATGTGAAGTCCACATTTCAGATCATAAATCTTTGTGCAGTTAAGCCTTAGTGTCCCAAATAGGCATAACAATTTCAGGAAGTCACTCTTTGTGCACTCAGGTGGCAAAGCATGACCAGTGCCTGAAGACTTATGGGCTGAAATAAAACCTCTGGGGAGGTGTTAGACCTCTAACAACTAATTATGTCCATTAATCAAATTATGGCTAATCGAGATATGATGACTAGAAACATGCCAGTTTTATGGCAGTACATGAAAATTTGATATGGAGTCCCCAAAAGAGAGATACTGCCATCTGTGTGGGTTCAAACACCTAGCTGAATCTCAAAGTCAGAAGCAAATTTTAAGGAGAGGGATTTCACACTCATTCTTCTGGGTCACAATCCAACATCCCATTCAACAACGTATCCACTGACTATTGATTTTCCTTTTTCATCTACTTCACTGATGAAATTAGGGCTGTGTCGCATAAATAGGACAAACAACAAACTTTAGCCTGCTGGAACTTGGTTGCACCTTTTTCATAGATAAATAAAAAGAGAGGTTTTGATAAGGCTGGAATAACACCAAAATAAAAGCAGTGGTTTATTTACTAACAGAGCATGTAGAGCTACAGGCATCACTGAATATTTTACATGGAAACTGAATCTGGTGGTTACGTGAATTTTAATATCCTGCATAGTGCTGAAAACTGCTAAATGTTTTTTAAGTTAGATATCGAATTGTTTTATGCAGATTATAGGAACCATTTGAATATCCTTACGGACAAAAGTTATATGTACTCTCAGTTCCCAAATATTTTAATTTTAATTTTTATTTTGATTTATGGAAGGAAGAGGGATTAGAGCATTGTTTCTGTTCAGTGACATTGTCTTCCAAAGCTAATACCGGGATATTAAATGGTTTATGACTCATTTTGGCATTCTTGGTATCCTAAACAGCTACTGAAGCTTTCTAGAACCACTACATGCATCATAGAGATATTTAGCATCATAAAGTTAATGTCTCTCTAAATGAATGATGATATAATTTTCAACTTTCCCAATTCAGTTTTAAAGTAGTTTCAGAATTGCTTTAAAGGCTAGTTCACCCAGCTCAATAAAACTTTTCCACTGAGACCAGTGGGTGCAGCATCCAGACATTAAATGTACATCTATTAGAGGTAATTCAAATACATATAGTACCCCATTATTAGTAGTTATTGATGAGCCTAAAATATATTTTTCTCTAGCTTTCTCTCCCACCCCTCTCAATCCATGTGTGTTTTTAAACCAAAGAATCTTAGATACAAGGAAAAAACAAATATATATATGGAGGGGGTTATACATAGAATTGCATTGTGTATCCTGCCTTTTACTTTAAAAACCAGGAATTTTCCTCCTGCCCTAATTAAAATTTTCTATCGCTCATGAAAATAGACAGTTATAAATACAGTGTCCTTTGAATCATTAGTAAGTTTGGGTTTAGTGCTTGTCAGTCTTGTTAAAAGACTAATGTCAAATTGTCTTTTTTTTTTGTGCTAGGCTTGTTTTCCATAAATTGACAGAAAACAATTTATTCAGTCTGTCTTTCTTCCAGTAGTTGATTATGCAGATATTATTTATCGTGCTCTGCAAGCACATCTTTGCATAAATTGGATGTGCTTTATCATTCTGTGTTACATTGTATTTACAAATGCCCTATTTTCTGCTCATCATTGACGACTTTATTCCATGGTAAACTCGTCTTCATTAGAAGGGCTTAAGCATTACAGTTCATTTATCAGCAGGGGAATTTGCTGAAAATCCCCACCATGTTTTCTATCTTTAGCAAATTCTTTTCCCAGCAAATATGCTTTCAAATCCTACAGTTGTTTTTCTCCACGTGAAAATACAATAAATAGAAAGAATGATTTTCTTCTTAGCACCCCACCTTCTAGGTGTTTCTTTTAGCTGCTGTTAAAGTTTGCAAGTGATTTCAGTTTCACTGTTTAACTAAAAGAGCCCATCACAGTAAGGAGGTGCAGCATCCCTGGCATTTTCTCGAGTGTTAATGACTGTGTTCAGGTCATCCCAGTTAGGAATAATAAGTTTCCAGAGTAGCAATTTACTTGGTTAATGGAAGGGTTGACTAGGTGTCTACACTGTTTATTGTCTTTTTCCTAGTCATGAATATTGCCCACGCATGTTGTTTCAGAATTCGACTGAGTCCAGGGAATTTATTCACAAGTATGATTCATTTTCAGGTACAGAAAAACCTTTTCCCTTTATAGCTTTTTTCCTTCATAGCTGAGAAAGTATTTTGTCATTGCTCTAGTGAGATGTAATTACAGTAATTCATCTGCAGTCAAAAAATTTCAGGCTTGAAAATCTCCTCTGTGATTGCACAGGCATAAATGTTATGTTAAAACGTAAAAGCTAACATTAGTGTAAATAAGGGCTCAACGTCCTGTGGAGTACGAGGCATTGCCTACTTCCACGTGGATTAGCAGGCTGTGAAAGTGCTCATAAACCCACAGACTCCAGCCCCAGAATGTGCCTGTCAAATCACAGCCCTCTCCTGCTTCTGCCTGCATGATAATGGAGAAGCCAGCTGCAATTCTTTCTGCTTGAGAAAGAGTTTGCAATGCCAGCACAATTCTGGTTCTTCACCCAGTACCAAGAACCCTGAGGGAGAGTAACACGAGGATCAATGTGTCATCTGTGACATTGGAGCATTGCTGGTGTTCTCGGTGGAGTGACACCCCCTGTATGGGAGCAGCGAGAAGGAAATGGATCTCCCTCCCCTGACCGCTCAAGCTTGATGTGTTCACATGCTTGTATGAGGTAAGGAGATCTTGGTTTCAGAAGTACATCATCAGAAGATGATATGTATATGTCGTTTATACAGCTTTATAGATAGGCATTTATAATTTGTAGGACATATTTCCATATATAAAGTATATGTATTTTGGTTTCCTCAATGTCACATAGGATGGTTACACACATGCTTCTCCTATATATGAATAATAGAATGGTGGGTGCTCAGTTGCTCCTCTTGCAGGGCTCCAATAAGGTTTTACTGGAACATTTCCCCTTCTACCCCTTGCCATTTCAATTAGTTTCCCATTCCATAGAAAAAATACACCTTATGCGATATGAATATGGAACCTGTGTAGTTAAATTTTGGTTTCTATAAGCAATGACTGCTTGCTTCAGTGTTCACAGAAAGAGAATCTAAAAGAGGCCCAAGCATAGCTGGAATGAATTAAGATTTGAATTTCAACAGGCATTCATTGAAAGGGTTTTTTTTCCTTTAAAGGCATTGAGTTCTTCTGATGGCAAAGGATTCACCTAGCTCATGATTTGTAAAGGACTCTCTGGACTTTATTGCTAAGTGTAAATCACTGTGCAGGCTCACCAGCACTACAAGGAAAAATCAAGTCACAAACCATAGATCTTCTCTTTGTATCCCCTTCCTCAGAGCTTGCTTTATTTCCAAAACCACAAACTCTAAAACAGAACAAATCAACTCAAACTGCTCGGTAATGATCACCTGAGGCCCTGCTAGCCTCAGCCAGCTGGGAGAAGACAGCATGCAACCTCATCCTCTGCGATTTTCTTTTGTACCAGCCTTGTCAGTCCTTTCATGACTCCATCAGAAACACCATTACCAGTCCAGTAACCTCTAACATGCCAAATTGGCTACAGCCAATGACACACTGCTCTTCTGCAAGGGCTGTGCATGCTGATTTACCACCTTTTCACACATGTAACTCACATTCCAGAAAAAAAAAAAGGAGATCACTTTAAAAAGAATCAGTACTTCGAAACAGGGCCTTTCATAACCTGAAACTGCAAGGACTACTGCTGAAGGGAATTCAGGGAATTGCTTGGAGATAGTGAGATCTGAAGTAACTTGGAGTAACTTTTGCCCTGATTAATTGACACATGTAGTGATTTTGAATTGCAAGAAGTTTTTGGTTTTGTTTTAAAGATGACAAATATATCACTTAATATCTTATGTATTCATCTTACCACTCTAAAGGAGAAAAATGAACTTAAGACAGGATACAAGAGAAGATAATGTAAATATATGTAGTTACATACTTAACTATATTTATTTATAGATGTGAAACTTTAGGGATATGCAGAATATTGAATATGAAGTACAAGCACTTACACATGCGTGGACATGTGAACCATCAATGGTGTATCATGCACAAATCCACAGGGAAGACTTAAAATCCACAGCGAAGACTTTTTTTTTTCCTGAAGGTTTTCTTTCTTCCTAGAAAAGGAAACCTGCTGCAGTGTTTTAAAAACCCTTGATGGATCATGTGAGTTGTTCTAGACAAGAGCTATGCTTTCCGTCAGATGGCAATATATAGCCTGCACAAATCAAATTTATTTGGCTTTTATTTGCCTCTGTAGCAGCTGAACAAATATCACAGAGATTGAACTTGTGCTTCCATAACTGGTAGTCTAATTTCTTCCAACAAACCAGATTCATTGAGCCAGCAGGTCAGTGCAAAACATGTTTATGACAGTGTGCTATGAGTATGTTGTAAGTAAAAGCCAATAGCTTTCAAGATAGGTAAATTGCAATGAAGGATATGGGGATGCTCTATTGCCAGTACAGCATGTAAAACCTGACATCATTCTACTTAGCAGCAGTTTAATTGTTACCTGTAAGGTAATTTTAAGAGGTAAAAAAATACAGACTTAAAAGCTCCTCTTAAATAAAAACCCTCTGAAAAATGGAACTCTAAGGAAAGATTAATGTCAGATAGAAAATTTAAAGCTGAATAAAAACCATTAAGGCAATGAATAAAATTAAGCTGTACTTGAAAATTGATTAAGTCTTGCTAACTAGCCAAAAGGGAACTACCAAATGATCCTTACTGCCATAAACCATTAACTCTTACATTCAGGGCCCAGCTCTCATGGTCTAAATCAGGTCTTTCTTTTCAATGTGAAATCTGGAAGGTACTTAGTCCTCTTGCCTTCTCACTCTGCTCACCTTCTTTGTCTTCATCTATAGGGCTGATTGTCACATCCTGTTGAGAAATCCTTCCTGCAGTGTTTGACAGCAGAGGAGCTGGGGATGGTGCATGTCACCTGTGCCTCCCAAAGTGAAGGTGGAAGCAGAGAGCAGAGATGCAGTTGACATCACTGAATGCAGCCCTTGATTGGAAAAAAAAAATAAGGTTTTACAGCCCTGCCCCTCTTTCCACCTCTCTGCTTGGGGGAAGGAAAAGGATTGTCTGCTGTGGGACAGGAGACAGTGTTTGGAGGAAGAGCAGTATCAGTTGGTATGTAATTTACATTATGGTGCTAAACTTAGTTGCAACATTTTCTGTACCCAGGTTTCCTAGGCATCAGGCTTAGTTTTACAGGCATAGCATCTTTTCATGGTATTGCATATAATATAGCATATGAAATACAGCTTAGGGCAGATAGGGGGACTTAGCAGGGCCTGAGATGCCAGTATGCTCACTGGCACTAAATTTAACCTCTGTTGGAGATATTGTCAAAGCAAAGCAATTGCAATCAAGGGTTTTGAACATGAGTGTGATCACTTCAGTGTAGGTGGCCCATCGTTTTAAACAGGAACGTATTTAGGTACTGATGGCAGATTAAGGATGTATTTTGGCAAAGCAAGAAGAAAGGTAGATGAAAAAATAAGAAAATGTAGTAAAATAAGTTGTAAACCAGACTTTCTTCATTGTACTATTTCCCTAATGGTATTGACTTCATCAGCAAATTTTCCCATGTTCCTCATGGCAAATTGAGTGCAAGTAAAAGCCACAGAGGTTTCAAAACCAAGGAGGAGGTGAGTACACAGTATGTGAGAGCATGGCCCTGCACTGCCCCTTTGCAGGGTCTGTGGTGGGATTTGGAAGTCAGAAAAGCCGAGTACTGGACAAAGGAGTAGCAGGTTTTGCAAACTTCTGAACAGCAATGAGTGCTCCCATGGGTTTGCATGGCAGAGACAGTCTCACTGCTGAACAACTTGCTGCAGTTAAAATTTTAATGAAAATTGAAAGTTTAAGTGCCACCATTTTCCACATCACTTTTCGCCTAAAATGATTCATTGACCACTTATACATGATACATTCTCCTGTCATGAATAACACTCTATATATTTATTTTCATGAATAATGGCTACCATTTTAATTGATAGTTTCAAACAGAGGAGTAGATTTATTTCTACAATGAATGAAACTGCCCTCAATATGGAGCCTATATAAATTATTTTAGTACATATTTCAGTTTTCCTCTTGCAACCCAGTATGCTCCTAATCTCAACAGAAATCAATCAAATAAGATCTAATACATCACTCACCACCAGCTTCTATAAAGTACACTAAGACATTTTTCTATAATGTTTGTAAAATTTGTCTTAAGCAGTATTGCCAGGAGCTTTTGACTTGGCTGTGATATGTGTGTGTAAGATGTCTGTTTCATTCCCTGGTAGCCTATTTGTTTGCTTTTTTGGCACCCTACCTGTATACATATAACATATCAATTACTTTACTCGAACACATCTCAATTACGCTACCCTCTATTCGGTAAAAATTTTAAATTCAACGATGTTATTAATTAAATATTGATTCCAGCAGCTCACGAGCCTGTATGGGCAGGTGATGTATTATGCATTCATTCCTGAGTGTGACACCTAGAAATCAAGTCTATGAAGAATTGTCTTGGCTAAAGTGCTCACAGTTCAGGACTGAAATCCCCGTTACTCGCAAATGATCTCGTTCTGATATAAGTGTCCAAGCCAAAAAATGCTGTGTGCTCACAAATATGCCTCAACTGTATGCTGCAGAACTACTGAAGGAACAAGCCCACCTACATTCCTGTGTCTAGTATAAAGCCCTAAAGCTTGCTGTGAATCATTTCAAAATAGAATTGAAATGTTACAGAACATGCACCAGCTGCCTTCTTTAAAAACAAGCAAACCCCCAAACAAACAGAAATTCCTGAATAAATTGCATTGCAAAGCATTGACCCAAATATCATCATAATATATCCACCTACCGGTCATTTTAGAGAGCTATTATTTATTGTTCAAAGTCAGGAATGTTACAGTTCTCTCTTTCTCTTTAATAAGAGGCTCCTTGTTGTAGCCTGACTAGAGTTTTCTAAGGCATTACTCCAATCCCTATGTAAACATTTGCATAAGGGATTTTACATCCATTCAGAAATCCCAGATTCATGCCCCAGCACAGGAAAGTTTTGACAGTGGCATTTTAATATTTTTCAGTATGCTAAGAGATTGGGGATGGGAACATTGTCAGATATAATGAGTAGAGGGCAGAGGACAGAGTTTGTGAATGCACTATAAATGAAATGACCCAAATGTGAGCACCCAGAAATGAATTTCAAAATGTAACAATAGGTTTTGGCAAAGACAGTGAGGAGGAATCCAGGTAGGAGAAAAATACATTTGGGCAGGTGCCTTGTCTTCAGTAAGACACTTTACCATCTACTACTTTAGTTAATTAAATTCTGAATGGCAATAATATTTGGAGCCAGGTTCTACTTCCTATTTCTATTCATAAAGCACTTTGCATTCCTTTTAGTTGAAAGATGGCGTTGTGTGGTAAAATATTATTAATGTAATGTATCAAGATGTTTTAATCACAAGAGGTATTGCTTACAGATCTGGCATCTGTGCCAGGTGTGCTGTATAATGGATGTACAGCAATTTAGCATTTACTGTTCCTTATGCATAATGTTGTCTTGCTTTCATATATATTGCCTTAGCTGCTACTATGGTATTTGAAAGAAAACGTAAGTACAGGAGTGTGCAGGAATTTGAATAGCTTTTATCTACATCTGCACTAACATGCAGTTCCTTTCCTCACTCTAAAACAAATAAGCCATTTTCTTGGGAAAACAGAGGCATGAGTGCTGGAAACTGTAGTTTTCTATTTTGTTATTTGAGCTATGAAATCAAAATATGTTTTAATAAAATAGCGCAGTCAATAAATTCAGCTGTTAAGCTAAAGCAAAGACATAAAAGTCGATCAAAAAACGCCACTCACTGTGGGGAGGCAAGTGAAGCAATAAAGAACTAAACCTAAAGCTACATAGTTCTTTTTGTTAGGTAGCAGCAAAGTAATTTGCATTATTCATATCACCCTGGGAAGACAAAAAACCCCCCACCAAACCCCTCAAATCCAACACATGAATAGATTGAAAGCACTAGATGGAATCTAGCTGGCAAACAAAGCAGAGGTAAAGTAAGGGAAGCAAAGAAAGCTAAATCAAATGTAACAAGACTACAAAAGGCTTCTAGAAATATCTAGAGAGAATAGGAGACCACTGAAAAGTAACAAAGGGAAGGCTCCAAGATGGATGAAAAATGTTCTAAACTACTTTTTCTTAGTTTTCAGTACAAAGGAAAATGATGAAAGTGGAGAATATTGTGTAGGCAGACAGAAAACTATTACAGGCAATGGGCCAGAATTGTGCTTAACTTGCACACAAGGGCCCTGTTTTCTGCCTTCTTTCTCCTTGAGGGTCCCTTCCAACCCAACATAGTCCGTGATTCTGTGATATGTTGAATAATGCTTATATTGCAAGTAGCCTCCCAGCTACCCAACAGAAGGGGGAAAAATAGGAAGTGCTGAATGGTATAAAGATGACATACAGAGTTACAAAGTGTAATGCAAGCACACTGCTCTGAGGCCGTCCCACTCTCTCTCATTTAAATCTCTCACTAAAACATTATGAAAAATGTTACCTGAAATGAGTACCTGGTCATACTAAGTTATGTTTTTCCTGAGTTGAGGCATGTTGTGTTTGAAGTAGGAGACAGCCATTGCCGTGCATGGTGTCTGTCATGCTAACACCCTATGCCATGTCACAGAAGGTTTAGGTTAGATGGTAGGAAAGGTTCTTCACCCAGAGGGTGGTTGGGCACTGGAACAGGCTCCCCAGGGCAGTGGTCACAGCACCAAGCCTGACAGAGTTCAAGGAGCCTTTGGACAACGCTCTTGGGCACATGGTGGGAATGTCCTGTGCAGGGCCAGGAGTTGGACTCAATGATCCTTGTGGGTCCCTTCCAACTCAGGATATTCTATGATTCTAACACCGTACCCCCATGAAAAAACACAGAGGGTATGCTTTAGGGTATTGATGAGAGCCAAATGAGGAACAGTACATGCATTCATTTAGATCCTAATCCTACACTGAAAATACTTAAAATAGAATTTTATTTAAGAGACTAAGCATATTTTGAAAGAGTATCTTAGAACAATTAGGTGGATGCAAATATCTTCACTCCCACATTCTTGGTTCTGTGTAATTCCCTCATTCCCCTCCCTGCCACCCTGGTTATTTTGCTTTTAAGTACTTGGTGCACTCCTATGTATTAATGTATGTAGAGATCCAGTCAGAATCTTTAGTAAAAAAGTTTCAGTGGGAAATGCCATTACTGTCTAATTGACACAAAGAGTGAAGAATATAAAATCTTAAATATAAAGTGTTTTGACAGCATGGTAACACTCCATCTTGGCATTTTTGGCTTAATAGGATCTACTGTTTTTAAATGGCTTCTGAAAATTAAATTAATTCAAATACCAGTAAATAGCATACAAAACTTAAATTCCAAACAAAATGTTTATTTTATCGAAAAGGAATGTTTGATTGACTTGAAGCATTCTTTTCCTAATATAATTTTATGGAAGATTTTGGGTTTTCAATTTAAGTGTGTAATGGGAAAGGAAAACCCATGTACTCCCATGAAATAAAAAAACGAGCTAATGACACCACACTGGAGCTTTGTACTATGTGTCTAAGGCATTGAGTAAAGAAATGAATAAAAACGACAATGAAGCTGGAACTACTGAGCATTAATGAAGAACACTGTTACTGACAGGTCATAAAACAGACTCAGTGTCTGTGAGAGTGCACTTTCTGCCCAGGGTTTGAAACTGATCCTGAGCCTGATTTCCTATGAATAGATAAAGACCACACACACACACAAGCTGATATTAAAGTGTGAAATTGATAAAAGTGAAACCTAAATAAAACATTTACTGATTTTGATGTGTTTATGCATAAAAATTGTAGGAAAAGGTGCAAGTAGTTTTAAAAACTTGACATGCTTTAAAAAAATGAAGCAATAAGACCCAGTTGGATTTCATGCATAACCTACAGGTCACAGAATTTTATCAAATGAATCCTTCAAGAGGACAATGGCTCTTCACAGGCTGTGGGCTGTCTCTTGATTTAAGTTCTTGTAAATTAAGAATGTCTATGCTCTTTAAGCAAATATTTCTAAGGGTTTTTTGCCTTCTGTGGTAAAAACACATAAGCCTTTTAATGATAAACTCACAGTCATTAAATGTTGTTATACTGTGGTTCCTGCTACTATGAAAACTTTTATCCTCATTACATTCCTGCAGATCAGGAGCAATTCATCTGGTATTCTTCTCTTTGTAAACCAAAATAATCACTCAGTCTAAAATGGATATTCCATTTCTTGGATAATACTTGTGAGGTTTTTTTTCTGAACTCTTTCCAGTATGTTAACAGCCTTTCTAAGTGGAAGATAAAGACTTTAAATGTGAGCACTGTAATTGGTTTCCAAAGGTAACAGACTAAGGAATTAGTACCAGTCAATAGAAGAGGAAATGTTTGTTTTAGGAATGTCAGACACATGGCTTTCAGAGAGGAGGCTGCAATTAGATACTGTCAGAGGGAAAAAGGAAATGCAGTATAATCTGCATTCTGATGTCTCCACAGAGAGTCTGATATGTAACCCATGGTACTGAATGGGACTCTTCCAACTGACTGCAACAGCTTTGGAGCAGGAGGTTTTATGTAAAGTTAGGGAATCAGCTAAGGACTTTGCCAAACTCTGGTGAAAACAGAATTATGAGTTCTGTTCCTCACTGCTTGTGAAAGCTCTGAAGACAAGCAACGAGATTGCTGAAAGGATTAAAAGGATGTGGTGGATGTAAGGCCCCAAAAACCCTCTCAATGAGCCTTTCAGAATGGCTTATGGGTCCTAATCTAGGTTACAGAGAAGAAAAGAAAGAAGAGGAAAGCGTACAAGAAATCAAATAACAGACAATTGCTATTTCAATAATTAAAAATATAAGTCTAGTTAATATAAAAATCTCACTCTATACAAATCATTGCTCCCCACCCTGTGAGTCTCTAAAATTGCAGACAAGTTGCGATGCAAACCAGGATTTGGGGGAAGAGTTCAAGAAACCAGTCTTTCAGCTGCAGTGACAAAAGGGCCCAGCAGATTGGTTGATGATTTCCTTCTTTTTTCTTGATGTAGTATTGTTCTTTGGTGAGGTCTTGCATTTTACATATTCCTTGCTTGTTTATTAATAACATGTCAAACAATTTCATAAAACCGTTTTTGATATTTGCTGGACTTGTAAGATGAGCTCCAAAATAGCTCGGTAAGTTCAATTTAGATTCTTTATTGTTTATTGGTATTGCAATGTACTGCATTTCTTGTCAGAAAATAGAAACTTTAAGGATAGGCCAATTTTCATTATTTAGGCTTCCTTGCCTTTTGGAGTCTCTAATCTTACTGGTCTGGGTATCGTTATAACCCAAACAAATTTGCATGTCCCAGATTACCACCCTTATCCTTCCCACCAACCAAGTTTCAGGGGAATCCCCGGGATCCACACCTAGGGAAAGAGGAAGAAGTCAGTGGGCACCATGGGAAAATTACATTCAGTAAAATTTTTACTACATAATAATCTGGATTGCCTCAGGGATGGGGGTCTAAGATCTAACAAAACTTGAGTGGTTGAGCTGATATAAAATCCAAGGGAAGGTAGGGTCAAGACACGTGCTTGCCTTGTGTCCTGGATTAAGAACCCTTTGGCTTTCCTGGGCCCTGCCCCCAGGTGGGGCTTCCGGTCATTTGGCCACTCTGGGGCTGGATTGGGGCTCCAGTGGTGGGATTTGGAGCAATGCCTCTTGTATGCCAGGGATTGGCAGCCACTGTGGGGCTGGGATAAAGGCTCTGGGAGCATCACCTCACCTGACCTGCCCCTTCCCCCACACATGCACCCGAAATGTTTTGAGCCAACAATCTCCTCCAGTCTCTCACAGTGGGGAACCTGAAAGAGCCAAAAGCATGCAGTTTAAGAGGAAGAAGGCTTAAGAGATGCACAACCGCTCTGTAAATTCCTTCCAGAAACTAATGCATCATCCTACAGTTTCTCTGTGAATTACCTCTCCGCAACTTGTTAAAATACAAGGCATACACAAAGGAAATAACGTGATGTGCGCTCTAATGCACAACCACTGTCCTTTTTATGAGAAAATGCCTCCCATTCCTTCCTGTAATCTATTTCTCAGCTGGGTCACTTTCAACTCAGCTCAGAGCTTTGCAATCGAGTTCAGTAGGAGTGAAGTATTTGCAAGTTGTAAGGATTAGTTTCTTTGAACTCTGGTACCGGTATTCCTGCAGTATAGACAAAAAAGAAGAATTTGTGTGAATTGGAGAATAATGAAACATCTTTACTCTTCTTTGTACCTTCGCATGATAAAGAATAGAGCTGAAATGAAGAGTATGACAGAATTCCCCCTGAATTCAGTAGTGTCTATTATTGAATTTTTCATTAACATTTATCATTTTTTTCCCCCTCAGCAATTCAACAATGGCAAAATAGTCCGTGTAATTAATTGCACATACAAAATATGTATATAGAGCGCTTGGCAGAACAAGCTCTTGCATAACATAAAAGCCACATAATTCATTTATATAATGCAGTAAGGGACCAGCAGCATATGTGCATATATGCATATATACATACATGCATACACCCCTTGTGGGTATCCAAAGCTACAGGATGTTCAGGGGGGAGGAAGAGCCTAAAGCCAGAAATTTAACAACTCATGTGTTCATGCATTGTTACTTATTTCCATGACATATGTATATATTCTCCAAAGCTCAGTATTTTTATTCATCATAGAATATGCATTCTTATTTCCTCTGTTTATTTTTCTTGATCTTCCCATTAAGAGAGTAGATTGTTTAAATGATAAGAAACTATAAAAATTATTGACAGCTGTTCAGCTCAGGTACCAGGCATACATATGCCTACCTGTGCATATATAAATACATACCCCTCTTGAGGTATTAGTAATATTTGACAATCTTGGTATTCTGTGACTGCTTTTAAATTTCTGTGTAAAGTCACAAGGAAAAAGCCCCTGGACTGTAGGTTTGATACTGGGGGCTTCAATCTCTTTGCAAAAATATTGCACATGCTCTTTTTTTTTTCCGGGAGGATAATCAGCTCTAGCTCTTTGGGAATCCAGTGAATACCACGTTCAAAATAATGTCCCACTGCATTTGTCTCTATTTTCTCCCAAGCAGGTATGCAATCTCCTGCTAACCTTCTCTAGCCTTTTGTCTCCACAAGTATAAAAACAGAAAATATATCTCCATAAGTATAAAAATATATATTTAACTCCAAAGTCTAATATATTTATCTTGGCTTTGTTTGTCATGACAGAAGTAATCAAATTCTTCATGAAGACAGCCAAATCTCTGTTGATAACATAGTTATGCTTTGTAATGAAAACAAATCCCAGAGCAACTCTAAGTACAATAAAAAAAAATTGCTCCTTATCTTTTATTTCATCAATGATTTCTAGTTTAAGTGGTGTTTGAACATTCATTAATTAAATCAGTCAACTGTAGGAAAGATATTTTACATACTTTAGAACAATACCTGAAAATATTTAAGTAAGATGTTCGTTACTAAAGTTATCCATGGTGTGAGTTCCAGAGCAGTCATTAGGGCCTTTTATAACTATTGTGACTCATTCTGACTATTTATTGAACTTTCCAAGATGCAATTTGTCGGTTAATTTCTGTTTGCAATAATTTTCCTTAGAAGTCATGTTGGTCCAGTAGGAGCAGCTATTCCACTTGTGCTTGCCCAAATTGTTCAACGATTTTGGAACAAGGTGCTGAATTCTTCGTAAATCTTCTCGCAAAGAAACAGTGGCCACACACATGGTTTTCTTAGAAAGAAACAGGGGTAAGTAGCCTTAATATTGCTGTGGGAGTGTTTCAAAGCTTCCATTATCCCAGGAAAGCCAGATTTCCTCAAGGAGAGCACCACTAAGGAGTGCATCAGAGACACCAGAGGCAGGTTGTGAGAATTATGAGGCTTTGATAGTAGGTTGAACCCTTTAACATTGACATTTACCTAAACAAAAAAAGCCAAAGCCCTAGGGAGGCAAAGAGAAGCCCAGACAAAGCCTGACAAATCCTGAGGCCGATGCTGTTAGCTTCACACGGAGCTGGTGGCCATACCATACTAAACTGGCTATAGGCTTTGCTAACACTGGCTTGGTGGGGCGGCTCTTCACAGCACAGCTTATCCCACTGCCCAGTCAACAGCACCTCACAGCCTTTAACCAGTGTCCCAATATTGGAGATGACCTCACACTGACCTTTAATTTTGTCTAAAAGTTGCTGATGGGTTGCTGTTCTTTGCCACGTATTCATAGTTTTACTTAAAGTGTGTTTAATGCTGTATTTCACAGGCACTGCTCTTCCAATATGAAATACACTGTATAAAAATCTGAGCTGATATCCATGTAGAAAATTTATTAACAGCATTAGTCAGCTGCTTTTCACCTACGTGGAGGCACAAATGCCAAGAGTAGCTCAGACTACCAGATATATTGATCCTAATGTAGCTGCATATTCATGTCTGAAAGGAGTAAACAGGCATCTGCAGATTGATTCCCCTTTAAGATTTTGCCAGTAGCATACACTGTAAACACTTCATAATAATTGCTTCCCAAATAAACAGCTGATGAGGACTGACATTCTTCACTCATGGTGGATATTCTGAACTCCTCAGATGGCATCACTGAGGCCCAGTGCAGACACGATGCAGGATGATCAAATTGTAAAGAATAGAGCTGTATGCATGTTTACTTAAGTGACTGATCTACTGAAAGATGAACACTTATTTTGGAAAATAAAATGCCTTGATAAGCATTAGACTCATGAAGTGCACTAAAGTGAAATGGACCAGAGTGCTGTTTATGATCTCGTTTATGAGGAAATTTATTAGCAACATGTGACAGTGGCATTTTTCTTGCTTGCTAATAAGCATTCTATCCTGCCCTGAAATATATCTTTTTAGCTACTTAGAACTGTAAGATATTGGGAAAAATTTCTTCACTGAAAGTATGGTCAGGCATTTAAACAGGCTGCTCAGGGGAAGTGGTATAATCACCATCCCTGGAAGTGTTTAAAAGACTGGCTGCATATATCACTTGGGGATATGCTTTAGTGATGATTACAATGGTCCTGGTTTCACAGTTAAGATTCCATGACCTTAGAGGTCTTTTCCAACCTTAACACTTCTATTATTCCGTAACTTACAAGCTTGACAAGACCCATTAGTAGAATTCACTTACAATAAATGGGAAATTATTTGAAAAGTTGCATAAAATACCACATTTTATGATGTATTGATTTCTAGCAGCACTTCCAAACTTATAGCAGTTTATGTTTTTGTTGTATGTTTGCATTTCTCTTAACAGAAAACGTCTGCAGATGTTTTAAGTTTTCAGCTTGCCAGAGGATGAACCAAGTCTGGCAGTTGAGGTATTGTAAAATGTGTCAACAAACTCCTGCCAGCAGTTTCTTGTGGGTTGCCACCCTTACTCCCTGTCTCTCCAATCTGACTGCTTCACACTTCAAGGAGCAGTGGTTGTTAACAACTTCACCCATCTGAGTGTACGTGTGTGGTTCAGCAGAAAGTGTCATGCCAGAGAATATATCACCTGTTGCACTTCTTGCATATTTTAAAGAACAGATCTCACACCACGTCGTTTTTGCCGATTCTGCGAGGGATTTTCCATAGGTCTCTTCTGGGTAAGTGGAAAACTCCTTCTCTGAACTTATTAAAAGAAGGGCTGAATTTTTTTCTCTCTGATGAAAAAGGTGGCATTACGAAAAAAGCAGGCAGCACAAAGATATACAGAATATTTTACTGAATGTGTTAAATTAAATATTGATTTCTCATAATGTGCCGGGGTGGCTTCACAGGAAGGGACGTTCAGTTGTGTGTATGAAACTCAATATCAACACAAAACTTGCCCTAATGTGATAGGGATCTTCAACTGACTGCGGGACTCTACTGAGCCGTAGGCTTCCTTAAAACTTGGACAAAATTTGAGGTAACTTCAGAGGGAATTTCAAATAATAGAACTTGTCTCTATTTTTTATGAGTCTCTGGTCTCTCTGAAATGCTGTTACTACATTTTACTGGAAACCAAAGTTCATGTCAAAACGTTAATTTCATAGTAAAATCAAGACAGAAATAATTGTAAAGTGCCATCTGCATAATCATATTATGACACCATCACATTTCCTTTTTTGGGTGGGGAATAGTCATCAGTCCAAGGTACAGAACCTGTGTTAGTCCAGGTGAGTCAAGTTTTGAATGAAGGGACAGTGAAACAGGTTACTTGGAAGAAGAAATATGAGTACACTGATGACACATGAAGTAGATGGTGAAAGATGCTGTTGTTTCAGTGCTTTGTAGCTATTTGCTATGGGCAGCAGAAATTAGAGGAAAGAAAGCTATTAAATTATTATTTCTATTTATAGCCCATATATAAATATTATTTTCACATGGCATATAATTTTTGCTTTGCTTGTTCTTTCTTTTCCATCAGTTTTCTTCCAAAAAACCATGATAATAATAGTAGCAACAAAAAGAATAAATAGTAAAATAAAATAATTTTGAAACAAATAAACCAAACCAAGCCCTTTCTAGTGACAGAAACACTCTCAGACATGGCAAAATATGCAAATTTAATGTGCTTCATAGGAGCTGCTACTAGATGAGTGCTTCAATAGCTGACCCAGTGCATCTTGACTAAATAGCTGTTTGAAGATACAAGTAGTTAGATGGAAGCAGCTGTCCTCAAGATAGCCTAAATATCTCATGCTGTGTTCATTAAGAACATCACTCAGAGTGCTGTGTTAGGATTCATGGGGTTCTTTGCTCAATTTGATCATCTTTAGGAGTGCACAAGATCACAGGCCAGATTCATCAAAGCAAGGGATAAAAGAGATTTTCCTTTGTACAGCTTGGATGTGGAGCTATTTTAAATTAAACTATTTTAATAAATTTAGTTTTCATTTCATGAATAGTTTTGCATTTTGTAGTGGATGACTGCTAAAGCAAGAATGAAAAGTTCTGTATTTGTTTATATATAATTTTCAATTTTATGCTGGAATTTTTGTGCTATTATCTGGTAGAAAGTGTTGCTAATTTGTGACTGTCTTAATATAATAATAATAACAACAGGGCCTCTGTTGAGATCTGACTATTAAAATTATTAGAGAGGTGACGCTGCCTGAATCAAAGTGCAAATGAGACCATATGCTGGAGTCAATAGAATGGATTTTAATTTAGCAGTAAATGGTAGGGAGAGAGATAGGGAGAAGGGGGGTGAAGAGAGGAGGAAAATGACAGAGAAGCAGAGAAAAAACACCACTGCTCTGTAGGTTCTGATGACATCCTGTCAGTCCTCCTCTTCTAGTCACCTCAGTGGTTGCAGTCTTGTCGAGATGGTGGTTGCAGAGTGTATCCATCAAGTGGTGGGGGGAACAAGTCCAAAGAACACATCATCTGTTGGGTTTGTATTCACTCAGGTTCGGGTGGGAATGCCCAGGGCAGGGGAGTTTCACACTGGATAGTGTAATGTTGGGAATCAGAAGACATCTGAATGATGTAGTGTTGTGGATCATGGGATACCTTGGGAGCCTTGACACCTTCTAAGGTGTTGCAGCTGTCTCTTAGTCAGCCAGGATGAATCCCTTCATCCTACGTGGGAATGTGCCATATTTTGGAGGGCAGTTTTCATAAGGTGGAGTCATTAGATAAGTGGCACAATAAGAAGGACTTATCCCACCCCACAGGATTTGCCTCTTATCAGCCATATCTGGGAACCCAGTTTGTAGTTTCAGGTGAGCACACCCTTCTGCACCTGGGAGGCCACTCTCAGGTGCAGCAGTAGCAAAGCTCCCAGCCAACTGAGCCATTGGCACCAATATTCCACTCTCTTACAGCACCTGGGAGGTTACAGCAAATGGTCAAATGTTTGAGTCGTTAATCACTAGCAGTCACTCTCCTGGCCTCTTAATACCAATTTTTTCCATACATGATGTAATTTGCATAAGATGATAGACTGCAGTTTTGCCTTTTAAATTAGTAAAAGGAAAAGATTACTCAAATTAGAGCTCATTTTAGGATTCTGTCATCTCAGTTTATGAGGACCTATAATTGTTTAGACCCAGGGAACTAAAAATGTGAAGGAAAATTATGACTGTCAAAGTTTTAATGGGAATACAGTACAAAGAATAAGATTTGGAGTTGGAGCATACTTGAAAATGTCAGGGCCCAATAAAACTGGGAGTGTCTGCACTGAAAATCTCTTCTCTTTTGGAACCCAGTTATCTGGGTGACATCTGGAGTTTATTATAAAAGCTGATTTACTCACACAAGAGACAGCTAATCTATTTTTTCCCTCTATTTATTCTTTTTCGGACTACACCATGTTTTGAGATCCTCTAACAACAGGATATTATTAGCAATACTGGACAACTGTCCTGGCTCTGGCCAGGACAGGGTTAATTTTTTGCAGTAGCAGGGGGAAGGGGTGTGGCTAGGACACAGAGGTTATTCTGTATCACCTCATATAATGGGAGGCAGGAGAAAGGGACTCTCTCTTCCAGGGAGACGGGGTTCTTTCTGGTTGAGCAAGCATGGTGGATGTAATGGTGAGGGAATGCTGGTCCCGAGCGAGAAGTGGGGTTGGCGTGGCTGTGGTCAGGTTGAGCTCCATGCTGTCTCTTTTGTACACTGTTTTTTATTAATATTGTTGCTGTTATTGTTTGTTTCCAGTCAAATGTTCTTATTTCAACCCATGATCATTGTCTTTTGCTCCTCCAGTTCTCCTTTACAATTGCTGCATCATGAAGGGGAAAAAGCAGGGGGAAAGAATAAGTACTGTGTGGTTTGTAGTTTCAGTGGGAACACTAAACTGGGGAGTGGCATTCCTAAACCATGACAACAACACAGTCCATGGAGGAGATTGGGTGCAAAACAAGTTAGGTGCTTTATACTTAGGAAACATCTTGATTTTTCCCAATTCTAAACACTGAAAATTCTACAGAAAGAGGTCTTATCCTCTCCGTCCAAAAGTGTTTTGTTAAAAACTTACCAGAAAAAAGAGATAATTTTATCAATTATTTTGAAAACTCTAAAAGTAACATCAGGACTGAATCTTCTACACTTGAGATGGAGAATCAAGCTAGAGTATTTCTGTTACAGGCACAGAAGACTAAAAAATAAAGAAAAATAAGGAAATAATTCAAAATTTTCTTCAAACTGCTTCTTACCACTGTATAATTAAACATACATTTACTAATTGGTGACTATTCCCAAATTTACTGGTGCTTAAATTACAATCTGATATGTCAGTGTGTTTACGCAACATTAAAATCCCCTCTGCTCAATTAACAGACATCTAATCTAGAAACTTTTCAGGAGCAGCAATTAATTGCAAATTCTTTCAGACAAATCAAAGCAAACAACTGAAGATATTTGTCTATCAGCTGACACGAACTTTGAAATGAATGCTCACCCTCATGCTTCACTGCCTCTGAACACTTGTAAATTATCCTGTTACAACTGCCAGCTAAGTACATTTGTGCACAGAGAAATCTCTAAGAATAAATGTCTTCCAGCATTGTGAAGAGAAAATCTCAGGATTCCTGTCAGAGGAATCTGATCCTGTTTGTTTATCTAATTGAGATAGAGCATTATTGTGGCAAAAAGATGAGAGAGCAAGAGACAACTTTGATCAGGACATCTCAGTGCTATGTGCACTTCTTTCCAGAAGCAAGGCTTAATCCACAGCAAGAGCTAGGCACTTAGTGGCATTAGCACCTTCATTCACTGCTTGCACATTGAAAAAAAAATCTGAATGGCCAAACTGGGATAAACCAAAATCAGTCTCCTCTGATAGCCTTTCTCTGACAGAGATCATAGAGGAGTATCTGTGGAAAAATACATGGAACAACATATTTAAGTATCCAGGAACAAGACATGAGGGTATATGGGAAAGACAAGAAAGTAAACACAGAGTAAATGTCTTAATCTTTTTTGTCTTTTGATAAACTAAAAGCAGGTGGAGGTTTTTCTTCTCTGGTAAACATGATGGTTATGGTAAATATCCTTTTTCTGACCTGCTCAGACAACTGAGGATCTGAAATCAAAACCTTGTTTGAAGGTTAGAAACAGTGAAAATACTAAATTTAATAAACAAAATTACAATATAACATCTTTAACAGAAAGTCTCTTTCGCCAGTGATACTATTTTCCTCAGTCTTTAGCAGACACTACTGGCACTGAATAAGTCTAGGAACAATATGTAATGTTATGAACCCTGGGGTTTAGTACCCAAAAATCATTAATTCTGGCCTATCCTGGTGATTTTTTTGCTTCAGGTCTCTGAATCATACCTTGAACATTAGTTTAACCAAAAGGTTTTTTGCTTAATATGTATATACAAGGCACACAGTTCACTGCACTCTTAAAGTTCATCAGTTTACTGCCAAAAAAAATTTATTTTAATATTCAACTTACTGCTCTTAGGATCTAGGTTTTGAATTAAGTACTGGTTCCATGACTGCAACCTTTTAAAGGGGTAAATGTACATTCATGTTCCTCATCTTCCCTTCCTCACAATTTATTTCATTTTTCTCTTGCATCAAGCAAAATTGGTTTCTATAGAGTTTTGCTAGAACAACTTCCTTAGTGTGTAAAGCATTGCACAGCATGGCAAGGCCTCATTTACATACATGAAGTTAAATTTCCCTTCTTTATTTGCTTTTTAAACCAGTGGGAGCTATGTCCGTACACCTGATGGCATTATTTAGTTATTAAACATTAAAGCAAAGAGTTGTGGGAAAAGCAACCAACTCTCTATGAAATTATGAAGCTTCTTAGAGAATTCACAGCAGACATTTTCAGCAATTGAGACATACTGGAGAGATTATTCTTCAGAGGCCACCAATGATTTACAGCTGGAGCATAAAGGGAGCAGGTGGAAACTATTCCATTCATCTCCTACTCTGCCCAGCCAGGATTTCCCACGATTTCTTTGAATACCTGTGGAGTTCATTTGTAGCCTTTTGCTGGTCACTCCACACCAGTGCTCAGCAGAAGGAGGCAGTTTTGTGGCAGTACTAATGAACAAGAGCCCGGAGCAAATGATTGCTGGCTGGGAGCTGATGGCAATGCACAAAGGTATTTACTGGGAGGGAATATTTACTGGATAAGTTTACAACTTCCTGAGGTATCACAGTGAGAGTAGATTGCTCAAACAGGTGAGGACAGAAGAATCATAGAATATACTGAGTTGGAAGGGTCCCACAAGGATCATCAAGTCCAGCTCCTGGCTCTGCACATATAATGACAGCAGGATAGAATATAGATTGTGTTTCTAGGGGAAGCAAAGAATCAGTCTCATATAACGCAAATATACGTTTTGACGTACAAATCCACTGACCCCAATCACCCTTTTAATGAATATTTTAACATGTTTAATAACTTCATTCCTAATCTTATTAATTAATTTTCTACTGGTCTGTTATTAATATAAATTCTACATATTAATTTAATCCTTCTCCCATAGTTTGAACTGGTTTGTGCTTTCTTTTGTGCTGCTCTCTTACTTAAATTATTTACAGATGCTTTCTAACTTACTTTCTGGTCTTTTTCCACCGCCTGAAGTCTTTAACTTACTGAGCCACACTTGGTAGCTTTGGAAGCTGCAGTTGTTTTCACTTATGTCATGATGCTACTTAAGTCCTGTCGCTTGAGACTGCTTTTATTGCCTGATAGGTCATCATGGTTATGAGAACACATCGTAGAGGGACTCGACAAGTGGCTTAGATTTGCTCTGACTGGACTGCAACAGGCAGAATGCCAAAGGACGTTGAGCCTAATCATTTTGCTTCATAAAATATTGAAGGGCACAAAGGATTCTGCCAAAAGCAACTGTTTTCTTCTCCTGAGAGGTCCTCCTTGGATTTCTTATAAAGACTGTGGACAGACTTTGATTGAGCTCAGAGGGTCAGGGGTCAGTAAACAATAATGCAGTAGAGGAACGAACACTTAACTTTCCTGGAGGCATCTTGAAAGAAATATGTTTCAAGGACAAAAGACACAAGTTAAACACATAGTCCTTAATGTTTTGATTATCAAACGCCTGTGATCAGAGAAAATACAATTAGGTAAGCATGATGCAAGGCAATTACAGGAGAAAAAGCCCAAAATAAAAAAGGTCTATTGAAATAAGTCTTTATGGACATTTGCCTTGTGCACTAATGGCACAGTATCAATAAAATAATAATGTAGAAGGATCTGTCTCCCATTTACAAGAAATATAGAAACAGTTCTCTAAAGAGACTTGTGTGTATAATAAGAGAGAATCTGGGATGGCACACAATATGTTGAACAGAAAGGCTGGTAACAAATCCCAATAGCATTATTTTGTTTCTCAGCATTTGTCTGCACTTTTCTGTATATTATCAAAATAGGGTATCAAATTGCATTTATTTCTCTACAAGTCAGCTGGACTAGTAATGAAATTCATGTCCACCTCTTTTCCCAACTGTTCCTACAAATGGCATGAGGAGGAGATGTGGATTTGTCTGATGTGCTTTACATTGAAGTACAGTGGGCTTCAGTGCTCTGACTGGGCCTTCTGGGTCTCTGGGAGGACATACACCATAACAATAGAAAATCTCAGCAGATGCCCAGAAGTAGAGTTTCTTGTCTGCTGCCTGATGATGTGGCCTACTGGTCAGGGCACTGCTGATAGGGCAGTGACTCTTCTTTACATCTCTCTTTTCAGGGCAGTATTGGTAAATGAGGTTCTGCATGCAGCTACTTTTCTCTCTCGGTGTTATTATTTTGAGGTTAAAACTCACATCTGTCATTTCCATGTTGAATAGGAACTACTGAAAACTCCTGGTCTGTGTCATACATCAAGAGGGACAGGCTTCCACTCCGGGGAAATCTGGAAGGCAGAATCATCTACCGCATCATGGGGGCCCTTCTAAGTTCTCAGTGAAATTGGTATTTTTGCATTACATACACTGTCAGGACCTCTGAGAGACTGATTATTTACTAAGGTATGGTCTTTTTATCTCTGTGTATTTGTTTGGATGCAACAGTTGTGTGATACAGCATAACAGTGGCTTTACTGAAGTGAATATAGACTTACAAAAGCATTAATGATCCTATGACTACCTTGCCACGTTAAAAAGTTTCTAGGCATCTACCCCGTTCTTTAAAAGGGATGTTTTTCTGAGCTGTCATGTGACAGCTGACCTAAAAAACTCTAAAAACAAGTAGAACCCAGGTTATGAAGAGGTACTGTGATTTCAAAAAACACAAATCAGGAACAGCCTAGACCCACAGCCATCTGTCCTGTCCGGTCAGCAATTCTGACTTTCTTTGACTTGAGCTTGCTGAATTTAGTGCTTCTGGCATTGGGAATTCAATGCCTCACCTACAAAAATAATTTCCTGGTGTGGATTTCTCCCATGCTTGACACAAGAAGCCAAGCTGCATACCAAATTCAGAAGGAAAAAATCCCAAACAACTTAAAATGGAAAGCATCCTACTGCATGTTGGATTAATGAGCTATCAGCAACATTATGTGTCGTTGCATCAGAAACAGAGAAAATAGAAACACAGTTTTAAAAGATCAACCTGTGGAATTTTCCTTTTTCTGACTGTACTGCAGGCTCTTCCATCAGAGAGAGCTGAACAGTCTGTTTCCATGTTTCAGCAGAATGATCAGTACATGTGGACCTTCCTTCAGTGCTGGAAACCTAAAATGAGCTTCCAGCAAAGCACAATATTGCTCTTGCTTGACTGTGCAGGGAGTCACTGATAGGAAAAAAAGAAAGCCGTTCAGTCCTCTGAAAATCACCACTATTTGTTACACCAGATTGATCTGTCCAGAAAATACTAAAAGTCATGATACAGCTATAGGAAAAATCCACCAGTTTCTGGAGGAATAAATCAAGTGCCTGGATGTATAGATACCATGACTGCTCTAATTTTGAAGTCTGGGCAATTCCTTGTCTCCATTCCCTTCAGTGTAAGAGGAATGGGCACAAGAAAGAAGACAATTCCTCAGGTGAGGCATCCAGCTGTCTACAGCAAGGATTCAAGAGCCCATTCTCAAAGGGGGACCAGAGGTGGAAGAATCTCATAGTGTTGGGATGATATCTGCTTGAATACCACTTGGCAGATCTTCAAAAACCTAAAAGTATGCTTGCCCAACCTACATGTTTTTCTGGAATCATTATGCTGGTCTGGTTGACCTGCTATTTTCCATCACTAAGTTCTAGAAATAAGATTATGTTCAGCTCAGTTATAAAGTCTCAAACTTCAGGGGGGTTTTGTTTGGGTTTTTTTGGGCTTTATTTGTTTGGGTTTTTTAACCTAATTTGAAAATGGGATTAAATTTTCCTGTTAAGGGATGGATGCCATTTAACCTCAAAGAAGACAATTTTTTTTTTTCCAAAGAAACAGTAATAATTAATAACAGATCTCTTCAGGCAGAAAACACGCATGGAAAATCTTTATGATGAACATTTAGGTTATTAGCATAGTAAAACAGGGGAATATGACTGAAATATTGTCAGCCCTTACATAATTAATGCTATTGAATGCATCCTACTCCTGTATCTGTCTTTGTATTTCTTCATAGCCCCAGGCTTATAAGACATAATTCTTTGGCCGTATAACTACATATGTTTAATACATGCACATTTTTTACATTCCGCATTTTAAATATTACAAACTCTTTCATGAGATGAGGTACCTCACTGCACACCACAATAACTCTTTTTGTCATAGTTTTTCACAAGTGCACAATTTTACAGGTGAAGTTGGTGGAAATATTAAACAACCTCTCAAGAAATCTCTGTCTGTTTTTTCTGCTGACAAAGCAGATTTCAGCTTCACCCTAAAATGACATATAAACACTTTTTTACAACAAAACCAAAGAGAAGTAGCAGAGAAACCTCTCTCATGCCTATTGATCATATGGTGTGTAGTTTAACAACAGAATAATAATCTGAAACTGGGAAGTTTATTAGCAGGCAAAAAAAAAAGTTGATTCTCTACTAAGGTTGCTGTTCATGTATATAAAGCATAACAAAAAGAGCCTTCCTGAAAAAATAACAACAGCTTCCTCAGCATGCACAAAGAAATTACTTGTAGTTTCCTCTATCAGCAAATGCTGCCATTTCAAAATGAATTAATTGTCCTTCTACCTCTAGTAAATAATTATTGGATTTTGCACTCACAAAATTTGTTTCGTCTCTCAGTCTCTGCATGGAAAGCTTTTTCCTCTCTCCTAGTGATGAAAGTTTAAATAATTTTAAATAATAGAAGTGAGAAGGAATCAAGGCTATGCTTATCTTTACTAATGAAGAGCTGCAGTGCTGTACGTCACAGCAGTACTGCTGGAATTAACAGAAAATCTGTGGGACCAGGAGATCAAGAGTGGTACCTACCAGAGAATGTAACAAAAAAAGTCTCTGGCAAAGGAATTTGTGGAAGAGCAGGAATCCCCACCTGACTGCATGTTTTTCAGTCGTCTTTATTTTTTTCCTAATCGTCATCCACTTAACCTCCAGAGTGTCATTTGCTGATTCTGCTATCACTTCTGCTATCACTTTTGACCTCATCTTAGCCAGTTCAAGTATTTTTTACTTTCCAGTACTAGAGATGTTAGTTCAGGACATTTATCATATCCTCAAATCCCACACTAAAAGATGTGGATTTTAGGAGCTACCACCTTCATTGAGAATCAGGGAAGAATCAGAGCCAGACAGAGAAGCTGAACAGCCAAGTTTCAGTCTTTCCCATGTGCAAAGCAGATTTTTCCCATGTAAAATTCAGGCCACCATATACCTTGCTGCTTAGTGAGAGGTGTAACTCTTCAGTCATTATCGAGATTTGCACATGCAATTTGTTAATTGCAAGTTTAGAAGTTACTTTCGAAGGTTAATCTCATATAGCAAGAAGAAATGCTGTGTCTTAGCAGACATTGCAGTCAGACAGACAGCTGATTTTGCAGGTACCAGTTTGAAAGTACAGTATTGGCAGTTGTAAAAATCTTGTTTAGACTTTGAAAATTAGAATCTTGCTGTGGGTATCATTAAGAGAGAAGGAATACAGTGAATCAAAATATCATTTCTATAATGTGACTTTTCTGACCATAGCATTACGTTAGAAATGAGGTTTCAGGATAAAGAACATCCAAAACATTAGACGAAATGAAACATCTACAAATGATTACAAGGAAAAATTGACTTTATTAGAAAGATATGTGCTTTGATCAGTGTTAATGAACTGTACATGAAAGGTATGGATTTCAAAGAAGTGATGGAAACTACAATGCTGGAGGAATGTAATAATGTGTCAGGCTTTTTGCCCCACACTCCTTGCTTAGTAGAAAATTAATGACTTATATGGCTGGAAACTGTTATTTTAAGATTATTATTTTTGAAGCACTGTTAATTATTCCTTATGAAATTACTTTACTGTGGACTCAAGCAAACAAACTGCTTCATTCACTTTGTGTGTGTATTGCTCCCTGAGCTCTGAAACCTGCAATCCAGCTACAGTACTGTACTCTGGGAATGCCAGGCTAAATGAGTCTTCCCATAAATATGTACCAATCGATTAATCAGTTTTCATAATAATCACTTGCTTTCACTATAACCACAGTGTTTAAAAAAAAGCAGTCTGGGAACAGTGGATTAAATTTGCCTCTCTGAGGGCATGAGAGTGATGGCTCATATTGCTGAGAAAGCATTTGGTGTGGGAAAAAAGAAAAGGGGATGAGTGGATGCTGATATTGCTCTGCCTTTGCTTATGTGTTTTCCAGTAAATGCAAAATTTAAATATATCTGCAGCTCCATGACAAGAAATACTGCAGACAAAAAGTGTTTCTGAACCTCAAAAACCCTACCTTTTCTGTTTGTATATCATACACACCAACTAATGTTTACATCAGTTTTATTCAAAACCCTTGATCCAATTCCTTTGAATTTCTTGGTCTCTTCTCCTACTTCTCACTTCCATGATCTTTCTCCAAACCACCTCGCCTTAAACTGAGAGGCTATCCACAGTGTTTGTACCATCTGGGAAGGAGGAAGGGGTTGGGGAAGGTGTTTTCAAGGTCTTATTTTACTTCTCATTATCCTGCTCTGATTTTGTTAGTAATGAATTCAAGTAATATCTCTAATTCAAGTCTATTTTGCCCCTGATGGTACTTGGTGAATGATCTCTCTCCCTGTCCTTAACTCATGAGCCCTTTGTTGTATTTTCTCTCCCCTGTCCAGCTGCAGAGGGGAGCGACAGAGAGGCCTTGGTGGGTGGCTGGCATCCAGACAGGGTTAACCCACTGCTGTACATGATGTTACTGACCTCAAGATGTGCTTCTGCAGCTTTGTAGAGCAGAAACAGGGACATTACCGGGGGCCGCTGGCCTTATTATTCCAGAGATCAGCACCACCACTGTGAGCAAAATAAAAGCCTGCCGAATTCGCTGCTAAAATGTTTCTAAACTCCCAGCAAACCTTCTGGCAAAAAAGGTTTTTTAACACTAAAGTGCAAAGCTTAAGGAAACAGCTGTTTTCTCTGAAGATAGAGGCTGACAAATGAATTGGTGAAACGTAGTTCTCTTCCATTTGGCTTTAAGGTGAGTCCTTCACGACTTTCAAGTAATACCTTTTTTTTTCATTTTAGTTCTACAGGAAAGCTGATCTAATCTAACAGCCCTTCCAGTAAAAGGGAAAATCTTGTTGTCCCACTTCCTTTAGTCCCTTTTTGTTCCTCTCCTGTTTCCAGCACTACCATTCTGCCTTCTTTCCTCATACAGGCTGGGCTGCACAGCTGAGCCTGAGTCAGCTCACCAAAGCTATCTGTAGAAGTGAATCACTTCCATACGAAACTGATAAGGGAAGTAAAAGTCTTGGCTATATCAGCACAAGAGATTTGCTTTAATTCTTCACACTTTTATTTATTTTCATGTATATATATATTATATACATATATATATATAATGTCAATACGCTGAAGTCATTCCTCTATCATATTTACTTGTCATTGATCAGTCATCTCAGCTTAACCACCACAGAAAAGCCTGTTGCAACACAAAGGGGTCTCTTTGTGTTATTCTTGTCTTTTGCCTTCTGGAGATCTCCACAGCTATCAGATAATGTAGCTGAATATCAATGTCCGTGCTATTAAGCATTTAATACAGAAGGTCCTTAACTCATCCTGTCATTTTTAATGAAACAGTAACTGAAACAAAGCTGTTTACCTGCCCCACTATCCCGGTTTAGTTGGAAATGAGCATTTTATAACACAGTTTTTGAATAGTAGACGGTGATAACAAATACCAACAGACATGAAATAGAAGAACAGCCTTTTGTATGAGTTAACACAGAAATATGAATTCCTGCTGGTTGGGTTTACTGCTTGTGTGCTGCTTATTTGCACATGATTTTCATAGTGGGCACCAAAGAGCACTGAAAATTCAGGCTCAGATCGCCAACCTTTTTTATTCTGTAATACACAGTGTCATTCATCAGCTGTTGCTTTTAACTACTTGGTGTTGGTCACTGAGACACATAGTGAACAGTAAGAAAGAAACCTGCCAACAAAATCCATCAGGAATGTTGCTTTGGTAGAAAGGTTTGTTTAAACTGTTGCTGTTACCAGTTAAGTACCACAAGAAATCTTTAGACATAAAGGAGAAGGAAAACCTACAATTACATATAATGGCTGATTACTGTTACTGTACAGAAAACCCTTTTAAAAACTATGCTTTCATCTCTGTTTTTTTCTCATAAACAGGTGTGGGAAGAAAAACGAACAAACACACTTCACAGGGCTCAACTAGCAGGAAAAAATTTAAAATGTCATAGACCAGTTTTGCAAGAACATCCCAAAATGTAGCCAGGTATATTCATGGCTACTTCCAGAAAACATTGTTTACCATTCTGTGGGCATCAAGTCCAGACCGCCTTGTTTTTTCTTGTTTTCAGTGGGAGACACTTGGCCATTTACTCTCCATTCCCTGCACAGAAAAGGAGTACCAAAAAGTGGCCAGAGCAGAGAGCTACAACTTCTGGGACAACAGGACATGAACTGGACCATGGATGGTGCTTCCAGGCAAGAAGCATCTCGAGCTACTGGGTGAATTGTAGAACTGCAAAACTTAAAAATCACATCTTATCTACAAACATTTTACTTCTTTATTGCTGAAAAGAAAGGAGGTGTCTCAAAGTAATCGCCAGAAGGTAAGAACAAAGTTAGAAAGTGATAATTTTATAAACGACACTTTTCTTTCCCTTATGATCCTAGCTGACAAGATTGTTGAAAAGTGGTGCTTTCAGGTGGGATGTAAGTAGGCTGTAATTCATTGTTTCAGCTCAATTCATTTTTGAAGGAGCAAATCTGCACAGCAAAATTGTTGAAAACACTGGTTAAAAGTCCTGTAATTTAGTAAAGATGATCAGATTTTGTTATTTTCAAAGGGACACGTTACACACAGAGAGAAATTCCTCTCCCCTTGTTTCTGTTAAATCATGTAAGCAGGCATCAGTGACACAGCCTCTATCTTCTCTCTCATTAAAATACAACTACTGAGGCTGTAGCAGAATGGGAAAAATGGGGAAAAATCCCAGAACCCGAGGAAAATAAGAGGCAAGATAACACTGAAGATTTGCATTGGGATAAAATGCCTGAATGCCCTAAAAGTACTATTTACAGAAAGAAATGTAAATTGATTGTTGAATAATTTTAGCCAATTCTAATGTCAAAATAATATGGAAAATCATGTGTTGGCCATTCTGTATAGGAAAAATTTCCTCTGTCATTCCTCAGCTCCTGGATGAATGCTAATGGAAGCTGGTGGATGTTAATTCCACACGACTTTGCTGCTCATCGTTTAGGCAACTAATCTGAGCTAGGCATCTAGATTTGCTCTGCAGGCAGTGAGGGGGGAGCAGAACCCTAATTGCACAATGCATCACATCCTAAAATTTATATCTATAATGGGTCGGAGGAATAAGAGAGGCAAACAATAATTATTTCCAGGTGGCCACAGCTTGGAAAGGGATGCCCTCAAAGGTTTTCTTACCTGGATAACTAAATACAGGTTTAAAGCTTAAACTTAGTAGTGCCTTTCACGTTTTTTTCCAGATTTGGTGTCTCCACACTGCTCAGAATTATTAAGTATTAATCCTTAAGGCACCAAATGCAATAGGATGATAAATAGTTCCATCTGGTCACTTTACTTTTGATACAGGATGGATAGTGACAGCAAAAAGGAAGAGCTTAGTACATAAAATGTGTAGAAGGCTCTGAAGGCTGTCACCTGTGTTCCCTTTAACACTGGAGCCTGATTTTCCCTGCTAGGACTTAGCCATAAACCATTGTAAACGTGAATAGTAATTAGAATGGAATTGTCCCTTGATTTGTGGCATTCCAACTGGTTTTAAAGTTTTCCAATGGCTCAACATGAGGATATTTGCATTTTCTCTTTTATTTGTTTTTAAATAAAACTGATTTGTGAAGTATAAACTTTAGAAAAAGACAGATTTAGGACTGTCTTTGCCCATTTTGAATTATCTACATACAGATTTTCATAGGCTTTTGCTTTATTTTTTTTCACAGCCCAACTTTTATTAGTTTCAGTTGAAGCTGCATTTTTGCAAACGGAAACTTTGCTGTGACAAGATAAGCACTAAGAAAATGAGGAACATCTTTCCTCTCAAAAGTCTGGTTTAAGTGACTTCCTTTGAATCATAGGGTAATCTTGTGACAGATGATGATACCAAATGCATTTTCTAAGTTGGCATTACATTGCCTGAACTGTAGGAATAAAGCCCGTTGAGGAACAGATTGCTGCTTCAGTCTTGGTATGAAACTGAAATTATAAACTTGCATGATGAATTGCTGAGTGGCTCTGAACAAAAGATTTCAGCTACATCAGAAAGAAAAAGTACTCCCTGAATTTATTGTCCAAGTGGTCCCTAAAGGGAATGATCTTACAAGAAATATTTTTTGTCAAATAAACAATTTTTGCGGAAAGCAGTTCTACCCAATAATTTTAACTAGTTTGGCCTTTTAACTGTCTTGACTCCCACATTTTTTAATTTTATGGCTTGAAAAAGTAAGATGAAGGTCTTAGTCATATTATGACTAAGTTGACATCCACAACTATTTTTGGGCATCTTGTTCAGTGTCTGAACATAAAAATGCAGGTTAGGATCATATAATTAATGACTTTATTATAATGCCTATGGAAAAGAACCCTGAGTTAATATTAAACAGTCAACGTATGGTATTTCCCAATTTTAAGTCATCCTTTTTTGATGTGTCTATTTTTTTTGTCCCTCTGAAAAAGTACAATAAACAACCACTTAAATCTTCCTTTTCTACTTAAATATAGTCATTAACACCCCGAAGATAAGGGCCTGTTTTCTCCCTTGTTTCATAAAGCAAAGAACTGATGACTAATAAGGAATTATTAGTAATATGGTCATATGTATAATTCTGTAATACAAAGAAATTATAGGCTTTTATACTTACACTTCAATGTTGTACAAATCATCAGAATAATAAACTTTCGTTGAGCAATATAAACTTGATAAGCTCACTGACATACGGTAATGACTTAAAAATATGTTAGAAGTAATGTATGGTAATTGTGCTCTTTCTTTTTGATATATTAATATATCATTACAAATGTTCCCCCTGGTTCTCATTGGGATGAGATAATGAACATTGTGGTAGACAGCAAGAAATTTTAGTTAGCTAAACAGTGTTGAGAACAATTGACTGACTTGAGCTTAGTGGCTAACACAGTCAGTGCTGTGTTACTACAAACCAGAAAGTAAGTATTGCATGGAAGAGTAGAATTACCTCTGATGGCAGCAATATATATATAAAAGAGCAGCTCAAGGGAAAATTTAAGCTCAAATTTGAACTAAAAGTCATTATCAGGGCAATACTCCTACTGATCTGAAGTTTTCACAAGTAATTTGTTTCTTGTTAATGTAAATAGGTCACCTCTGGTTTTATCTCCAGGACTCCATGGATCATTCACAGTAAAGGATAATGTGTATAATCTGGACGTCTCATATCCAGCCTTGTTTATGGCAACTACATATTTCCTTAAAAGATAGATACAAAAAGAGATAATTGATCAGGCTACAAGGAGATGTGGCTTAAGCTAGCTTATTGCACAAATTAATAATTAGTAATTAAAGAATAATTGTTTGAAGAATACAGGAACATAAGTATTGCTGCTCTGTCTTGTTTCTCAAGACTTCAGTCATTTTAGCCATTTGCAAAGATCAGCATGTTTTATTTCTATTTGTAACTTCTGGCAAATTAAGTTCTTTAAAAAACATTCTCAAATGAAATCTTACAGAGCTCCTTTGGCCTCTTGACCAGAAAGAAACGTTTTAGAAGCCTTGTTACCTGCATTTCTGTAATTTCCTAATGTATCTTACTTACCGTTTTTAGGGAAAGACACCCAAAGAGCTTTCTTTGCTTTGGATACAAGGCTGTTTCAGCTGTGTAATTCCTCCTCGTAGAGTTTCTAAAATTTAGAATTATGATTTTGGTTTCAACTTCAAAACCTTACAGCTTCCAAAAGAAAGGGATGATGGCTAGCAACTGGCTTTAATATGGCTTAAAGATGTTCGAAAGGCTTTGTGGAGTAAGCTCGGGGACCTAGACTTCTTGCTACTTGAAAACTCCACAGGGCTTAATTCTCCTAGCCTCTCATTGTCACCTTATTTCTGTTATAAATCCCAGCACTTCCTTGTAATTAATTGTGCAAATGAATAATATCAATGTAGAGATAGTGGTCTTGGGCCAAAAGCAATGGCTGTATTTCATGCACTCCTCAGAAGTGACTATCCACCACCACAAGAACAAAGAAAATGAGGTCAGCGAAAATCCCTCATTTCCACTTCAAATGAGAGCTAGCTATAAAGAACAACTTTAGCCTGCAGTTTCATTCCTACTTTTAAAATTCATCAAAGAGAGTTCTGTTAAAATACTGTGCAATGATATTAGCAGTATTAATAGGAAATAATTATGAAGAGAAATAATACCTTTTCTTAAACAGGTCCTGATATAAAGTACCAATGCTGCTAATGTAAAAGCTTAGCCCTCATGGTATTCAGTGCTTATTAAAAGAATTTTTATTAACTAATTCAAGAAAGAAATATGATGAATGTCTCCTTCCAAGTTCCATCCCTATCTTTCATTACAGTAGTATCTGGTAATAGAAAGTGCTTCCGGCAATACTTATCTGCATATAATGCATAAAATTTTTAAGATACAAAAAGGTCTATATGGAGGATGGCTACTTGATACACACCACGAATATCATAACATTTGCTGCCTCAGTTTAAAACTAAACCTAATAGTTCTTCGAATTCTTTTGATCTTATAATAATGAACTTACATGAGACAAGATCTCAGCAGAGGAAATTGTCATAGCTCCATCAATGACAATTTATAACTCATCTGCCAATCTGACCCTGTACTTTAATCTATTATTACAGTCTCAGCCATTTGCCTCTCAGAGTTCTTTTTATCACCTTTGTCTTCTTTTCACAATTAAATGTAAAATAAAGAATTTCATTTAGTTGACATCATTTATGTAACTACCCTCCACAAACTTGTCAGGTTCCCAGGTACTCTTATGATTCCTGGATGAGTATGTTGTCAGCACACATGCCATGATAGCATGCTCGTAGTACCAATGTCTGTTTTCCTATTACTATTTACTTTTCAATGTATAGGGTTTTTTTCCAGCCCCAACCAGGATCAAAGCTCGCTCAGCCTGGGTATCAATCTGATCTAAAGCACATACAGTTTAAGAAATGCAATGGGTGGGATGTTGCTCATATGAATTACAAATTCAAAGCATTATCCATCTGCATCCTGGTAACAAGTAACTCCAAAAAACAAGTCTTGGCACAGACTTAAATTTCCTATGTTAAATAGAAAATTTGGGAGCTAAACCGGGTTGAGGCAGCATCAGAGAACAGATGCTTTCTGATAGTTAGCTATGGCTCTGATTCAGGAGCATATTTAAACACAGATATGTTTAAGGGTTTTGCTGCACAGAGATGGATGTAAAGCTGTGCTCAGAGCTAAACATTGGCTAAAGCACCCTGCTAAACTGTGTGTCTAAGAACAGGACTTCTGCAATCACATTCTTTAGGACTGCTCTGGGGACTGGTTCTGGGATATCTTCGGTTTATGTGACCATTTAGTCTTCTGATTATCTGACCATTATCTGTCGGGATGGGAGGGTCCATCAGATAGGAAATAAAAATCTTTTGCTTTTTCAATACCGTGATTGTGCTATTATATTTGTTAAAGGTACACAATCTCTGATTCTGTCAGTAAACTCAGGCAGAAATCACCCTAGACATAAGACTAGCAACGGGATTTGTTTCTCCTTTCAAACTACCCTTTACCTCTGGAACAATTATGCCAACTGAACCAGCTTCCACAAATTCAAAATTGAGCTGCACTTTGATATGTCTGAAAACAGCACATTATTATAGTGTTTTACTTTCTTTAGGATGGGCCGAGAGCATTTACCTTGGAATTACAATTATTGGTCAATACTAACACAAATTTTGAATGTTTTAGTGTGTAATCATTCTCTTGAACACTGATGAGTAACGCAGGCTACAGTTGTCTCACACCTCTGGTCTGAGAGTATGTGGAGGTGAATATCTGCTATTGCAGTAGTGTTCACTGAAATTCATGCAGGTTTCATGCATTTGAGCAGTACATATCAGCCAACCTTTTCTTTTTCTCATCAGTTCATCTTACTGGCATGAGAAGAATCATGTTTTAGAAGATTCAATTATCAGGTTGCCACGATATATTTCAGTATGACTATATTTCATTGTCAACTAAAAATGATTGGAAGTGCTTTTCTCATATACTTCTGGAATTATAATCTAATATCACCCAGAGACAGTGAAATAGTAGAATATATACAAAACCACAGAAATGTTAAAAGCCAAAAATCTCCTTTTGAGAACTCTTTTCCTATCTGCTTAAGTGATGTTCCTACAAGTCTTCTGTCATTCAAAGCACACTTTTATATAAATGAGAGAAAAGTTCGTAGAGAAGCATATGAGAGCATATGTTTGAAGCCATGGCATTTTTATGTGTGCCTGAAAATCCTAGGAATCTACCTAGCCTCTACCCCTAGACACGACTTAACTGATAACCCCAATTTCATGTAACCTCTGTAAACACCTCAACTCCATGCTTGAGTATTTCTATTATCATCAGCTCTAGCAACTGATTTAAAAGTCTAAATTCTTCTTTGAGATGGGATAAGAAACTTTTGCTTCCAACCTTTGGGCAGCCTTAAGACATGAAATCCCTTTCTAGGGCTGTTGACAAATTTAGGATGCCAGGTAGAAAAGAGTTAATTGTTAGAGCCAGAAAGATAACTGGAGCTCATCAACAGTCAGTGTCAGATGCTTCCTATACAAGAAAGAAAAAGGGACTAGTGAGTAGTGAAGGAAGGGAGCTGCCTTCATCTCAGGAAATGCAGCTGTCGTGTAAACACCTGATTGTGTAGTGCCATCTGCTTAATGCTTGAAGTTGCTTTTGAATCACAGAATGGAAGAATCTTAATTTGAAAATTTCGAGAACTTCTGTAAAGAAGTAAAGAAGGAGGAGCAGCCCTCATTCTTGTACTTCTGTGGTGTGTGTTGCACCATTTCATTTTTAAGTTCCAAAGGAAGGGGAGAAAATAAGATGTATGGATTCTGTATAAAATATGGAGACTTAGAAGAACAGTGTAGGAAAGATGAAAAATGGCCCAGGGGAAAAAAGCAGTAGTGGCAATTCCCTGTGCTCAGCAGTGGTTTCCAAAGCTGCATAGAAAACCTCCAGAAAGAATGAGGCTGCCCAAGCTTGATGCCTGAGATGAGCAGAGGTTAAAGTCTGGGAGTGAAAGGCAGTGTTGTGGGCACTTCTTAAAGCAAGAGCTCTATTTGAATACAGACTGCCTTTGCCCTCTTGTCAAAAGTTATTTCCCACCAGGTTTCAACCCCCGGACTGGAATGCTGCTAACTGCAAACCTTGTTCTGCAAGCTGGGGAAGCATTTTCCCTTTGTGGGAAGGACTAATGCATCATTTCTTGTGTGAGTTAGTGCAGTCAGCTGTGGGGCAGATTTAAAATTCACCAGCTATTCTGAACTAGCTTTGTGTGTGCAGTCAGTGCTCTTTAAAGCCCTACCCCAGCTGTCTCTGTGCCAGCTTTCTGGAGTAAAAAAGCCTGAAGAAGTGATTGTTCTTGTCAAATGCTGAAGAATTCAATATCTTTTTGGGCCACATTAGGGAGAATGATAAATCATCTCTGAAAAAACAAAGTAGAAGCAAAGATGTTTACTGCTGTATATTAAAGCATAGTCACATTTTAATTTTGTGTTGGAACCCAATTTAGAAAAACACAGTCTCCTCATTTTTCCTCTAATATGTGAGGAAACCCCAGTAAATTTATTATCTTTATTTGAAAGCAAATTTAAGAAAGATTCCAAATGCTGCATTAAATCTTTATTGATAAAAATTGTATGGTATTGTCTCTGAAATTCACTGGGAAGCATTACTAATCCCTGCATTCAAGATATTGCATGTGACAGCCATGAAATTTAAAGCTGGGCAGTAATTTTTGAAGGGATAATACTCTGTCTTGTGCCCTAACAAAGAATTGAGCTGATGTGGAGGGGACGGTTTTAATGGAGTTATATGGATATAGCAGCCAAAAGCAAGAATAGGAACTGCCAGTAGCTAAAGTGTGACATTAACATGTTTCTTGATTGGAAAAGGTAGCTTGGGGAGCTTTCCTGCAGAGCCATTAAGTATTCCTGCAGTATGAAAGTTCTTTTTTTTTTTTTTCTTTCTAGAAGAGTGATAGAAGTAGGTGTGTACTAAAAATGTTAATTTTTTTTCTGTAAACAAGTTGTAAGCATGCATAACAAAAATAAAACTTTTCCAAAAGCCATTTTGCTTTTTAAGGCCAGTTCTGTAAAACGTACCTCATTTTAGCCAACTGCTACTAAGCGGTGGATGTAGTTTGATTTTAAATCTAATGTAGTGGTAGAGCTCCAGGCTGTGTTCTATGATGCTCTCAAATTCATCTTATTGAAGGCTTTTTTAACGCTTTCTCTTCTAATATGTATTTATTTATAATATTCTCAAAGTTGTAAGGATTAGCTTTAGCATGCTTACCTTGTTTAAGACAGAAGCATCAAGACTGCTGTTAATTGTGGGTTCCTCTAGCCTGTGACTAAACCTGCCTTGATGTCCTGTAGTCCCAAGCATCCCTCAGAATGAGGATTAAAAAGGAGAATAGCAACGCCTCATCCTCTCCCTTCCTCTTTCTTTCCTAAGACACGCACAAGGACTGCAGTAAAAGATCTTTACACTCATCCCTCAATGCAATACACCTCGGGATTTCTGAGTTTGGAAATGTTTATGACAGACCCTGACATTGTTGGTATTAGACTAACCATATTCTTTACCCTCATGCAAACCTTGCCCACAGTTAGCAATTAAATGTGTTTTTTTCAGCACATACACACACTCACACACCCTTAAATTAGCTGGTGTAAATGCTCATTGAATTTTTTTGTTACCGTTGAAAAGTCCTTTATATTCTCCTGAAAGAGAACAAATATTCCATGCAGGATGTTGCAAAATCAGGGTCGGGGTTTTGAAGTTAGTCTTCTTCTGTTGTAGGCAATGACACTATATCCCTTCACAAACAAAATGAACAAGCTCCAGCTAAAAGCCAGCAATGTTTTCTGATCCTTCTATTTGTAAATAGAAAGGCTGGCACAGAAACTCCATGCTGTGATATTTGGAAAGGATCTGATTACCAGCATATATATATATGTATATAAAAATATAAAATTCTTCATTAATCTGCCTTTCATGCAGTTTGATTTCTGTTGTGACAGATTCATTCCTGATATACGTATAGAAAGCAACAATATGAACTTTCAGATTATGAAGCCAAGTACATCAAGCTTTCTGAGCCTCCTGTCAAAACTTAGGACACCTATCCTTACTGTAGTAGTACTTCTTCAACACTGCACTTTCTACTTTAAAACTGATCCAGGGAATATCATTTGCTTTTTCTGGGGGTGGTATTCAGCCTTCCTGTGTATTGACAACTTTGAATAATCCAGTCATTTTATTGCCATTCTCATGCTTTATGTGCTTGAATTACCAATGAAAATTTTACATTGACAAGACTGAGCCTTGAGAAACTCCACAATTAATCTTTTCTGCCCAAACCCAGGATCATCTCTCTCTCTCATGAAACCACACTTTGTTAACTGGTATTTCACTTCTTTTATCTCTCTAGTTAGACAAACAATTAAAAATAGTTACTCACCTAACTATTCGTAACTGCTTAGTAACCTAAGTACCATCTCCCACACATCATAGTACAATATTTAGTGAAGCGCAGACATATCAAATCGGCATAATTCTTAAGATTAACAAAGTTTGCGTCTTAGTATAAAAATCTATTGAGAGAAAATCAAGACCAACTGGATAAACAGGTCTGCAGTTACAGGATACATGTGAAGGTGACCGATAATCAGAGTGAGAGAAAAATTTGCTTCTTTCTCAGTTATCCTTTTTGTGTTTGTCTATTTTTTCTCCTCCCGCTAATATATTAAAACTATCTGCTCTCACAGGTAGAGGCACCTGGCTAGAAACTTTACTCTGCACTACGCTTCAATTAATGGGATTAATTTTTCTGGGTGGATTCTAATTAATATTTACTCTCATCTGTGAGTCTCTATCCAGCCCCCTGGCAAACACAGCTGCCTCTTCAGAGAGCTGCCAAATTCATGTGAGTTTAAACAGCAAAATGAAGGGTGGTTGGGAAAGAGAGAAGAAAGTGCAAGAGTGAGAAGGAGTAACATAAAGATTGGTGTGTTGTATCTGTTTCGCAGTTTCTTATTTCATGTGAACGTAAATCCCCTTTCAGAACAGCTTTTTAAAGACAGAGTAACTTCAAAACCTTTGCATTTTTGCTGTAGTTTATATTCCCATTGTGACTGTGTTATTCCATAACTTATGTTTCAAAGCAACTGTTGCTATAAAGAAATTTGTGATTTTCTGAGTTCTGGTTGGAATTTTGGTATCAGTAACCTTAGTGATTTTTTCATAAGGCTGCCTAATGATTTTCCTTTGAAGGCTTGTGATCCCTTATTTTAAAGTAACTAGATTTATATTTTATTACAGAACTTGGTTTGTTGGCAGATTTAGTCAAATTTTCTGAGCATACGTTTGATGGGTTGAACAGGATAAAAGAGTTTCACAGATGTCTTTGTAGAGGATAAAGGGCAGAGGCTCAGCGTCATTTTTATTCATGAAGTTTCACTGACGAGAAATGAGGTTCTAATCCTGCAACTGGAGTGAGCACAGGGAATCATTTTGCTTGTGGAGTTTCTCACTGAAATCTGTGGCCAGCTCAGAGAAGTGACAAAAAAATCAGTTTTTTCTTTTCCCCCTAGCTTCACAACTTCCATTCTTTTGATGTTACAGGCAAACCCTTGATGCTTCCTATAACATAGTAACTGCGGACTTGGAGGTATGAAGGGAGTATTTTTAATATATAGAGTAAATATTATTGAATAATAAAACCTGAAAAAAAATCTAGAGAATGTACCGAGATGTAAAGGAAAGGTTTATCTGATTTAGGCCTGTGCAGTTAGATTCTGTATCTTGAAATTTTTCCCTAATGAAGGTTAAGCAATCGCACATGGTTCAAGTGCTGTGCAGCTGAATTACCTGTGGAGTAAGAATTGCTCTGCATTGGAAGTCTGAAAAATGGCAGCGTTTGATAGAAACAGCTTTCACCTTGCATTATTGTCCCAGTATTTTCCACTAGAAATGGGGAAGTGGGATGACTACCTGAGCATTCATAGGCAGGCAGAGTAGGAATGCGTTCATTGTGTACATGAGTTCAGAGCTCAAAAAAACCTCAGGTAGGTGTCATCATTTAGGAATGGTTTACTGCATGGATTACTAACTGTGACTCAGGGAAAATATTCTCACAGGTGTTGAGTATTTTCCAAAACTTTTGAGTGTAAAGTCCTGTGGATTTCCTTGTTCCCTATTTTCTAAATTTACACCAGCCTGTGCCATTTGCATTAAACTTGCATTTTTCTAGAAAAATCTTGCTAGAAATGCTGTTTTAGTAAGGAACATCGTTATCTGAATTGGGTTTATCTGGCAAAGTTAAGGGGTGTTTTTTTGAAAGGAGACCCACCTGAGGACACAGCTGTGCTCACTAGCGAAGGAGGTGGTGCCTCTGTGAAAATGCATTTAAGGGCAGAAAACAGCAGAGGGGGGAGGAAGAAGGAGCATTAAGGTTAGATAGAAGTTCTTTTAAGTATTTGGATCTTGCTAGGAAATTTCTAAATACTTCCAGCAAAGCTAGAAAGTGAGCCTCAGGTTTGTTGTCTAGCCATCTTCTAGTGTCTGAAAGGGCAAGGAAAAATGTAATGAGAAGGCAACCCCAGCCCCCTGGAATGGCTGCAGGCCAGGTGAATATAATCACCTCAGGGTATGTATTTCCCCAAAGGAACTGTAGCCTCTGGGTAAGCCTCTACTAGAGCCTGTACATTTCTGGCTTGAAGCTGAGCTTGGAAAAAGGGGTGTAAAGGTGTTTTTCTGAAGTTTATAAATGTTTGTTCCTTTTTTTTTTGTATTGTTTTACCACTATCCATATCAGGAACTAAATATTTATTGTAACTTGCAATAACTTAATTTCTCCAAGTTCTGTTTGTTTAGCCCGTGATAGTGATCGTTAAGTGATTTTTCTGTCTTTGTCAAGCTCTGAGCTTTCTTGCTCCTATTTTCTAACTACTGTCTCACAAAAATAAATAAATTGAGTGACCAAATGTAGCTTTGAGCTTTGCTCTAGTTGTGATTGAGGCCAGTTCAATTCTTGGTCCTGCTGGGTAAGAGTATAGGTGTGCTTTTCATCATCTATCGCTGCAGAGCAGCAACTGAGCAACAATATCTTAATAGCACAGTATGCTTCCTCTGACTTGCTTTAGAACAATATTCAGAGTTACCCTGAAGTCACACAAAAAATATACCCTAGAAATGAAAAGCTTCCCCACCTGTGAGAGAATCAACATACATAAGGGAAAACATCAAAAAGACGGTACATTTTTAGTAGCAGTGAATAATTACTCATTTCCAATTAACTTATTTCAAAATGAAGCCACAGACCATGCCTTTGTGATAACCAGCAGTTGTGACTAGATGAGGTGCAACCTGTGCAATATTAACTACTTCCTCCAGGTTTGGATTTACAAGAGAGATGATGATTTACTTCGTAACCCACAACTTTTTCTTTGACTCCTGATGCTGTCTCTCTACCAGTTGTTTTGTTATGCTTCCCTAAGGTTGACTTTGCTCTGCATTTTATTACTTGATAGAACATTAATTAGAAAAGGTTAATAAATGGCAGAGGAATTCAGTTAATTAGTTAATTGAACAGTTTGAACACTTCTACTTGCTGGGGACTTTAATATTGCTAGAGATATTCAGGCAGCATTTGTGTACAATGACTGCTTCTCTGAACTTTATTGAACAAACTTTTATCCAAAGCAAAGCTGAGCATGGAAAATGTCAGTGCTCAACTGTTAACTTTGGACAGTCTTAGTACATTGCCTTTCTATGCAGTCATGAAATATGGAGGTAAGGTAGAGGGGTGAGCCCCAGAATAGAAAGAAGCATGGACCATCCTGATGCTTCCTCACCCTATAAAAACTTGAGGCCAGAAATGTGCTGGTTTTGCTGTGCTTTTGAGAGCTGGAAGTTGCTTAGATGCTGAATATTTGTGGTTTTCTAGCTGTAATTTTTTTCTTTCTCTGACTTCTGTGATGATCAGAGAATTTTATCTACCATCCACAACTTTCAGGACAAACTAGAGAAAGTCTAGTTGCTTAGCAATTTCAACTGATTTGTCGGTGTTCACTGTCTTACTATGACAAGTTTTGTCTGAGATGCCAAATTGAGTCTGATCTTATCTGAAAATATATTATCCTCTTCTCCTCCCCTACCTCCCTCAAAACACAGTTGGTTCAGCCTTGGTTTATCCATTTCTATGCTCCTTTTTAATGTTTGGCATTGGCGAATATATTCATGTAGTTTAATTTTTGCATGGAGTACTGCATTCTAGTTTCTATAGTAATTTCATAATTGGTTTTGTCTGTCTGAGTTAATTGAGAGCTATTAAGCATATAAAGCACTACAGAACTAGAAACTGTCCAAAATAATACTGCTGGATAGTTGTATTCCCTGTTGCTAGTAACTTATTTTTTCTTCATGAAAAGAAAATGAAGGAAAGCTTTTAGCTTTTTCTGTTTTCCAAAGAGTTCATAATGATGGGGATTTTAATATTGGAATGCATTTTCTCCTTAAGGCTTTTTTGTTTACTATATTCATGGCACCAGATGCTGCTCAGAAAATAGCTCAGAGGCAAGTGTCTAATAGAATATTTCATTCACTGTCTAGTCGTGACAGATAAATGGTGTTACCTGCTCCCCTTGTGAAGACAATCACTTCCAATCTGGTTTGGATTTTGTAGGGACTCTGTGCATACTTCAGTGCATTTCAAAGATAAAATACTTGAGCATTCCAAAGAGTAAGGACTCTTCTTGAAAGAGGAAACCTTTGCTGCTTGACTGAATTTCCTCGAAGTGGCTGTAGCAGAATGAATAAGTTATTCTAGAAAGGGGAAGATTTAGATCTGACCCTCCTTAGCTTGAGGAGGAAATTGGCTAATACATTAATTCAGTGTTTGGGAGGCCCAGGTTCAAAGAGCCTGCTTCTACTTCTCTATCTTTAGAGAATCTGTGGGACTGACTGAAGTGCTTTTATTTTGGTTTTGAGTGGGAGAGAGAAAACCAGTGTGTGAATACAAGTAAATTATCTTCAGCACAGCATTGAAACAGCTTTCTTTTAAATTTTTTCCCCCCTGTCCCTTTCTGTAGCTAGCATCGGTCACTAATTGACCTTTTGTGCTTACTGGTTGTATGGGGCCAGTTGGTCAGATGATCTGAATACAATTATAAGGTCTGCCTGTGGAAGAAACATTTGTGGAATGACAATATAACAGTGGTATGACATATGAAAAAAATTGGGAATCTGACACTTGTCTTGTGCCACAGAGAAATGAAGCACATGATACAGGGTTGTTGAGCCTAAAAGTTGGGGATAGTAATACATCATCCCTTCCTAAAATATTTGAAGTTCCTACAGAAGTATTTAGGCTAGCAAGGAATTGGATTTTTTTCCCCCATGGTGGTTAATCCCTTAAGATACTAGATTTGATTCTTTTTGTTATATTTTGGTTTTTTTCCCAGCTGATCACTTGCACTCTATTTCTTTTCATCCCAAAAGATAAAATTTACCACTGCTTGAAAATTGTGGTGAATACCTCACACTGTTGAGGCTGATGACAACATGATGATGATGATGTTAAACATTTATTTGGGCACATCGTTATTAAGCATTTCACAGGAGAAGGTTAATCTGACTAAGCCAATCCTTTAAATCAGAATTAGCATCTTGTAAATTCTTACAGCAGTGGTCATATGGCATTTGCATCTGAACTGGGCACCTGAGGGAAGAAGTTTAATCTTGTGATGCCTGAAAGACTCTCAATTTGAGTTCACCTTTCTGAAAATTTCTGAAATTCTTCTGAAGTATTGTTTCTGCAGGAGGGTCATACTGCCATGAGTCTCCCATTGGATAAATAAAACTAATTTTTCTTCAACCACAGAATGAGGTGTGGTGTTACTGTTTGGGCCAAAAGCAAAGGATTCCTTCCAAATACTTACTTTAAAAAATAAAGTGTCAAATACTCTGAGTTGGAGAAAAAATAATTCCCTGTGCACAATTGCATTTGGAAATCAAATTTGTTGGGAACTTTTCAGTTCTTAAGAAGGATGTGCCTAGTAATTTTCTTTTAAGAAGAAACATGCCCTTTCTTGGAATTAAGCAAATCCTTCCTGCAGCTTTTCTTCATCAACTAAAACCTCTCTGATTTGACCTCCTATCTTGCCATAAATAACAGAGAAGAGGGTTCAGAAAGTCAGAGAATGACTTTATGAATGTGCATTTCTGTTTGATCATCCCATTTTATCAGACTCCCATTAAAAACAAAACAATAAAAAAGCCTGTCAGCCTGGCTGTCTCCACAGCTGTCTGTATGCCTTTCCCAGCAGTACTGGCTGTCAAGCTCATTATTCTTCCTCCGAGTTGGTTTGACCCACTCTTGTGCACTTTTGCTAGGCTGATAAAGTTTGTGGGATCTTGTCTCTTGGGAAATACGTTTAGAAGGATAAGTTAATTCTGCTTTTCTCCAGTAAGCATTTCTGCCTGACTTCTCCAGGGCCAGTATGTCTGAGTAGTCTAAATTGCTTATCCTGTAGGTAATGAGGTTTGTAAGGCCACAGCTGAAACCCTCCCCTTTCCCTACTTTTCCTGCTTTGTACCACTGCATTTTGGTTTGAGGGATGAGTCCTTAAGAGCCTAGGAACCAGAGAGCAGCTAAATCAAGACAAGAAGACCAGTTGTTGTCATTGGTTTAAAAAGTAAAATAATAATAAAAAAAATCTCTGTAGCAGCTCGTACAATATGTAGGTTTGAGGAGAGGGGTTTGCAGCTTTCAAACACAAGTCCACCTGCCCCCAGTGCGTCCGGGACAGGAGGGAGAGAGCCTGCTCCATGAGTTCCAGCCACTGAGGGAGGTCAGCTTTGCAACTGCTGGGAAGTTTCTTCCAGCATTTTGGCAGCACTGACTCCTTCTGGACAAAGAAAAATTTTTTTCCAGGTTTTGGTTTTGTTTGGGCAGGGAGGAGGGAGTTCTGGAGCCATGGATGCTTGGTTGCTGTGGTGTTTCCTTTGCTCTCTCTCTCTCCCTTTGTGGTCTGGTGAAGGGGGCTTCCCTGCCGCCTTGTCTTTGTCCTCCAGTTGCTGCCATCTCGTTGTCTTTGTTTCTTTGCTGACTCAGCACCTTTGTATCTAGTGGTCATTGCTGATATCTCGGTTGCTGCTCTTTTTCTTTTAGTGAACTGTTAGTTTCTTTACTTGTATCTCTTCTCATTTGTCTCTCCTTATTGGTAGAGAGGGGGAGGTAACTCATTTTGGAGTCTCCGACCCATAAATTATCTTAAATTGTCTTAAATGCAGACATCCTTATATTAGAATAGGAAGTGACTGATATTAGTAGATGAACTGTCTGATATAGTAATTGCCATAGCTCATGTTTTTTAACTATTCCTAGGACTTTAGCACTGCTCAGAGATATGGCTTAGCTGTTTGAGAAAGTGACTTTATTACAGAAACTGATGGTCTTGATTCGTGGTCTGTTCTTAAAGTGCATGTGGTATGTGTCTGACTAGGTAAGGGAAATCCATGTTTGGCAAGCAGAACTGAAAACTAAATGAGGCACAAATAACTGGCTGTTACTAATGGTAACTTTTTTTCCATTACAGTAATTCAGTCCCGTAAAAAACCAAAAAAAAAAGAAGGCTAAATCATTGAGCTTCAGTGTTGAATTACTTTTTTCATAAACTTTAAAAAAAATCTCAGTAATATCAATCTTAAAAACATCCCTCTGGAAAAAAAAAATAGATGTTCTGTTTTCACGAGGAGTGACATGTTAATTGCCTGCAGACATCTTGTTGGACTAATGAGTGGAATAACCTAATAACTAATTGAAACTTCATTGAAATAAAGTCATTAGGAAAGTAGTATCATATCTAAGTAAATTAAGTCCATTTTCTATCCTGAATTATCTAGCTGTTGTGCTTTGATCACAGCTGAATTGGATCATTAACTAACTGAAAGTGAAGCCTATTAATAATTGCAAGCTCTTGTATAAAGAATTTTTTTTCCTCTTTTCAGGAGACATTTCAATAAGGGGTCTTGGCTCTTTGAAAACTTTCTTCTGCAAATGTTTAAGGATATGGGAATGACAGAACTGATGAAACTCTAGTCAGGAACAGATCCTTTAAATTACAACTAGTTAGGGAACTGTGCAGCAAAACGAGTTTTGTTGTGAAATATATTTATTACTTTTAGTTCAAATGCCTTGCAAAACCTTAACTATTTAAAAATAAAATAAAGTAAATCCTACTGGCTTCTTAATCCTTCTCGTGTTAGTTCTGTTGGCAATCTGGGGTTTTAAAGCCAGGCAGTCTTTTCAGAAGGAGGTTGGGGTCATTCATCTCTCCTGTGCCCTCTATGGCTCAAGTTCCCTACCACTGCAATTGAGTTGAGCCAAGAGCTGGGGTTCCTTTGCCCAGGAAGAAGCTCATTACTGGGTTAAAAGTACTGGAGTCTGTCTGTTGTGTGTTAAAGCAGATGCATTTTTGCATGGGCTAAATATTATTTGGTCAGAGAACATGGTTCCATATTTGAGGTTACAGAAATTTCCATTTCATAATAATTCAGACAAATTTTAAAACCGAAGTCACATACTTTAAATCGACTGGTCTGTTTGTACTCCCCTAAGGTACAGGAAAGGAAACACTTAAAGAAATGAGAGAAAAGAATCCTAATGGGAGCCTTCACCTGAAGCTACCCTTGCAAAGATATAAGCATGTCTTAGATGACCTGCAAGAATGTGGAAGCCTTAATTAAAAGCTGCTTTTGCTCAAGAGCTCTGCAAATTTCCAACATTTCACCTTCTCCTCCCTGCTAGCATAACTTCTGTGGAAAACCAAAGTGTAATTAATTTTCTGCCTTTGTTTCTGTAAAATTTGCTTGCTATCTGCTCTCCCTCCAAATTTGAAGTAAGCACCTTGCCTATTTACAGGGAGAGGATAACTGCAATATGGTGATGATTCTCTTTCTACATTTAATGATGGACATTGACCAGGTTTGGAAAACCTGATCTGATCCTGTAGCACTAAAACTAATGCCAAAATAGTGAACTACATGAAACAAAGATATTGTTGAGTGTGTGATACTGAGGGATAAGACCCAAATTGAATCTTTGTGTAAAATGAAAACATCCATTAGTGACGTACTTAGCTGCCATCTAGTCTCAAAATGAGTCAAACCCAGCACCTAAGTGATAGGTGAGATTTGTGCTGGCCCACTGCCCAGAGGTGGATTCTGATTTAATTGTTAGCGTTGCTTAATTGCTAGGTCAACAAACGAGGGGCCTGTTCCATTACAAATGCTGTCAAAATGCCAGAAACAGATGACTTGACAATGAGGTATGGGGAAAATTAAAGAAATCCCTTGAAGTAAGCACTTGTTCTGTGAGATTCCTTCCTTGTGAAAAAATACCTGTGTATGGTTTGGGTTTTTTTTTCCTCTTGTTTTGAATAGCTTTGAAGTGTTCCTTTAAAATAAATAAATCTGCATTATCACCTCTGTGAAAAATGCTGGTTTTAAACAGAGCTGTTATGAAGTAGGTAGGCAGTTAGGATTTAACATATGTCAGAAGTAATCCATACTTAACAGAGAAAAAAAATGTAATTTAATAAGAAAACACTCTCGTCTGCCCAGTAAGTCTTCTTTAGTATAAAACGCTTTACAAGAACAAACTACGACTTAAACTGGCACATATTTCTTCTACAACTCCAAAATAATTTCCCAAAGCAGCAATTTATGTTGATTGTTTAAAATGCAGCATGAATGATTATGAGGTGACAAAGACTAACGAGACTTCATTGTTACTCAATTGGGACTTATAAGATTGTGCATTATGTGAAAGACTATTTAAAGGAAATTCTATTCAAGAAAATTGGAAAGAAATCAACGTGGTAAAGCTCATTAATTTTAAATCTGAATTAGCTATTAATTCACATGGTTCTGCTTTCAAAGTTACGAGAACAAAATATTGTTATCTTGTTAATAAAACTGTTGGAATGATAAAATGTAAAGTTGAATTTTTTTTGGCAGGAAATAATTATTTTTACTTCTATTTACTGCTGAGTAGCAGCTTCCACAGCACAGAAACTTATTATAACTGCAGGCACTTATTTTGTGCCTACCATTTTTTCTTAGAAGTATTCCATGATTCTGGAAGCCCAGAAAATATTTTTTTTCTGTCCATAAGTACTGTATATATGGTTTTACTTCTGTGTTTATTCTTGTGTCAATTTAGGAATTACAATTTTATTACTGCTATGTAACAACTTGAATACTTATCTTTTTAAAACATTTTTTTGGATGTTTTCCGTAGATTTTTTTCTCCTAACCTTCATACTTTTTAACAACTTTCTTGGTGCTCTTTTTTTTTTAATTAACAGATTTATTTCCTCTTAACCCTAAAATTTTGTTATATTGTTGGGCTTCTCATAAGTGCAAGGGTGTTGACACAAATTAAAAAAAAAAAATTTTCTGCAGATAATTGCTGCAAATTTGTTTAATGTTCTAAAGCAGGGAGACTTTTGCCTTACTTAGACATCTAATTCTATGAAATAGTTTTCATTTACATTTGCAATTAGATCCAAGTGGAAATTCTTCTGCTACATGATGTTCCATCAGAAAAACTGAATAAAAGTAGATTATTATTTTTTCTTCCAATAACTGTATGGGTGATTTCAGTACAGAATATTATTTCTGATCAAAAACTAGAGAATGCGAAAGAATATTCTCCCTTAATAGCTTTTGCCTGAAGCTGTTTTCAGACCTGGTAGTTTGAAAGATAAACCTCAGTTGAAGTATAAATAAACACTGATCAAGAGAAAATGGAGGGAAAAAAAGGAAGTGTTAAATGGAAAATATTACTGGCAAAATGGAACATACCTTGTTCTTCTGGTATTTGTCTGGGTCACCCTCGTGATGTCCTCTCACAAGGGTGACAGTGCTGATCTTTCAAGGAGTAGTAACAGTTGTTTGAAATAATTTGAAAGAAGTTTTGAAATTTAAGAATAGCAAAAATATATTGAGGTGTGGTGGCCTTTCATGATGAATGATGGCGGTAATAGGGTTGTGATGTAAAACCTCATCAAAATCACAGTTCCAAAAATGCTGGTGTTGACAGTGTGACTACTGGGATTGGGAAAGAAAAAGGCTGCATTTAAAGAAACATTTTCTTCAAAACCAATTTTGAACAAAACCCCTAAAGATGGGAGAGGAAAAGCGGAATTTCAACACTACAGAATGTTCCATTTTTTTTGGCATCAAGTTTCCGGAACAAGACGTTTTGCTTTTATTCTAGCTACTATTCATTTTAAATGGTACCATTTTCCCTGTTTGTGCTGTGAAATGACTATACTGAAAAGACTATTTAGAGGATATTTTGAATCATTAAAATCCTTTTCAATTTGGCAAGTCACTTTCTGCATCGCAGCCCTTTGCAAAATAATTTTTGTCTTTATACAGTGCTAATTATGTCTTTAACTAGAAAATTCGCAGTCTAAATTTCTCAGAGAAGCAGCAATTCTAGAATATAATTTGGAAAAATTGTGTACAAATACAGATCTAAGAAAAACAGTTTTCAAGGCTTTTGGTGTATCTGAACAGCTCTTGAAGTGTACTTGGAATCTTCTGGCAATTTGCAATCACTCGGTATACTACACTTGTCACACAAGGCAATTTTAAACTTGAAGAGCAGTGAGCAAGGGGAAAAAATGTTCCATGTGTTCTGCATTTAAAAATAGGTCGAATTGGTCAGATCTCAATGTTGTTTGGAAACAGAATTATTTAGCTCCAACAAGGATAGGCATAGCTGGTAGTGCTCAAGTGTACTGTGTTCTGGTTAGCTCAATTTTAGAGTTTTTTTGTTACTACAAAAGGTAGCACATAAAACCCAACAAAAGACTGCAAAAACCAGGGCTGTAGGCAGACACGTTGGTAAACTATCTCCTACACTTTCTTAATTGCATTGACTGGAGGAATTTTCACTGGTTTCTGCAATTAAGATGATAAAAGCTATAGACAGCATCAGCTGCTGTAAACAATTAAGTGTACTGCTAATTACTTATAAGAAGGTAACTTTTACTCTACAGGAAGCAACCTTTCTTATCTCTTTCTTGTTTTTGTTTTGATTTTTCAGTCCTTTAATAAAAAGAGATCTGTTTTGAGATATATCACTCCTAGAAGTTAGCTCATTGTCATTGAGTGTTGAGACATTTTTGTAAGTCCATAGTATCCACAATTATGTTTGTTATTCTCATGACTTGTTTCTGAATGAGTCCTGACCAAAGACAGGGGAACCTTGTTTGACAGAGATAGCCTCTTAGTGCTCTGCCTTTGTGAGTATGTTTGAAATAGGAAAACTCAGTACCTGCTCCCGTTTCCTGGGATAATAAAGCTTGGTAGGGGAAAGCCCCAGTTTCCTGATTTGACTTGGGGCTGCCAATATATCAACTAATTTCACACTCCTGTTGTCTTGGAAATTGAGTCATAGCAACTTTCCAAAGAAGAGAAGAAATCAGTGGGTGAGATTACTGAATTTTGTAGGGTGGGTCTTTTGCCCCTTCTTAAATCTGTTATCCCAGAGGCACTACCACTGCTGCTGATGGGCTCAGCTTTGGCCAGCAGCGGGTCCATCTTGGAACTGTCTGGCATTGGTTCCATGGGACAAAGAGGAAACTTTCTAGCAGCTTCCAGAGAAATCATCCCTGTAGCCACCCCATTACTGAAACCTTGACACACAAACCCAGTATGGTGCCAAAGAAGCTAGAAAGTAGTGATTCAATTAACTTCCCTGTCTGTGGAAGCAGAGATTCATGTCTCTTGTTTTTCAGTAGAGAATATTAGCTGGCAACCATAGATGATTTCAGTAAGAGAAATAAGTCTTTATTTGTCAATCTGTGTACAGCAAATAATTCATTTACAATACAAAAAAGGAGCAGATGAGATGGTATAACTGATTAGACTATCAGTTGGCTGTAAGTGGAGAGTCCTGACTCTCAGATGTTGTTTTAAGAAACTTGTATTCTATTCAGTTATTGTTTAATGTAAAATGCCTGATGAAAAGCCTTTAAAAATGAAAATCTTAGTGATGTGCAGTTTCCCTCAATGACTTTTGAGGTTTAACTTAAGCATTAACCTTTCAGTGAATGTGGTTTGTCTTTAAAAACAAATCATAGGACTTGGAAGCAAGTAGTGTTTCTTTATTGCTCTCCTACCAGACTTAATAAAGCTGTAGAGAATGAAAAACCTACAGATGTAATTTATGCTGTACAAAGTAGGTGAGACAAGCATGCACATGGGAGAAGGGAAGGTAATAGGTACGGAATCCACCTTTTGTGTTGGATGCCAGTGCCAGCAGAAGGCAGGAGCCCTATTGTCTCTGTTTCACGGACGTGCTGGAACAGTGGGACATCACCCCGTTGCTATTCTGTATTGTGGGCACTGTGGTCCCAGTCATGCAACTTTTGTCTCATTCCTTAGCCTTTTCCAGTCTCTCTCTTAAGAAACTTTCTGTGCCTGACTGTGGAATGAAATCAGACATGATTTTCCTGGCATGCCAGGATTGTGGGAACTCTTTGATACATTCCTTTATATGCTGTGCTCATCTAATTCTTATGCAGGATGCTTGTCATGTTTAAAGGCAACACTTGATCTCTTAATGGACTGGGAAGTGAGCTTTGCTGAACGAAGAGTATTTTCTGATGTCACTTGTGTTTTTATGACTTTAGTAGACTCATATAAGACATTTGTCCTTTGAGAGAACTTGTCTGAAATTGGTACAATTTTGCTGTTCGTTGCATGTTCATCTGAGTTTCAGAGATTTCAGCACTACCTTCCATTCAGCAAAGGGGGAGAGGGTCCATGCCTGCTTATGTGCACTTTTTTAAAGCCTGTTTCTAAAGAAACCATGTGAGAATAAAAAATGTTTAGGTCAAAAAAGTTACAGTACTTGTTAAAATAATTATGGGAGTAAAAGCTGCAAGGAAGTAATCTTGTAAGCAGTGGCTCTAATATTGGTGCATAGAACTAGAAAATTGTTCCACAAGAGATTGCTGTAAAAGGTAATGCATCCATCAGGTGGCTGGGGAAGGGTGGAAATAGATGCATGCCTTTGTCAGAGCACTTGGAAGACTTCGACTAACTAAAGCTGAAACCAAGGGAAAAAAAGACATTAAATGAAATACTTAGTTACTATAGCTAGTAGCCAGTTAACTGTGGTTTTATCACAGATTTTATAAAAATCATTCTTTCTCGAGATGACTATGTAGATATTTAATTTTGACCAGTGTGTGTATATATATCTAGATGTCCTAAATGCTCACTGGTAATTTTTCACTCAAACGGTGAGGATGCTATTTACATTTACATAGTTGCAAATGAGATAGAAAACTGTCAGATTTCTTGAGAAACACAGACCTTAGAATGTAGAGTATGAGTAGCACCACAATATATAAAGATATTTTCCTTCTGATGCTGCTTCCACTGTGAACTCCACAGATATGCTATGTTTAAAATCTGTGGCTAATTGTGTGTATGTGCATGTGTTCTAAGAGAAACCTTTTCCATTAGGGAAATTGCAGTACTGACTGTGGTCCCTCTACAGCTGCTTTGCAAGTGTAGTTTCAAATAAAATTGCACATTATACTCTAACAAAAATGTGTTTTTCTCCATTGGGAAAGGCCCTTGGAAATATTCAGGCTGAACAGGTTCACATAATTTCATGGTTTTCCCACCTATGGGGAACTGATATTTATTAATAGCTTATATTTGTGTAAGTGCTTAATTGGTGGAGTTTTTTAGCTGTCATTTAGGGATCTGAAAATGTGATTGAATTCCATGTTTTAAGTCCTATACTAATTAAAAATTTCGAAGCAAAATAATGCGTTCATAAACATTTTGGATTTGGGGAAAAAAATTAAATGAAAACAAGTGAATGATTATATGATGTAATGATTCTATGATTTTCCTATTCTGATGATATAAAAAATAGTAAGAGTAGTTTTGTGATACTTCAGTAAACTTTAGGTATTCTAATGTCTTTTACACATTGCACTATGTGTGCAAGGCTAATTAACATTATCATCCATGTCATAATTTGAAATTACTTAGACACATCATTATGTTTAGTTATTACAGAATTTTTTTTTTTAATCTCTGATGGATATTAAACACTAGTTTATGAAACTGCAATCACAGTTGTTTGGCATATTAGTAACACTTTGTTTTAATAGCATTGATTGCAGTGAACTCATTTGGGATTCATGTAGAACTAACATTTATTTCCATAAAGCATTTCACAGTAATTGAACATTAGTTCAGTTATGAATGCTGGATTGCTGCCAGAATATTTGTTTCTTTCTATTTTTCTTCTCTTTCCTCACTGTGAATTTTGTAAACCTATCTTTCTGCTTCATTGCCAATTAGACCATTAAATCTAAGGCTGGATTCTCAGCTAGCATAAATTGGACCTCGATGGAAGTATCCTGATTAATACTGATTGATTGAGCTTGTTAGTTTTTGCTGTATTTTAGTAAATCATGGACTTTTTAATCCAAGAGTCTTTTGTAACTAAGTTGACTTTTTATGTTGTTTTTGCTATGACATGCAATTGAAACATTCTTCTATATACAAATCAGAAAAAGAAAACTAAAATGTGTTTATGTGCTGCTAGGGGATCTGTTTCAAGTTACATATGATTTTACTAAAAATATCCCAAGTAAGAGGATCTGAAGCCATTCCTAAGACTGCTTTCACACTCAAATCACCTTTCATGATGGGAATTATTTCAGTAATAGCATTACTGTTCTACAGTAATTTATTAAACAGTTGTTGAGGCCTTCTTTGTCCCTTTGCTTAGAAGAAAAATGGGTTAGTTAGAAGACAAGTATAAATACAGTCTAACTTTGATTTTACAGTAATGTGGAAATTTATATAGTCCAAGTTTGAAGGGTAAGGAAGAACTTATACATTGTTTGATAGACAAATTTTTCACATGCTGCACAGGATATTTATGACATTGGATAATATCTCTTGCAAATAGCTTTCAGGGTACCACAAACATTTTCAAGAATGTTTTATGCAATTGTGATATACAGAGACTTGTAAAAGCACACAGATTGAAAAATGGATGCCATTTTAACAACACTAGTTATTTTACATGTAAATTATCTTGCAGCTTTTTCGTACAGTAAGTGGGTAGTTGATGGTTACACAGAGGTCATTAAAAGGATGGGTTTGTTCTATCAAAGCAGTTATTCAGAGTTATGTTTGGAGTTTTTCAAAAAAGATTCCTCATGCCTCAAGTATAAAATTAAACACAGCTATTGTGATGAATTCTACAATAACAATTTCTGTAAAAAATAAGTATCTATTTCCCATTTCTGAAAAGAAAAAAAAACAAACGAGAGGGGGAGATAAAAGCACTGGACATCTGCATAAACTATGAAAATACCCCAGCAGTGAAACTAAAAGAAAGGAAATCAGTGTAATAGACTCTGACATGAACAAAGACTTGGAATTTACCATGTGTTGTAGTAAATTCTAAATATTTTCAGTTTTTGACATGAGTTTTTAGCAAACATTAAGTCACTAGAACTAATGAGACTTGAATTGCAGGTTCACACTAGCTGTCTGAATAAAACCCACTTCTATGGTACGTGTGCCACAAACAACAAAAAAAAATTAGATGTTGTTTCAAATATTCTGTAAGTCTATCTTGAAAATTTCACAAAAAACTTGAACTAACCAGTAGTGATAGATGCTCCAGGTGAACCAGGGACAGCCTTGGTTTACAACTTGAATGTCTGAAATTTCCCAATTACAGAAGTGCAGAAAGCTTAGCTTGGTGTTGGGTATCAGTTACATGCCTCTCACAAAAATAAGTTTCATCTCATACAGTACTTAGTTGTAAAATAGCAACATTAAACACTTTATTTTGTTCTTGATTTTTTTTTCTTCTCTTAAGTTAATAATTAGAGATTTGAACAGTTAGATTAATCAAATCTTGGACTAAAAACTGCAATCCTTCAATTCTGTGGCTTCATAAAAATCTGGAGGTTTTTTGTTACCCTCTCTTTCAGCAAATGGAATAAGAGAAAATAATAATTTCCTTTCAAAAAGGGGAAAAAAACCCAACCTTTCTTTTCAAAATGCAATTGTTATTTGAGTCCTGAGGAGGTTTGGTGGTTTTATGGGTTTTTTTCCCAGATTTTCTTCCTCCCACTGTAAATAACTGATCTAGTTAAATAAGAGATGCACTAAACGAAGTAAAAGTTTGGACAGGTCAATAGGGTGGAATGAACACTGTGTTCAGAACTCATGCAATACAGTCATTACTGAAATCTCGAAATGGCCAGCAAGAAAAGGCATTTACTAGTACTGAAAACATTTTTGACTGACTGAACTAAAAGAAAATCATAAATGGTGGTTAGCAAATACGAGTTCATTGCCTCGAGTCTTGGAGGTTTTTTCTTTCCTTTCGTTACTATCATGTGAGTGTTTGCCTGCACATTTGTTAGTATTTCAATTTGGAATAACTGCTTTTTGAAACATTATCTCCTGGCAGGTGTTGATTTCTACCAAGCATCTGAACTAGATATTATTTGGAGAATGTCAGACTGGTAGCTCACCTACTGCTCTTCCATAATGGAAATATAAGGGTCCAACCCCATTGCTCCTTCGGGCAGCTTTGAACTGTGTGTTTGGGATGTCCAGAAGACATGTAGGCTAAAGTCTAACACTGAAACTTTGAAAGCAGGGTTGGCGATGGAGCGGTCTCAGCACCATCTGCTTTGATCTACTTTGATCTACTGATCTCCTGCTCCGCTGAATTGTTAATGTCAGCCCAGCCTTTGTTAATAAAAAGGTTGAAAGTAGAATGGCAAAAGTGATCAGTGCTACTGGAGCAAAAAGCCTGTGGAGCCTTTTAAGATTGAATACTATAACCCTACTGAGTACTAATGGAGGAAGAACTCAAAAATAACTGAGCAAATGCCTTAGAGGAACGAAGAAAATGTTGTCAGGCAAATAAGAGAAAAGGTCATTCTTACGATCTGGTTATTCAAATTGTTAGAGAGATGTCTTTGCCTGAATTAGGGTGCAAACAAGATCATATGCCAAAGTTGATAGTATGGATTTTATTTAACACTAAATAAGACAGAGAGAGAGGTGGTTGGGGGGGAGAGAAAGAGAGTGACAGACACAGATTAAGTAGAAAATATCACCACTCCGTGGATCCCAGCGACGTCCCTTCGATGTTCTCCATCAGATCTTCTTGCTGATGAGGGTCCCCTGAAAACATAGAGCTCAATGGATTGATAGACATTTGGGCCAGGTGGGAATGTCCAGGTGCCTCTCCTGGAGCGGGGTGGGAAAGTTTTTCAGTGTTGCAGCAGCCTCTGGGTCTGTTGCATCCCTTTGCATCCCGTGCAGGGCTCTGCTGCAAGGCCTCGACAATGAGTCCGGGGAGTGCCTTGGGGGTCTTGGATGGATTCTGACACCTCCTCAGCTGCCCCTCCTGTGAATGTGCCATGGATGTGGCCTTCCCGGGGTGGGGACTTTGCCAGCCGAGCCAGTTTGTGTGAGGGAGGATGGGTGTGAGTGCCTCTGAGCAGAGGTTACGCCCCAGCCCCAAACTCTCCTGCTGCATTCTTGGCTGGGGTCAGCGCGTGCAAATGCGGCCTCAGCAGATGGGACTGTGGAGCCATGGCCGGACCCAGGTCAAACCCAGGCAGAGCTGGACAGGATTCTCAGGATAGCTGCTGGGTTTGGCTTTCTTGTGGCTACATTCTTCTGCCTTAGTCTTGTTTCCTTCTCCCTAGACCTGAGGTAATTGAATGATAGTGTTATCTTTCTCTTATCTCAAGTTCCCTTGGGTGGCTTAACTCACAGTGCAAAGGTCCAGTCAGGTCAAGGAAGGGGGTGGTCTTTGGTGGTCTCATCTTCTTGCTACAGTTTTGCCATAATGGGCAAAAAGTCTTTCATAAGTGAGCCATTAACCATAACACTTCTGTCTCTCACAGTCATTTATTACGGATATGAAGAAAACAATCTGCTTGACAGTGAAATTTTCTAGTATGTGTAATAATTTCTTGCAGCGATCCAGCTAGCCCGGTCTAGATAGCGAGCATGTAAGATAGTAAGTATGAAGCAAATCTTTACTCTCATGGAGCAAGATGTGGGTTGTCATATTTTTGTGTAGCCTCATGGAAAGAGTTAAAAACGCCTGACTGACAGATCTGATGCATTGGGAAGACTTCATGTGCCTTCAAATTAGTTACGCTGGTTTAATCGGACCACAGTTCTTAGCCCTTTAAAATCAAGTTGTAGGGAAAATTAAAATGTTTTAGAGGTTTAGGATCATAAAGCTCCTTTGCCATAACGATGACAACATAAAAAGCAATTAGAAAACTGTCAAATGAATATATGTCTTCTAAAGCTCTGATGCACTTAAAAGAACTAATTACAAAGAAAACTTGCGTGCTGAATATAATTATTAGCAATATGCAAATCACAGACAAATTCAGGCAAAGGTCTACAGAGACCAGCCGTTTGCCAAATTACTTACAAATGTAGCCCATGATGGTTTAATATAGTATGTGACTGTTTTCCTGGAGCTAATCTTGATAGTGGGCATTATGAAAAGGGCAGTGGGAAATGCCAGTGTTCACTTGCTTCAGCCATTCCATGCTCAGCAGCGTCTGAGAGCCTCTTACTGATAAGACACCATTTCTACCAACAGTTAGGTGACTGGGGTTTACAAAGATATTACAATTTTTTTTTACTTTTAATTTCTCATCTGCCTATGCTTTCCCCCAATAAATACAAGATGAAAGAAGTTCTCCATACAAAAAAACAGAGGAGAAGTTTAGAATCTTTCTGTTGCAATTGTGACAGTGTTAAATCTATCTTTGGACAGTGTTGTAGTATTCAAACACTTTAGAGCTAAGGTGGATCCCAAATGTTGTTCGATTGCTTTTAGTAAAAAAGGAAATGCAAATGTTTTAGGGTATACCTAAAACCTTCAGGGGGTCTTTCCACTTTTGTTCACAGAGAATTCTCTTCTGTGATTAGAGTAGATTGTATCAGAGAGCTGTGTTGAGAACTAGTTATCTAGATAGCCAATGATAATTCTCCATAAACTAATGTCTACTGAACTATATTATACAAGGAAATAAAGCTTGTTTCTGAGTCAGTTTGTGCTGATCTGCTCCCAAAATGGCTTGCCTGCCTTCCTTCAAGCTCAGAGAGCTCTGTAACCATGGTGCTCTATTACATTTAAGAAACTTTAGTCCTTAGAAATGCAGCTGATCCCACAAGATGAACACTGGAAAAATACTTTGTGCTATTTGACATGTTGTTGTTTGAAGTAAACATTGTGTAGAAATAGGAATATCTGTTATCAATGTAAGTCCTGCTTTATATTCTTTAAAAAAAGTGCACAACTGAGTTGCTGTGATTGCAGGAGGGGTAATTTATTCCCCTTGTTCGCCGAGATAAATCAGCTTATGCCAATGACAAGGGAATAAAGGCCATGTGTAGAAATAGCTGGCATGTCCCTTTTAGATGATAAGCAAATGTTCTTTTTTCTGTTCTTAATGTTGGGATTAGAAGGGAGGTAGGACTTTCTGATGGAAACTTTAACCAGATAAATGTAGAGACTTCATTTTGGTACAGTTGTTCCTTAGTCATACTAGCTTCTACACACAGTGCAGAGCATTCCTACCTTGGGTTAAGAACACTCTTTCCAATAACCTGTCATCAGTTGACAATTCTGTAAAACTGATAAATTGTCTTCTGCTTCCCAGTGAGATTTCCCAGAGGAAGGAAATCAAGGAATACTTTATTTTTGCCTTTTTTCCTGAGGTATACATTGAACTCAAAAGCGAGACTTAATTTTTTACCACTTAAATTAGGTCTGTGTTAGTCCCTTTCTGTATATTTAGCTCTGCATCACTGAAGAAGTAGCATTAAAGTTTATAAATTTTTATCAGTCATTAAAGCAAAAGATGAAAAGTATGGGTCACTTGTTATCTTAATTAATACCTACTTGGTGTTTTCCAAATGAATTGTCAAGAAGTAAAGGGCACGTTTGTGTTCAATTAATGCATTTGCAATATTTCTCCCATAACGCTTCCTAATCCCCTTCAGAAATTCTGTGTTCATCTGGGGAAGAAATAATTTTCTCTGATAAATATTCAATGTGGGGTTTTTTTTGCATGTTGTACTGATTTATGGTCCTATTCTGTATCCTTTGTGAAGTCTAAACATTCTCAATTTAATATAAAATAGGTCACACTACATATGAGGAACAGAAGCATATTTTACTTTCTGAATAATATTTAACCTGGTCAAATACATTCTGCAAGTTGAATTGCATTATTTCTTTAATAAAAATTATCACTGTTAACCAAACTGAATAACATATCTGTCTAGAGAATGTTTTATATATTTAACAGAACAAGATCCATTGCTTAATGAGCAAACCATAGCTCAGCATAACTATTGCTCAGTGCTATTCTTCCCAACATAAAAAAAACTTTACTGACATGATTATCTGTAATATGCTTTAGTGATTTAGTAGCATTTTAGCTCTTTGGTTGCTTTTCTTTGTAATGAGTAAGAATTACATGCTTTCCTAGCTGTATACTTATGGGACAAATTTAGCATATAGAGCTTCTCTGCTCAGATCTTTTGGTGGACTGCGATCAGCAACATGATAAAGCAGAAATATTTTGAGGGGTAGTCTGAAGGATTTTTATAACTATATTGGATATAAGCAAAAAAATTATCAGATGGCCTCTGATTTTGCATCTCTTGTAAGATAAATCTTCACTGAAGATAGTGGTCTTATCTATGGGTACGTGAGATGCCTGCATGAAAATCGTGATGCCTTCATTAGACCACGAATTCCTATTCCTGTTTTTGCAACACCACTAGTTTTGCACTTCTTTCTCCTAATAGTCTTTCAGACATGAAATTATGTTCTTGGCATCAACTGTCAGAAACTTGTACTTAACATGTCAAGTACAGGCATAAAGTATACTTTAAAATAAAGTGTGAATGTGTGTGGTCCCATATCATTATGTCCCTGTCCCATCCTCCCCCTTCCCCCCCCAGTGTTGCCTTAACTAAGAAGTTGAAAAATTTCAGCTTACTCAAACTGATCCACATATATTTGACATGAGTGCAAACATAGACAATCACACTTCCAAAGAATGTCCCTATATTTAATTTTTTTAAGAGAGACTTCACCCTCACACTCCTGAGAAGGTGTAAAACCTTTTAGCCTTCAAGAAAAAGTCACCAGTGGAAGTCTGGAAGTAGAGATGGGCAGACAGAGTAGGTCAGTGATACGGATAAGCAAATTGCCAACCCTGGTGCAATTGAAGCAGAGCCAACCTAAATGATTCACCAATTCTGTGATTTTTAAACAGTTGTCTCCACAATATTGTTCAAGATGTACATTTCAATGTCATATAAGCCAATAAAAAGATATTGAAGGAGATTTTCATTACCTCTAGTTAGGGACACAGGTAACATGTGTAGACTTTCTTTTATGTATGTTCTTTTCAGAGGTGAAATTCTTTTTATGTGCTAGTTTTGTTTTTCATTCTGCATTTAAGATCACGGAAATCAGTCTACTTTCTTTTAATGATGCTGGTACCACAAATATTTATATTCTTACAGACACCAGCAATGCAAGGTGTACAAAGAAGGGACATCTGAATAGTTCTGCAGAGAGAGATGAGATCTCCTGCTAAAACTACACAGTGTTTTGTTGTAATACTCTTCAGGAAAGAAACAAGTTGTGAGTAACAAGTAGTCTCCAAGTTGAGCAAAATCTTACTTGTACTTGAAAGTAGAGGATTGTTCTGGGGGACAAACAGTATCATAGTGTAGAAATTATGACTAACTGCATTGGTTCATGCTATTTTGTGAATCATCTCACAGTTTAATCAATGAAATAGTAAAATTCTACTTGTTTAACTAAAGGATGGAAAGAGTGTATTTCAGTTCTTGGATAGAATGAGAAAGCAGCTGGAGCAGCACTGGAGGGGGGAAACATAGGAATTAAACAATCAGAGGAGGTATTGCCTAAAATTACTTTTAAACTGCCTATACTAAACACTTGCATGAGAATGAGTGACTTTAACTTGATAGAGGAAACACTGTGTGTTTCACAGTGGATTCAGCAAGATACAAATACTATGTTTTATTACTCGTACAAGATTATTGTTCTAGCCAAATAATTGTATACACAACTTCCCTGGCTGGGCAAAACTAAGACAATGTAAACAGCCTGACTTCTCTCATGCTAGAACAACCCTCCAAACTAAGAAACTAAATTACTATAAATTTGATCACTTCTTCAGCTAGCAAAGACTGTGTGTTATCTGGTAGGGAAAAGATGAACCATTTTGATCATCTGCCCAAAGTTCCCCAGTTAAATGTATTGCAACAAATGTTCCTAGGAATTCACATAACTTTCAGCTAGGTCTTCTAAGGCTTGTAGTTGTATGTATCTATAATCCTGTTAAGAGGAATAAGCAAGATACTTGAACAGGGAGGGGAAAAAAGGGTATATATGAATTTTCTAAAGCATACAATTTTCCAGTCTGTGTTTCCCAGAAGGAGCTACACTTCCAATTTAAAAAAAAAAAAATTACTGGAGTTAGTATCAAACCACTAAATATACTCTATTTTCAGAATTACCTCTCTAGTCTAATTGTTGTGGAGCACTGCATCAGGACAACTGTTACAGATTAATGCACAACACATTCATTTTTGTAATCTTTATGCATTTAAATTTCAGTAAATATAAACAAATGAGATCTGAGTAGGTTGTGATCATTCTTAGTTTACACTAACTAATGAAAATAATTTTTCTCTTATAGTAATTTGTTAAAAAAATTATTTAAATTTCCCTGGAATAAATGATTAAACAGTAGTAGAGTAGACTTAAATTTGGAGATTTTAGTGATACAGTTGTTCTTGGAAGATGGTAGCAAAATCAAGCCACTCTGAGTTTTGTGAAGTTTCACCAGAGATAAACAAACAATTGAAGTTGTTCATAAATTGTTGTCTTTTAAAATAGACCTAAATATTAATTTTATAGGAGACAGCTTTTGCAAGAAGTACTGTATGTGGCCCTAGAATGCTAAATGACTGAAGTGTGGCAGATAAAGGAACTGATTGCTCTTGCTCTGAATTGTTTATTGATCGTGCTGAAATATGACATCTACCACAGTATTACAGCAGAACTTCTGCTGGGACAAAATAAGTGATGCTCTTGATATACTTTTAATGCAGTAATGTATTTCTTCTCTGTCAGACATTTGTGCTCACTCATTTTTATTAAGTTCTTACTTAGCCTATCATGAGCTAATTAAGCAAGAATCAGCTGTGGTCCTGCAATGCTTACAAAAAAGTATAAAGAGGAGGAATGTGGTTGAACTTAGGTGTATGCATTCACAGTAGTAACCTAAGAAAAGTGACGTGACCCCACCCTTTTAAATTTTGTAACAGACAGTAAGATCTATAACTATCAAGGTAGGCTTAAAGTGGTTGAGCTTGAGATCAGGGGTTTCCTACACTGGATCATGGGTTTTACATGGGATTTATTCTGTTTGATGTAATATCACTTCACTGCTGAGCTGGCAGTGAAGTGCTCTTTGCTGACTTGGAAGGTGCTGGTGTAAAGTTACCTGGATTAACTTTGCAGTGACTTTGGACATATTTTAGAAGGAGTGGACAATCTCATCTTAGTGTTAATAGACTACTTTTTACTGGGATCAGCTGGTTACTTGGCATTCAGCTAAGGTATATGAAAGATACATACTGAAAAAAAGGCTCCGTTGCAAATTTGAAGTTTCTGTCCCTGAATCAAGAACCTCAGAAAGGTTAATGAAGGCACAACTACTGTTTAGCACTACATGAATGTGACCTCAAATACTACTTTTTAAATTTATATTTCAAAATAGTACTAGTAAATGAAATTAAATAGTCGAAGAGTGATAAAGAAAACAGGAAGGTACTTCCAAACTATGTCACTATTTCTGTGTATGGGAACTGTGAGAGGTGCTTCAGTCCAGTAGGAGAAGAATATGGAGAAGATAAGGACACTGACAAATGACATGATGACAGGTCTAACTTGGTCCATCTGATTTTTTAAAAAGTTCTGTTGCTGTTTATTTTACCTTCTCCTTTCTTGGCAAGGTGTGTATCTTTTTAGGCCAAGTATCAGTGGGGTTTCTGTAGTAACTGCTTCTTTTTTTTCATTTTGTCATTGAATAATAGCTTAATTACCACAGTAAATCTCTATCCTAACTGCTCTGTAAACAAATTAGACGTCTCCTTAGGCAGTTTTTCCTCTTCTAGTTTCACCCCTTTTGTCCAGATTCCTTAATATATATGTATAATATACATAATATTGTTCTGTGTTATGAACAGGTCAGTCCCTTTTTCATTTGACATTACCCCTTTGTGTTCTCCCTCATTTCTCCAGTGCATAATGAAGTATTTGTCACTTGTGCACAGGGGAGAGGGCTTTAATGAATTGCACAGGGTGTGCTCTAATTGACAGTAATGCATTCTGTACATTTTTGTAATTAAGTCTGTAGAACTCCCTCACCTGAGGTGGATAATTGTTCCCTGAATTATGCCCTTCTATTTTTATCAGTTTGCCTCATCTTGAAATTTAAAGTCATTGTCACAGAAGTATATTCTTTAATCAGAATATAAGAATCAATATCATCTACTGCTTCAGAAATAACTGATATTAAAAAAAAATTAGAAATCATTTAGAGATACATAGACCATAATATAGATCCAGAAAAGTTTTCAGAAAAATTTCCAAATGTTACAGCTGCCATTTTCCAGTGTATTTCAAATTGCAAAAGCCATTAAAAATATATTCTTGGCCTGTTTAATTAGTAATTTCAAGATAGGTTAAATTCATCACTGTGCAGAGGGTCAGTGAAGTTCAGGAACAAATTAGATCCAATTTAAGCCTTTTGGGCCTGATTCAAAGCTCTTTGAAGCCACTGGGACATTTTTTTTTTGCGTTCAGCACAAATAGTAGTAATTAATGGTCTCACTCTGAGTACCTCTTGAGTGAAACAAATAATCAAATATGATTAAAAAACTTCAACTTGGCTTAAATGTTTAAATGATAGAAAAGCACCGGCTGAAAGCTGAGGAGACCAGAAGAGGAGGTTTGGTACAGCAGTTTTTGGAAGAGTTGGGCTCTGTAGTGCACACAGAAATGACATCAGACTCATTAGCATGGTTCTTGGTAGAAGGTGAGCTGTCAGCTCTGATTTTGGCTCTTTGAAAGGCTTCTGTCACCTGTAAAAACCATTATGGGTATTTAGGATGGAGCAAGCTTCGAAGAGCCTTTTTTTTCAGTGTTGTAGTAATTAGTTGTTAAAGCAGAACTAGCTAAGGTGGCACTCAGTACAATTATATTTAAACCAGCTGTAGTATCTTATGGAAGCCAATTAATTGTGAATTTTTATAATCCTGAAAGATAAAGCATAATTTACAAATGTATGAAAATTTCTTTGTGTGTGTAGGTACATTTTATGTTTGCTTTTAACTACTCTTATCTGTTTAAAAAAAAAAATTAGAAAATAAATCAAAAGTATTAACCAGGGAAGAAATTGGTGAAAAATCAGTTGTAAAGTCTCAACCTGGTCTTGCTTTAATTTATATAGAGCACTGAAAGAAAATTTAGACATCCTAACATTGGTAACTTTGACCCAATACATTTCTTTTTATCAACACAAGACAATTTATTGTAGTAAATTGATCCAGTAGTTTTAAATTAAAACAAATTACTGGAATGATGAATCACCTGGAGTTTTGCTGTGAAATGAATATTTCCTTACATTTAAATCCTTTCACTGGAAGAGCAGTTCAATAAAATACATAACTCAGTGATAATATTAGATGGGACTAAGCATGCTTAAAACATTGCTATTTGTTTCTTCAGTATCAACCTACATCTAGGCAAGGCATTAATTTTAGCCAACACATGAATTTTCACATTTTGTTATTTCAGCAATTCAAACTATTCAATCAAATGATAATTTCTTTACACCATGCTTTTGGATTCAATTCAGGTTTGCATATACAACAGTTTCTATAGTAACTGATTCACTTCAAAGGAGGCAATAGCACTTTGAATAACTAGGAAAAAACCCGAAATAGGTGGCCTAACAAAATATAGGATAGTGTAGGAATGTTGTCAAACTTTACTGACATTAATTTCAGAATGCAGAGCATTTGTAAAGAATGCATGGATGAAACACATGATTCCAGAAAACATTTCTATTATGTGGAACAGTGATCATTTCAGAGGGAAATTAGAGATAAAATTAACCATGTGTTAAAATAGTTGTTAGAATACTGTTGAAGAATAACCATTCCATTGAAATTCTATGTTTGATAGACACTTACAAGTTTTGTTTGTTTCCATGACAAATATTTGTCAGATCGGGGATGGAGTTTTTGGTGAGAGAATAAAGAGTTACATTCATGTACCAGGTTGGCTTAGCCACCATCCTCAGAGCAGAGGATGCCTAGAGGTTAAATTACCAGGGAAACTTAAGTCTGAAGGATTCTTTTATTTTTTAAAGCACCCATTCTAATTTTATGTTCCCATGTACTAACCGCTGACTTGTTAGATTTCCAGGGGTAGTTCTTGTATTTTTTTAAATTTTTTTAATTTTAGTATATGAATTTGAAAGCTCTAATTTTCATTCCAGTATACAACAACAAAAGTATAACCCTATGGTGATTGGGTGAAGCAAGATAGTTGTTCCTTGCTGATGAGGAGACATTACAAAAAAATTTAAACATTGAATTTGTGCTTATAAATGAAATCCCAAAGTGGAAACTAGGTTTTGTTCTGTGGTGGTTCTGTGGAGGTTATCAAAGTATTTTAGTCTATGCTCTTCACATTCCTTTGCGTGGATGTTTCTTGTTGTGGACAGGTGGCACCTAGAATTTTCTCCCATTAAATTCTTGGGGAAAATTAACAGTGAATTTAGCTATAGACCTTATAGAGTGCTTTAGGGCAGCTTTCCCAGTGTATCTGAGTGCTAATGACTTCCTTTCCGATGAATTTTCCGGATATCAGTTTCAATGCCTTCAAACAATTTCCACAGAAATGCTCCACACAAAGAGTGATGCCCACTAACAGCAGAAGAGTGGCAGACTGGCCTTTGGCAGCGAGGCTGCTGTTTGTCACATCAGGTCACAATACACACTGTATCAGGTTAAAAAATAATTGAGACTTCTAGATTAAAGTCTGGTTGAATCATGCTGGCAGTACGGAAGAAATACTATTTATGTTACACATTAATGGCATAACACCTTGCCCTCCCACATGCCTTTTTGGAGAACATTATTGTGATGTGAATAGAATTTAGTGAATATAGCAACTATTGACTTAAATAATAGTTACTACTGCAAAACTGAAATTACTTCAAGAAATGACTTCAAGTGTTATATATTGCATATCTCTAATTATGAAGATTTCTGTTTAACACTGTCAGTATTTAGAGAATTGATTTCTGTGTCCATGTCCGGAAAAAGACATTTTATTTATCTAACAGATGAGGTAGGTACTCCACTGGTGTACCTGTTAAAAATGTTGAAAAGATACAGAATAAGGCCTTCTATCATAACTTTAGTCAAAACCATAAAAAACATCATACCCCTCAAAACCGAAAAACAAATGCGTGAATGAGTGAGCTTTGTATCTTTTTAGATTGAAACACCCATGTAAGCCTGCAGCCTGGGTTTTTTTTTTTTCTTTCTTTTTTTATTCCTGTCAGTGTTTGCATCTCCAGGAAAAGAAAACAAAGCACAGGCTTACTGATTGATTCTGAAAAATGTTGAGTTATATGTTGTTTTGTTGTTGTTTGTTTTTTTAAACTAAACTTCATCAATTTTAACAGTATATTTACATTTTCTACTTGCATTTAGCTCTAATTTGTAAACAGTAACTGTCTCCTGAAAGCCTCAAATTGCCTTAGTCTGTTTTAGGCCAGTCTTTTAGGGTTTTTTCCCCTAAGATGTAGCCCTTCATAAAACCTGTTCTCCTAGAAGAAGTAAAGAAAGCTCAGAATGTTACTTTTCCACAGTAATTACATGTTTAGTTTTTAAATATTAACATATTTGGTGATTTTAAAATTACTTAATTTCTTCTGGAAACTCTCAGTTTTCCCGATGCTTGCCAAAAATATATGGCAGATGTTTAGTTAGAACAGCTGTTAAAATGTATAGTTTTCAAAATACAGCCTCATTCAAGAGTTTCCACTGGAAAATTGTTCTGTGTAAATTGGTATTTTCTGCACTAGCAGGTGTGAAAATCTTCAATGATTATAAAGCAACCTGATTACCGACCAGATTCTTCCTGTTGGAAGAGGTTCTGCCAGTGTATTCTGGCATATAATTGAGTAAAGAGTTATCACTCAAGTGGTACTTTATTTAGGGAAGGAAATCTAAGTGTTGAGCTAATCTCCTAGATCCTGTTAAATGGCTTAATTGAAAATAGGTGCAATTGCAGACACATTAGTCTATTACCAGCTGATGATCTTGTGCTATTGGATAAGCAGTTGAATTTTAGGAACTTTCACTTTTGTCCCAGAAGCATTTGGCACATAATCAACCAAACGAGATTACTATAAATTTTGTAATTTGTCCATTATATTTTACTGTTCAGAAAGAATACTGTTGGCATGAAAGTCTCATGGAACTTGTGTTCCTTACAAGGACTTACCTGTGCTGTGGTTTCCCTTGCTGAAGCTGCCCTGTGCTTCAGTGGGGACATGGCTGGTACCTCCAGATTTTTTATTATTATTATTGAGTAGCCTAGCAAATTAAGAGATTGATCTTCCCTACTACACTCCTGCAGGAAAACCTTAAAAAAGAATGTTAGGACTATGAAATTTTCAGAAGTAACAAAAGTTGAAGTGCCCTATGGGGGAGATTTGGGAGGTTCAGATGTATCCAGGAAAACACATGTTTACGTTATGCAAAAACTGTTTGAGTCTCAATTGCTTTTCTCACCAAGGATACAGTGTTAAACTATGCCCATAAAGAATAGTTTACTTAGATGTACGTCAGCAACAGCAAAAAATTGAATTTATTTTCCGACCTTTTCCTGAGCATATTACTGCATTTTTTTACTTTAAAGTAGCCATGGCTATAATTGATGGAATGGGTGAGTGACACTTTAGTAGTGGTATTCTTCTTTCTGCTCATAAGGTCTAGTCAAGATAACTTTGAAAATTTAATTTAGCTTTGAATTATTACCTTTCTTTGATGCTCTTTAATCAGATCACTTTCATGATACTCTCTAAGACACTGATGTACATTTATCAGGAAACAGAAGAGAATGGAAATAGGCAAGAATGCCACCTGTCAGGAAAATCACCTCCTGTTTCACTCATAAACACAATATTCAAAATCTTTAAGATGTGACTTTTGACGTTTTGTAAGAGACAGAAGAATCTTTTATTTCTTTGCATACTCTGTCAAATGCCCTTAGATCCTTCTGTATTCGTGGGAAATCTGCACATATTGAACAAGTCCTATGGAGAAGGAGAAGATTGTCAGTCATGTGGACATAATTTCTCACACTTATATTTGTTTTGAAAGACATGATCCAATTGTCATAGTAAATTCTACGGACCAAATGACTGAAAGCATCCAAAAGGCTGCCTGTCTCTGCCACGGGTTGCCCTGAGGCTGTGCCTTTTGCTCCACCTAAGTGAGGTGGGGGACTAGGTGATTTAAGCATTGGGACACTAATTGATTTAAGCAGGGAGGAGTCGGGAAACTCCTCGGGCCATCCCCAGCAAATGAGCTGGGGGAGAGCAATGAAGATACCTTAGAAAGCTCACAGAGAGCTTATCTGGGGACATGATAAAAACCTTTCCTAGAGGTCCCCTTAGGACCCCTGTGCATTTCTTAGTCGACACAGGAGCACAGATAACCTGCTTTGCAAACTGGTCATGCTGTACGGTATGACATTGTAAAGGTAAAAAGGGACTAATAGTGGCAGAGGCGTTTGGTAACCTGCAGCCACAACCAGCTGCTAATGTGTGGATTACTGGGAGAAGTCAGCATCAGTGAAACATTAATGGTTATTGGTCCATACTTCCCTGTTAATTTGCTGGGCTTAGCCATCTTAAAGGGCAAGTCCTGGACCAAATATCTGAAGGAGGGCATAAAAAGATGTGTTAAGAATTTGTTTTCATGCACATGTTAATGAAGCATAATAAGATTGGACAGACTTGTTTCTAAGGATACACAGACATACGAAACTTGAATCTTAATTATGTTATTATTTACTTGCTTCAACAGTAATAAGCAAGGAAAATAAAAATCTAGCTTCAGCTTTAGACCTCTTCCATATTTCTTCATTCCTGGTGATCTTACACTGGTAAAATTAAATACTGTTCCTTGCAAGCCTTCCCCTACAACTGATTCTTCAAGCACAAAACAGTGTTTTGCAGTTATTTATATGCAGTCTCCTGCCTCGGGCAATGCAGAACTTCCGTGAACATTTTTAGCTGGGTATCTATTCATATAATCTTTAGCAATCAAGTTTTGAAGTATAGGAGTAAAAACCATACCAAATCATTTATGGGCAGATGTTGTAAAGTGCATAAGGAAAGAAGTAATCAGAGTTTTGCAACCTGAAAACTATTTCTCAAGACATCTATAGATGGTGAATAACTTCTAGTTAATACACAATTCCCTAGTAACAGTATATTTGCTCTCCCACTAATCTGTTCTGGTAAAGTGATAAATCCCTCAGGCATGGTACAATCTAACTACTTTATACTGAATGTATGAAGGTATGTCTCTCACACTGCTGGAGACAATTAGGAGTTTTGTGGGATTTTTTGGTTTAGTGTGTGGGTTTTTTTGTTTGTTTGGCTTGTTGTTGTTGTTTTTGAAGCCTTGTAGTTCAGTGAAGATATGTATATGACAGAAGAGTCATTGACTAATGAGGAATGAATTAAGAGGACTATAGCTACAGAATAATGATTTTAAAGGTTTAGAAAAAAGAACTCTTTATTGTTTGATGCAACTTGGATTAGGCCACCTGTACAACCTACAGCTGGCTTGTTCTCTGTACTCTTTGAAAACCTCTGAATTCTTTAACTTACTGGAATTAATGTTGCAATACAGACAGCATACTTAAGTGCTCCAGTTGTCAACTGTGGATTCAAAAGTCACTGTGTTTTGACAGGTCTAGCTATATTCCTATTTTTTAAAAATAGTTGACTCTGTACTTGTTAAGAGCACCACCATGGATCATAAAAGATAAGTGGTTTAGTGTAAGGAGCATAGGGGATTGAAAATTTCAAAGGTGTGTCAACAATATGGCATTCAAAATCCCAAAAATGCATCTTGAAATTTCCTCTTTGACATCAGAGTGAGAATGACTCTAGCAAATGTCTGTGTCCCTTCATTTCTTCCATCTGCCACTAATAAAAGAAGACTTCCTTTGAAGTTTTGGAAATCTGATATTATTGGTAATTACATATTAGCTCATCCTAATCTTATGAGGATGCCAAACTCTCTTAAAATATTGCCTTGCTTCTTGTCACTCAGACAGCAGAATTACTCAGTGATTATTAATGAGTATGAGGAAGAACATTTAAAGGGAATTTTTAATGTTTTTCTATAAAGAATTGAATCAAAGCCTTGATTCTCTGAATTGTATGAAGGGTAAACAGCTTGAGGAATGAGTTCAGGCAGCTTGGCAAAGAAATACTTTATGTATTTGATTTTCAGCTGCAAACTTTGCCCATGGGAATTAGGGATGGGTGAGCAACTGGGAGTAGATGTGTTGGGTAATGGTTGCTAGTGATTCTAGCACACCTTTTTTAAATCTTTCTAACCTGTTCTGTAGCTACTGTGAATGTTGATAATGGGAACTGAGGTGAAAAATCCTATGCAGCAATGCAAAGAGCAGCGTATAAAAAGCGTTTTTCAGGATTTCACATCTCTTAAGAGTGTTGGGGCTGTGTAAGAGTTTTACCCCTTCACAAAATAATTGTTTATTCATGGAAGGTGTAAGACTGATAGCAAAATAAGTTCAGCAGACTGAAATATAAGTAGACTTCTCATCTGCTCTGTGGTCTTAGTCACAGGGTTGTGTTATCTTCTCATTCTTCTGGAAGCCAAAGAAATTGCTGCATGGTTATGTGGCACCAGCTATTGAATAATCATAGCAAATTAGTAGAAAACTAGAAAAATCTTCACAAATTCATCACTAGTATATGCAATTTTTCCTCAGCGGGCCACAGAACAACCTAGCTGTTTGTCACAACAGGCATCTAAAAATATCTTGCAGTGCTTCCAAACATTTGACACTCAACCAGAAGCAGCAGGATGGGAATTGTTGTCTTAAGTGAAAGTTTCTGAGACTGGGAAGGAAAAAAACTGTTGGTGGTATCACAACTCTGCCCAAAAGAAAAAAGGCAGTGATATGAAAATTATTTTTTGCCTCCTAAGGCATTTAAAATGGAACTTGCAGGTTCCCATACGTTGCTGCATTGATGCCACAGGATATTGTCCTAGGTGACCCAAAAATTGTGTATTCCATATTTTCTCTACATCCATCTCTGAAGTCTGTTTTACTTTCTCTAAGATCGGGCAACCTGGGAAACAAAACTTGTGTGTTTTACCCTGGGTTCATGGAAGGATCCCTTTAAAAACAGGGAATGGACATGCACCAACAAAGTCGGCATTTCAGTAGCATTGGAGCCTGCTCCACAAGTTTCCAGCCATTGCTCCAAGCTCCAGCTGCACCTGTAGGGCTCGGCCCTACAACTACCAGGAAATTTTTTCCAGTGTTTTGGCAGCATTGGAGCTTTTTGGACAGAAACAGTTTTTTTCCAGGTTTTGTTTTTCCCTGCTCCTGTTGTTATTTGGGGGAAGAGAGTTTCTGGAACTGCAGGGGGTAGGCGGCTGTGGTGTTTTCCTTTGTTTTCCTTTGTTTTCTCTCTCATCTGCATGGTCTGGAGAAGGGGACTCCTCTGCCATCTTGTCTTTGTCCTCTATGTCACATGGGCTGACCCGGTGGCCGCCATCTTGGGAGGAGAGGCTTTGCCACCATGTTGTTTTCTTGTTCCCTGGGGGCACATTTTCTCCAGTGGTTATTGCCTTTTCTTTTTTAGTAAACTGTTGTTTTTTCACTTATATTCTCTTTGCATTTGTTGCTCCTTATTGGCAAAGGGGTGAGGTTGAAAACTAAGGGGAGGTAATTTATTTTAGAGTCTCCACCCCCTAAAATTGTCATAAACTAAGATACTGAGTGGTGCCAGAGGGTCAGGAAAGGCTGTTCTAAGCTCTTAGAATATGTCTCACTTGTTGTGTCTAAACTTTGGGAGCAAATTCATTTTGCTCTGGAATGTGTCTTTGGAAATTAAGTTTTAAAACTTTATTTATTCCTATATAACCTTTTAGGAACCTGGATTTGTGAAATCCTGTGTGGTTCCCATATCTATGTAAGCAATGGCTTTGACTGGCTGGCATATTTTGTCATTGTTGGAGATAGATATCTTTTTTATATTTTCTTTGTCTAATTATTTTGGGTTTTTTTATTTAAGAAAGTCATCTGCAACTACATTTTGTTTTTAATCTCAGTGGTTGTCACAGGTGTGGGATAACAGTAAAAGTATTGCATCTTACATCACTTTGCACTGAGCTAGGGCTCTACTGAGACTTAATCTACATGAAATGTCTCTGTAGCACAAAAAAGGCTTTAATAAGAGAAAGTCAATGAGCCTCATGTACCTTTTATAAAACATGACACAAGGCAATATAATTAAAACTAAACTTATTTCCTGTGGTGAAATTAACTTACAGAAATGAAGGTGTTTATTTATTAAATAGGATCTCTGGAGTTCTCGCCTTATTCTTACCCCTCCTGGGAAGGTTTTGATTGTTTGCTTCCTTTCTTTTGCCTTCTTGCTGTGTAATTTAAAACTGATATCTTCCTTTGGGAAACAAAATTTGATTGGAGAACAGCCTGCATCACTAGCTAAACAAATTACCAATGTTTTACTCACTTTTCTTTCCTTTTTCTTTCCCCCACCCCTTCCCCCCAGACTATAAGGGAAAGAAAAAAAAAGTGTGCAGAGGTTTTAGAAACACAGTAGTGGAGAGAATTTTTTTTTTTCAGTGACAAGGAAGGCCTTTTCTTTCAGGATAGGTAAACACCTTTTTTTGTAATAACAAAAGAAGATAGCAGGTGGTTGCTTTTTTTGTTCATTTCCTATGGCCAAGTCTTTTGGTGTTGAATGTTGGTCTCCTAGTACATGAACTGAATAGGTGCAGCTGCTTTATGTTATACAATGTGTAATTTTGGAAGGATTACAGAGATGTGAAATCAGTGTTGATAGCTACTAAGCTTAAAATGGTTGGCAGTGTCTTTACAGTGACGTATTAAAATGGAAGGCAAAGCAGAAGAGTTTTTTGTTTGTTTGATTAAGAAAAACAAGTATCAGTAAGTGGCTAAAAAGAATGCTTAGTGCCAAAATCAAGACAGGGCAGTTGTTTCATTGTGAGCCGTGGTTCCTTCTAAGAAGAGTATTGATAATAGTAGTTTTCTTTTAATATGAAAGTATGTTAAGGTATAGGCAAAATCAAGTCCTCGTGGTCCTAAAGTTCAGTTGAATGAGTTTGAACCTGGATCCTGTATGGATCTGAACTTCATGAGTTGGATTTCTTCAGTAATATGGGCAGAAGCATAGTTATTTTTTTCCATATTTTCGTAATCCTTTCTGCAGAGATAAAAACTTGCAAATTTAAATCTTGTAGTCCTTACAAAGCAGTAGTAACTTTTAACCAACTTGAAAGATTTTTTTAATGTATTTTGAATGCTTTTACACTGTTTATAGGTTGTTATTAATTATTATATTCTTTCTTTACAAAATCATCATAATTTTCACGTATGTTGTAGAACTGAGAGCTATTTTGAATATTCACTGGAAATTGTGAATACTGTGAAACACTAAGAGTTCATATCCTAACAGAAAAGAGAATTTCTTTTGTTTCCCCTAGAAATGATTATTGAAATTGTACTAGAAAATTCACAAAATAAAAATCAGCAACCAGCACTTCATCATGCAGTGAGTGGAGGTGTTTCTAACTCCAGTGTTAAGAAATATGTTGATACTGCTGTTATTATCTGGTTTGAGCAAAGAAGTCCTTTCTCATAGTGAAATACTAAAATATGTTGAATGTGTCAGTGATTTTCTAGAGGTGATATCATCCCATTTGTTATTTGTTACACTTATCTGCATCAGTGATACCTGTGATTTAGGTTCATTTTTAGTGTTGTGTGAAACATCTGCTAGTATATGTTGTTTTATTTATATAAGAAAATAAAAAAACAATCAAAGTTTTGATTTTTTTTTTTCCCCCCCTTCAGACTTTTAGATTGACATTTCTTGATTTTTTTATACTATAGGTTAGTCTGAATAACTCTTGAAGAACTGGAGTTAGAGAAATATGAAAACACTGACTTGCTCTAAAGATGGTGAGGTGGTCTGGAAGACTAATGCCCAGTCTTGAACTTACTGAAGGAGCTCACACTTCAGATGCAAGAGAGTGGATATTGGTTTGCTCCATTAAGTGGGAAGAAAGCTTAGAGGAAAGCTCATTTTCATCTTACAGCAATGGTAGGGAAGCTTCTTTTTAATCCATTGGCCTGTGTACTCCTCAAACTTGAGGAAATAGATAACTCTTGATTAGTAAAGTGGAACTTCCTGGCTTTTTTCTGTAATTCATCTGCCTAATATGTGGAGTTAGTAATATTTTCTGCCTCTTAACAAGTATAAATTGAGGAGTTCAAACTAATATTGGGTATTTGATTTCTTCATATTATTACTATGAAAATTATTGCGTTTGAATTTATATTACTCCTATTCTCTCACTGCATATTGTAGGCAGAGAGTGGAAATTAGGAATACAGAATAAAAGCTTTATATTTTTAGTTTGATTAAGCTACAATATATGCCAAAGTATTTGCTAACATAAAATTTCCTGAAATTAAAAGATATGTGGTCCTGAAATACCAACAGAAATGCCATTTCCTTCAATAATGTAGCACAGCCTAGAAATCACTAAACATGAGTCTAACTGCTATGCAAACACATACTTCTTTTCTAAAAAGATGATGTGGTTTTGCCATAATCATGGGTTGATCAAGAATCAGTTTGTCTTGACCTTTTTAGGAACTATCAAGAGAAACCAAAGTGACACTAGAAGTTGACCCAGTGAAATTAAAATCATCCTTAACCTTTAAAAAAGCATACAAAATACTTCACCTTTTTCCATGGTCCCTGAATATTTTATTTTACTATTTTGTAAGTTTTGCTGTGTTTGGGTTTTTTTTTCCTAATCTTGCAGTGTGGTAGGGGAAATGAGCATTAAAAGGATTTTTAAACTGAAAGTCCTTCTGCAAGAGTGCTGGAAAATAAATGCATTTTTTTCATAACAATTCTTTTTCATTCCAGTATGCTTACAAAGCTTCTCATCTTACAGCTTGTAATATCTTCATTTGCAGTCATCATTTCTCCCTTACTTCCTGGAATAATACAAGTTTTTTCCATGGGCTTATAACTGCCTTACTGTGCACTTTTCAACTTCTGTGGATATTTAATTGCTGGAGAAGTTAATTTTTTCTCCTTATGGAATGTGTCATTGATAGTTTTATAAAGTGTGTCCTCTCATTTTAAAACAATTAGTCCTAAGAAATGTAATTGAATGAAATTAAATTCTCAAGAGAGGTAAACACCAGGGAAGGAGAAGAGCTATTTAAACTAAAGGACAATATTGGCACAAGAACTAATGGGTGTAAGCTGGCTATGAATAAATTCAAGCTGGGAATTAAAAGAAAGTTCCTAATTGTTAGAGCATTGAGGTTCTGCAATGGTTTTTCAATCAGAGGGAAATCATAAGCACTCATAGGAAGGAGTTTGATTGCTTTACCAAAAGCATTAAATTATGCAGTACTTTTCATGGCTGGGGACTAGACTGAAATTTGGTCATCCTTTCCTGTCCTGTAATCCTAAGAAGTGTGTGCTTTCTGAGAGATTTGTTTACAGCTCAGAAATTTATCTTTACATGTCCTGATGGATGCATAAATTTAGTTCCTGTTGATTTTAGTCTCAGGATCAGCCCTCGGTACATTTAGTTTGATGTGTTGATTCTGAGGGGTCAACCTGGAGTCTCAGTTCAAGTTGCAGAGGCTCACAGTTATTTGTATGTGATAATGGGATGGAAGCTGGAGGCTTCTTGCATTTCAGTTCTCCAAATTTACATGAAGAAAGGTTTATAATCTTTTTTTACTGATAGTGTATGTGGAATTAAAAGAACTGGTTTTTTTTTTATTTTTCTTGTTTCTACTACTCATTTTTAGTACAAACCTAAATAGACTTCTAAAAAGCACAGTAGAACAGCCTGCTTGGGTAGCTTAGATGTTGGTTACTGTAATCTAAAGTGAAATTCAATGTGTTTTATTTCTGCATTTCGCTGGTCTCTTTCCTTTGTATCTACTGGAAGTGTTTAAATACTGAGAAATACACTAGCAAGGCGGTGGAGAATTTTCTCATTAAAAGTGTGTGTAGCCTTCCTTGTACAGTTACCCATTCCAGTGCCTTGTACTGCCTCTAGTGCTGACTGGGGTAAACATTATTTACTATTGATTCACCTACATGAAGTTCACAGACCATATTTCTGAACTATTTTGCACTGGAACTTGATTTCCCTTCCTGCTTTAATTTCTTTTTTGTGCTGAAAACGAACCACCGTCTGAGCTGTGAAGCAGTAGAGTTCAAGGAGACTGAGCTGGCTTGCACGTGCTTGAACACTGTGGCAATCTTTTTGCAGTGTTTTCTCCCTCCTTATGCAATTCTGGCATCACAGAAAATATTCTGTGTTGGGTTCTTTCAGGGTTTGTTTGGGCTTTTTTTGACCTTTCATTCTAGCACCAAAACTTCAAGTGAATATGTCTGCTAACCTGTGTCAGCTGAGCACTTGATGTGGTGAGTTTAATCGGGAAGGTTTTCTTTAGGCTTATCCATGTTGAGCAGCTGCTTGGTTGCAGGGCATTTGGGGAGTGGCAGAAGGCCTGTTATTACTTTAACATGTTAAAAAGAGCACGTCCCTTATTGAAAATATATTTTTATTTTGTTAGTCTGCGCTAAGATGTGTGCCTGTGTGTTAAGGGTGCTCTCCATTAACCTTTCCTTTGCAGAGTGGGATTAGAACCTGGAATGGAGCATCAGAGGGCATTTCAAAACAAAGTTGAAAGGATCCCTTGAGCAGTATATGAAAGGCTGGCCTTATGCCATCTGACGATTCCTTTGATCACATTTCTCTTGTGGGAAGGTGCTTTTTATAATACTAGACCCTTACAGGTATTTTCAGTAAGCTATTATGAGTGAAGCAGATAAGCACACTGACAGTCTTTGATGTCAATGGTTATTGGAGGAGTTTCATTCTGAAGTAATTCTGTTTACCAAACCCACTGTCTAATTAAATCACCTTAACTAAATAACGTAGTCAAAAAAATCCCCAATCAAACCATTCCCTTCTGGAATAATTGAGTTTAGGATTAGGTTCCATATTCATGTCTTATTTACAATTGTAAATGCACATTTTCCATCAATATTTTCTGACAGGTTTGTATTGGATTTAGGCCCAGAAGGCTTTCTGCAGATGCAACTTCTCCAAAAGCTATTGTTTTAGTGATTTTTCACAGTGTATTATAAATGTCTTATTTTCTTTACTGATTTCTCTTCATTTTATTTTATCTGAAGACATGCTCTGCAGATTAAAGTAAACTAATGGTTCCAGCCCCAGTTATTTTAGCCCTTTGTGAACTGTTCTTGGTTTTGATGTGGTTGGGGACTATGGCTTCGAGTACTGAATATCTGGAGTTTAAGATTTGTAATCTGTGTAGCCATCATTCACCAGTCTGGCATAAACACACAGCCGTCTTTCTCTTCTCCTGGAGATTAATAACCTTTAGGATATAGCATTCACCTTCCAGCATGTCTTAATAGTTTGTAGTCTTTAATAGAGACACTTGAAGATGGATTTTGTAACTTTTGACTGATATTTGATTTCATTTGTGAACTGAGTTATAATGATATCATTACACCGTAAAATGTTTTTATTAAAAAATAATTTGTCAAGTTAAAGAGGAATGTGGGATGCCTTTGTTTCTGTGGTGTGACTTTTTAGTTTGTTTGGTTTTGTTTTTTTTTCCTAGAGTGACATTTATTAATGCCACTGACAAAACAAAAGTTATAAGCTACAGTTCAAGTAAAAAACCCAGAAAAACAATACAAGGGGATGGAAGGAAAGGAGTAGCTGTGCTAAGGACAGGAATACTTTACTAACTGATATTGGAGGATCCCTAAATGCTATTTAGATATGTTTTCATACCTGTTTTCTTCTGAGATGCTTCCAGTGCCAGTGGTAGCTTTGGTTATTGGTAATGCAACAGGCTGGCAGGAGTACCAGGGCTGCCTGAGGTACTGTTGAAACACTTTTCCACAAAAAATTACCAAAACGTAGCAAACCCTCTTGCTCCTTTTCCTTGTTTGCAATCAGACCTTTTTATGTTGGAATGTTAACTTTGTCAATAGTTAAAGTTTCTCTTTTCCTACAGAGGTTATTTTGTGACTAAGGGTGGATTTGCTATTGGACTGTTTTTCAGTGACTCCAGAGATTATTTCATAATGAATGTTAAAAACATTGACAGTGGTAAGGAGGAGGATATGGGTAGTTGGAACAGATAGTTGTGCACAATGTTTTGGCATTTGAAATTCACCATGCACATTAATTCCTTTTAAAAAAAGTTTTGTCAGAGAATGTTCAGACAGAGAATTATGATTATAGGCTAAGTGGTTCTGGCCCTGCTTGTCTTAAATTAGGTATTTTAAATATGTATGTCTGGTAATATATCATTATGGAATATGAGAGCAAATTGGATGTGGAGGGCCAGATACAGTGCTTCTTAGTGCTTCTTTTCTCTCTGAGAATAAAACCATATGTTTACAAGGTTCTTAGTCTGAATCAAAAGGTAAAGTGTTTGCTGAACGAAGAAAAATAAAATAGTATTTAATTGATCTTGGTTTTATTTAAAAGAATCTGGTTTTGTTTTAACAAACTGTCAAGGTGACCTGTTTAATCTTAATTCCTATTGTGAAGAATTTCAAGTCGCTGTAACCCTTTGTCATTAGCAAAACAGCCTCTTATCCAAGTAGAAAAGACCTGGCTGATAGTCAAAGTTTACTGTTTTCACTGTAAGTAATGTTGATTATGTATTACTGATTTTTGAATACATGGATTGAAGATATTTACATATGTTTTACTCTCCAGATGTCTGAATAGGTCAAATGCTAATAATAAAATGCATCCATACAGCAGAGTGTTTTGCAGGGATAGTACTTGTTCCAAACACAAAGGAGTAGCATAGATCTCCTGGGTCATGGAATGCAGTCCTGGCCTGTCACAAGCAACGTTTATGTAAAACTTTTGCGCTATGATCAAGGTTCAAATTGTATTTTTGGTTTTGTACATGGGTCTCAGAACCTGCCTTACTGAAAGGCTGTACTGTACAGCTCAGTCATGTAATGTCTATGAGTGCTCTGGAAACAAGTGGGAAAAAAATGAGCATTGACAGTATATTCTAGAAACAAGTGCTCTCTCCTGCATTTTTTTTCTTTTTGGCTCTGTCACTAAAGTCATTGCCCTCCCTAAGCAAAGGGGTTTTTTGACAAAATGTGTTTGCTGAATAACGAAGCCCCTATATAAAAGGAAGATGATGATTTTTTTTTTTTTTTTTAAAGAACTCAGAGGTCGAAGAACTGCTTGCTTCTCTGTAGAGTCCTTCAAATAATGTGTCATATGTTCTGCTTAGGAAGAAAACCTGTAGTTAATTTCACAGTTATGCTGACATTTGCTGTGTTCCATTTTACTCAGGAATGGTTTGATGCTTTGTTCGTGACAAGTGTTTCCATTTATCTAATTCTGAATGATAGGAAGGTTTTCTCTAGCTAAGAAAAGTTCATGTAAAAAAATAAATTTTGGTGTAGTATGGAAACAGTGTATTAATACAAAAATAATTTCTCTGATACTGATAGGAGCAGCTTTGTTTTAGTCTAATAGGGCACATGACACTGGGATCAACTTTGACCATTTCTGCAAACCCTTGAAGCTATCACGTTCACCCTGATGGTAATGTGGGAGGGATTTGTGTTGGGATGTAGTAGTTGGCTATTTACTTTTAGAATTCAGTGTTTCCAACTTAGTCTCCTAAATTTCTGCTGTTAATAACTGTAAATTTATGCCTTCTTCAAGGACAGGTGGTTTAACTGTCTCTTGAATACATGAAATAACTACCAGCTTTGATGTCTCCTTTAGGTCCTATAAGCCTCAGCTGTGCCTTTCTCAGCTGCCACAACTTCCAGCTTTCTTTTGACAGCTTAGTAATATGTCTTCAGTGTGAAAAACTAAGTCCAAAAACTGGTCTTTACCATGGAATAAATACCATCAATAGTACTGGATAAGAAGGATTGGAGGATGGTGGTGCTGCCTAATTTTGTCTCTGCCAAAGAAAGGTGAAGTTGCAGAAGAGAAGGTAGCATTTCTACTGCGTTATTTATTTATTTTAGTTTTGCTCTTGGCCGTTTGAAAAGGCAGAAGAGTATCAATTCGTACAAAATGAAATTAGCAGTTCTGAGAGTGGCTGGTTTCTATGAAAATATCTTTGCTGGTTCTCCTGTGGAGCAGCTTCAGTAGCCTGCCTTCCTAACTGTTCTTAACAGCATGAAACCTGATTTTACCATGTGGAAGCAGACTTTGTCACAGCAGGGACGAGGCAATGTGCATGTGTAGTTGCAAGAAAGCTGAAGGAGTCCCAAATCACTGCAGTCTCTGCAGGGTCCACCTTTATGCTTCAGTAATTTTTCTATCAGTTAAGATAACTGCATCTACATAATGGAGTTCCTACATGTTTGGAAAGGGAGTTCTTACATGTATTCTCTCCTAAGACTAGGAGAGAAAAATGAACAGAGTGGTGAAGATGCATAAAACTGAGGTCTTATCTATGTGTACTGCACGTCATGGATATTGTAATGCATAATACAGATTGTAATACACACTGTTACACAAAATAAGGTCATAGATTTTGTTCTTTTGTGGAAAAGCAAGGCTCTAAAAACTTTGCTCAGCTACATTCTGGGTTTGGGTTAATTTAGGTCAATACCAGATAATCAAAAACTGTGAGTCAAGTCTAAAAATATTATGAGAAGGAATTTATTTTCCCACAGTTCTAATTATGGTTTTCCTGAAAGCTTTAGGTGAGAGCACTGTGCTGCTATTTTTGTTTTAAAATGTGTAACCAGGTTTTATTAACTTGCTTCCAGAGAGACTATTAATAAAACTACTCAGTAGACAAATACTTGCATTTTATTAAAAATGAAACCAAAAAGGAAGGGGCAAAATGTACTGTACTTTGATTACCATAAAAAAAACCATTTAGGTAATAGGGGGCAATAGTGAGCAGGAGTATGTTGGTTGTTTATTTTTTCTTCCTCTGTTTGCTACTTTATTAAATAGTCCCTGTGAATAGAACAGTAGTTCTGCTAGAAGAAAGGGAAGAGGTGAATGCTTTGTATAGTACTAGAGAAATACATATGTTGAAATGATGTAAAAATGTTATCCCCAAGAATGAGTCTGAGCTCTGGTTTTATGGGGCATTTTGATACACAAATGTTTATTTTCCATGTCTTGTCTGTCCCCCTCTCTCTTTTCATTAGATTTCCTGCCAGTAATCATAGTATTTTGCTGTGGTGAGTCCGTCAGGAAACTATTTTTAAGGTTTTGATTAATAACCAGACATTTGGTGTTCATTCTGTACTGCAAAGGAAACTTGATTTCAAGTAGCTAAGTAAATTCCTTTCTTCTATAGAGCTACACTGACTTTATAAAATACTGACACAATGTTATATTTCTGAATGCAGTTCTCTTGCGTGTTTGCAGTTGAACAAATTATCACGCAATTGGTTTTTTGTGTTCTCAAAGTGTAATAGCATCCAAAAACTGGTGAAATAAGGCTTTCTACTTGGTTCTGTGCTGAAAAGGGCAATACAAACACTGCAAGTGTCACTATATATGATACTCTAGTGGCATCATAGCAAATTTCACATCCTTTCAGTTTATTTAAAAGAAATTCACAATGCAGCAAACAACTTCGAATGTGTTGGAAAATATGGTATTGTGAATGGAAATAAAACAAGTTGAAATAAACCCCTCACTTGAATCGAGAAATCATATTTATGGGTATGTTTTCATACGAATAAGGCTGTTGCTATAACGGGAGGAAAATGTTTTTCAAGATCAGCATGTTTGTAAGCAATGGGGGGAGGCTCTTGTGTGGAGCAGACAACGTTAGACACCAGTATTTACTATAGTTGTTCTAAAACATTATAGCACTTCATTATACTGAAACAGAAGCAGAGTTTCTTTCCTACTCCTGTGTGATAACTGTGGATTTTCGGAATGCTTGCCTTGAAGTTCTAGCTCACATTTCAAGACATGTAAATAGTCCTAGAGAGGGGAAAATTAGTGAGATGTTGACTGAATAACCCAACCTCCTTAACCTTAAAATTCCCAGAGCTCAGGCCAGTGTAGGGATATATGACTGTAGTCTTTGTACAGCATCATATTAATATGCATATAGGAACGTAGTGCTGTTATTCATGTTGATCAGGTGGACACAAGAGAGAAACTGTACATCTTAATATTAGTGAGTAGATAGAGCTGAAGTAAAAGATGGAGATCAGGTTTTGTTTTGGTTTATTGTTTAAATTAGGACTGGATCTTCAAATCAATGCTCAGCTGAAAACAACCTGATCAAACCCACTCTTTCAAAGCAGAATGCACGGTTTAATATTCCTCTATAAGCGTGGGTAATTTACTGCAGGTCTTGAACGGGCTCTGAAGAATGGTACCTTCTGTACAGCATTAGAAGTGTTAAGGAAGATAGTCTGATTCATAAAGAGTATAGTTTGTGCATGCATTGCTTGTCAGAATGGAATAATAGTCAATTATTTGCTCAACACAGAAGCCTGCGTAGATATTTTGTGTTTCTGTAACTGGAGAAACACTTTAGCAGAATGTTCCAATCAGCAGCGAGCCCTTTTGTTGACCTCATTTACTTACCTTATTTTTTTTCAAAATACCAAAACTTTATTTCTCGTCACATGTCAGGGAACTTGAGGACAATAGCATGGTACACACAAGCATTATCCCACTGCACCAGCAAATGCTGTAAAAAGAGGTGGTAGCTGGGTGTCAGTGATTTGCTTGATTAAGGCAATGGACATGAAGAAAAACATAAAACACCAGGGAGAAGCAAATGGCATTTTGTAATGAAATATAGAACACTTGATAAAATAATTCTGATTTGAATCTGAACCCATCACAGCTCAGTGCTAACAGAAGAAATGTAGGCAGTTGTGATATTTGCTAAAGCAAGTGCCCTACTAAAGTGTTAATCATTTTAAGTGCTCGGTTTGATTAATAATGAGCTACCTTAGAATTCTTACAATTTCCTCACAGCTAGACAATTAGTAGTGACCAAGAGATGGCCTTAGCAGGTTTGTGTTTTAATAGGTCATGCAAAGGCCTGATCATTGCCCATTTCAAACTCCCGTGTGGTTTGCAATCAGCCATGTGGATTCACTTCAGTAAGTTAGTGTTTCTGGATTTAAAATGGAAGTACTGAAGCTCTGCAAGGCTGACTGCAACATCATGATGTCTGGAATACTCTCATGTTTTATGAGTGATAGGTTTCTGAGTGTTATATTATGTGCACATAGTATATGCTTACCTCACATTATAATGAGCACATATGTTAAAATACCGGTTTTGATGCCATCTAGCTATCTAAATATTATCACAATTTAAAAAACCCCTAAAAAAATGCAAGCCTTTCTTACCTCTGTCCTCCCACATATTCCCAGTTGAGAATCTTCTATCTGTTACCACAAATAGAGCTGTAACCAGTATTTAATTCTGCCTTCTATTTCATTGTCTTATTACTGATGGCTGTTGGTGCAGGGTATTTGACAAGATTAATGATACAACTAACATCTTTGTGCAACTCTCATTACCAGTATTTATTTTAAAATCCTCTTCTAGAGGCAGTATGGGCCCTTAAATGTGAAAGCTGCTGAATAGCTTTTTAGCCACTAAGTGGAAGGCTGGACTCAAGCATGGGAAGGATACAGCCTTAATTAAATACATATCTCTGCTTAGGTGTAGTGAACATTGCATATTGTGATATTCAAGAAGGCTGGAAAAAACACTACATAATGTCTGAGTAATCTGTCTCTGTATACTGAAACTAATAACTCATTGACTTACTGCTTTTTATAAGCATTCCATTCTCCATAAGGAGAATGTACTTCACTGAAATAACACTATTTATGTGTTATAGAAAACGTAGTCAACAATAATTATAATTTATACTGTTGGTTACTCAGTAGTTTGTGGTTTTGCATTTGTTTTTTACTCCTTGCTTCATTTTTCCCGAAAACGATAATGTTATGGTAAGTACGGGTGACTGCAGATGGGAGAGAGCTTTTCCTGTCAAAACTGAATTTTGATAAGTGGCAAAGTAAGTCTAGTGCTGCTGCCCAGGATTATGGATATCATGTGTAAATCTAAAACAGTTAGATCTAATTTGCTGTGTTCTGTGGTGGAGCTGCACCTCCTGGGTGCTTGCCCAGTCCTGGGAGTTGAAAGGCCAGTGAATCAGTGATGGGCTATAAACACTCTGCATTAACTACTTACCCATAGAAATACAAAAAAGCAGTTCAAGTCAAAGAAAAAAGAACACTAAGTACTCTTTCTTAGCTTTTCAGGAGCATTATTCTTTACCAGTCTACAATAGCCTGCTATTGTCCCTTCCATATCAGCAAATACTTGCTTTTTTGTAGTTTAGGGCAAGTTTTTCTAAGTCAGGCTTGGTTGGGTTTTGGTTTTTTTTTTCATTCCTGAGGGTGGTGTTAGCTAAGATTTTCTTACAACCTAATATAGTATTTTGAATTGAGTGGAAAACAGTATCAAAATTCCTAGTAGCCAGGAAGTCTTAGTTCTGGTGCTGGCCCTGGTAGGGTGTAAACCAGAACTTTTCCCGTAGATCTTCGATGTTTGATCCTTTGCAATGTAGGTAATTTCTGAAGAATTATTTCCCTCATTTATGTGGAAACATCAGTTGCATGGATTCTTAGGGAAATGAAGGCGACAGATTAATCGTTTTCTTCAGGATATGTAATCTGTTATTTAGAAGTCTTTTTTGAAGCTGATATCCTCTCATGCTAGGCAAGGTACACAGACAATGGACAGAACAATTTCCCTGAAAACCTGAAGTTTCAACATTAGCTCTGCCTGATGTGAGTTACAAGCAATGTCAGTCCCTCCCGAGCTCAGGATTTGGCCGAGCAGAGCATCGAGGGAATCTCTTTGCCTGCTGAGCAGTGTCAGCTTCCTGCTGCAGCTTCCTTGCAGGGAGTTCTGCCAGGCTCTCAGAGTGCATCTATTCCAAGCACACGTGTGTGTACACAGATACAAACGTTTTGCTATGATAACCAGTGAAACCTTGTTTGAGCGCTGGATGCCTGACCTCGATAATCTGAGGTGAGGAAAATGTGTCTTTAGCCATGAATAAGGCATTCCACAACAGAAACTAAGCAAGTCTGAGGCACCTGTTTTACCAACCTGCTATTTTTATCTAAGGAGTTTAACTCTTGCTGTGTAACAAGCAGAGCACCCACATGTGACTATAAGAATACTCAGGGTTGGGACTTTGATTCCTGTCCCTTTATTCCTTAAGGTTAGGGGTTAAGATAGCATAAGAGTCCTGTATGAGAGCATCGACCCTTAGGCAACTGGGGAGTAGCTTTTCCTTGTGGAGCTACAGTCTTTTAAAGTGAAGAACAATTAAATAAAACTATTGAAAGATTTTTTTTTTGAGTTGTTAGGTGACTGCCAGCCTTCTTTTAAGGTAGCTCCAAATTTCACCCTTTTGTAGCAGATCATCCAGTTTGTCAGTTAATTGACGTATGTGTCATATTATCTGTTACTTGTCTCTAATAAAAACATTTTGTCTAGTATTTGATCAGCAGTGGGTGAATTGGATCTGACTCTTTCATAAAAGATTTATCACACATCCATGGTGCAACCTGAGGATAGCATGTTGACCCAGGTCTTGTGTCACACCCCAAAATATTTAGGCTTTTAAACAATGTGGAAATCTGGAAATGCAAGTGCAAATTCTGAGCAGCAGATGATTTTGTCTCCTGTTTGGGTATATCAGGTGTGGGCCTTGTTGCCTGGAATAAGGAAAATTGCTTCATAGCGTAAGGAATGGGTTTGTGCAAATGTGAATAAAAATCAATCAGCAATCCACTGGTCTATTTCCACGAATATTGCTCTTCAGTCACCTGTGTCTGTTGATGTCTTTTGTGGAGATGCTATTTAGTGAACAACCAAAAGGAAAAGGAACTGTGATTTTGCAGATCTGAAAAGCTAAAATACAACTTCCAGCCCCTGTTTCAGTGGACACTGATCTCCTTTCACCTAAGCCAAGTATATTTAAGTACTTGCCTGAGTTAAACAGTGTCAGAATAAGAGAAATTATTTGGGTTTTAAGCATTCATTATTGCAAGTTTCTCAAGCAGATTTGTTTCACCCATTAATAGTTCATTTATGGAACCACAGTAAGAAGAAATGCAGTAGCTGACTGTCTTAAAGGTCAAAAATATTTTCCTTCAAAATTTTTTTGTACTATAATGATACTTTTTTTTTCCGATGGAGAGGTAGAAAATGTTGACATATGCCTAAAATAAATCTTCAACATAATATAAAATTACTAATTATTGAATCTGTATCTTTAAGCGTTTTGTGTGTTTTGATTTTTTTTTAAATTGTCTTTAATCACAAACGTGTTACAAAGACCAACTTGCAGTGAGTACTGAAATACTACTAGGATGACAGCTATTTAGAAAGTGTAAAAGGCTGCACTGTAGGAGTTTTGGACAGCTTTCACTAAGATTTTTAAAATCTTGCGGGACACATGCAGGCAAATATGGAATAAATATTTCAAATTGCGTTTAACTGTGTGTCTTCATAATTTCTGAAGATAAGATAGCCTATTTTTACTTGGAAAGAACTCTAATTAAAGTCTTTTATTTATGAATGTTAACAAGTTATGAATGCATTAGGATACAATTTACAAGTGAGTGAATAAATCAGTTTTTGGACTCTTATTAATCTAAGGCAGTATAGACAAATATCCAGAAATAATTAAAATGATGGACATGTTGGTATTGCATGCTACCTCCTACAATGTTATTTTGCATAAAAAGGGCAAGTAAGGGGAAGATGTCCATACATTATGGGTTTAATTGGCAGTTTCTTGTTATTAGAATAGAGGGTTATTTTCATTCCTAATGTACTTAATGTGAATTTAGTATTTGAGAAAGGTTGATAGGTGAAAGATTAGGTTAAGGGTTGACTTGTGAAAGGTTTAGTACTTCTGGATTGACAGCTCTGAGAAGCTGACAATAGCTGTACAAAGAACCTAAAAACCAGCACAGACTGTTGTGCTGCCATCTTTGTCTTACTGCTCCATCCCTTACCAGGGATGCACCTCCTTTTATCCAGAGTCCATCTGTACCTCCGAGATGGATTCCTTCAAATCCTGTTGGTTTTGCTTAATTTATTTGCAAGAGGGCTAAACACAAGAATACAATGACAGCTGTATCTGTCTTCAAGATCCAAACCTACTAAAAATTGGCTGATGAGGCCATATATGCCATGCTACTGCAGCCAGCTGATCCTTACTTTTTCTGGGAGAAGGCTGAAAGCACTACACCTTCAGCAAAATGATACATATTTTTTTTTCTCTGAAGTGGTAAAAACTTACAGGTGACCATTCAAATTAAGACTCCAGTAAAGTTCTTTCTTCAAAAGTGGTAAGGCTGCCCTTGGACTGTTTTGATACCCAAGATATGATCTGTTTCCCCATCTTTTAGTCTGTTAAGCATGGCTTGCTTGAAAATGTCCAAGGAAGCTCACAAACATGAGTTGGTAGCTAATTGTTCGAGGCTGCACCTCTTATTCATACATATGTTTCCTTTCCAGTGATGCTTTTCAGAAAGAAATTATAATCTTTGATCCTGTTTATGATAATTTTGCCCTTAATAACTTGACCTTTAAACAGTATTTCCTGCAGCTTATATTCATGGTATGTGCAAGTATAATAAAGTAGCTAAAGTCTCTGGTATTTCTTTCTCATAACATTTGGACCTCCAGAAAGAAGATGTTTCTCTGTGGAGTTAAATGAACAGAAAAAAAAAGTACTTCAGTTCTAATTCCCCCCCCCCCCTTGGACTGGAATACTCCAAAACTATAAAATTTATGGAGTTACGTAATTTTATAAGCAAATTTTTTTCAGTCTTTGGTTTTTTTTCCACTTTGTCACTAGCAGATAATTGTGTTGCATATGAAGCTGTGAGTACACTCATAAAAAAGACAGTGTGAGCTTTTTAAGATTTTTTGAGTTTTCTTTACAAGTGGCTTTTCATTACTAACTTGATGCAATATGATAATGCTAGATTTTTTTCTTCTCTACTGGTTTAGTCACCTACCATGCAGCTATGGTTGGTGTCCTCAAGCAAGAAGAAACACAGAGATAATGGGAAGTTCAGTGTCTAAAGTTTGATCACATCTTGTTATATAGGCTTGTTTGCATCACTTCCTTTAGGACAGGTTGCTAAGCTTTATCATTACAGTGGGCCTTTTAATGTTTAATATGATGACAGAATTTCATATATTCAACTATGCGTATTATTTTGTCCATTAAAGGACAGTTTCGCCAACATCTGAGACAAGCTGCAAATATTTTCACTCTTTTCCATCTAAAATTTGATGATTCTCTTTGCTTTGTTGCCTCATGTGATTAGCAAAGTGTGTTAAAATTTATTAGCATTAAAATATTGTGGCCTTATGGGAAATAAGCCCTATCTAGAAAGTCTGGTAGCATGAACTTCCAATAAAAATTCTCAGTATTGTAAACAGGGTTCCTTTAAGAACTTTTGAAGATCGCACCATAAAATGTGTGTGACAAAGTGGGAAAATTAGGTTAAATGAGGAAAGCATAAGAATAGGTATTTACAATCTGTGTGATCTTTGAAACAAAACATTTTTTCAAGGAGAAGCTGGCTTTGGAAGCATTGAAGAAGGACATAAAGGGATAAAGTACCTGCACATAAACATTTCTGAAATGGGCTGTACCAAAGAGGGGTTTGACTGCAATACCAGCTTGCTGAAGAAAGATTAAAGGAGGGATCATTCCCAGGGCTGTTTCACGTCATGTTCTGGTAGTTCTGCTAAGACTGCAGGTTTAAACAAACACCCTGTAAGTCTTTCTTGGTCCCACTATCTTTGATCCCCTGAATTTGAGTCATTTGTTTAGTAATTCCCAAATGTTATTCAAGTAATGTACATTAACAGGATATTGACTTCTCTTGAGGCAAACATCAATGTTTATTGAACAGAGAAATAAATATTGACTGAAGTAAAGCCAAAGTCAATTTTTTCCTCAGAAATATAAACCTTAATGTTCACTGAAATGCCAAGTAAATATACAGTGGTTGCCATTTAAATCTTGGTAATTCTATGGAATTATATATAACACTACCGTTGCTGTTTACATGTAAAATACAACTGTCATAATAAATACGTAAGAAGAATTTGCAAAGTTTTACTTTGTTCAATAATGGAAGCACAGCTATTAAAATGTGATTTGATAATTTTGGAAATTATGATCAATTATTTAGCAGTATCATGGCCTTTAGCAAAAATGTTTTATTTGCATTTTAAATTAGTGGGGTTTTTTTCTGTGATGGAATTTTTATTATTATTATTCCCAAGAGTAATGCAATGTACTTACTGCAAATATGAACTTACACTAAAGGAATTGTCATTTATTTATAAGCCAGCTCAACTTGTGCATGGTAAATGTGACTAATATCTTTTTAAAGTAACCTGTCTGAAAGACTATATTATTTACAAAATTATGAGCTGTAAGCATGATCTAAGTAGGTATTTATTAGAAAAAGTGTTGCAGATAAGCTTGTTGCTGTATTGTAATTACTCAAGAAAGTGGTTCTAAGGATGAACTTGCATCCAGATTGAGCTCTTGACTAGACAGAGATATCTGTCTAAAAGTAAAAGCAGCAGATGATGTAACTGGAGACACAGCTTTTTGAAGACACTAACGACTTCTGACTTATTAATGAAGGCTGTTTTCAACCTCCTGGAAGTTTACACATTGATATGGTGTCCTGTTTTGTTGAATGATTCAGTCATGAATGACTCTTGTCACGAATAAATGAGCAATGACCAGTGAAGGTCAAGGTGCAAATAGTCTGTGAGGAAGCCAGGTGATAAGTTCCTTCAAAATCTCTTGGAAGTATATTAATTGATTTTATGAATGACTGCATCTGACTAAAACTATTACTGTTTGCAGTACTACTTGAAAAAAACTTCATTAGATAAAGTCACATTCTGCACATCTGTTCTGCCTTGTTTGTCTTAACATTAAATAGTTTTCTTTATATTTCTGCTTTCCAAGCCAAGTGGAATAAGGTCTCTGCGGTCTTCATTCCTCATAGTGGTGTATCTAAAGGATTGTTTTTCAGTCCTTTTCATTTCACTAGTTGTCTTCATAATTTTTAATGCAATACCTCTCATGTAAAGGAAGCATAACTTTAGCTGTGGTTAAGGGATGTCATGTTCACTGCAGTGATCAAGGCACAGAAAGGTCACTCTGAGTAAGATCTTCCTTTGATTGAAGTAGCAGTGGTGTAATGTCTTTGTGACATTTTCCATGATGTCCAGAATGGGAACACTTTCTGTGTTTGTACTGTCTTTTCTCTAGTGTGGTCTTCGCTTCTACCTGGCTGTCTGCAGTATGGAGTGTGACAGATGCAGTCTGTATGCAGAATTTTTAACTGTCTTTTGGCACCACAAAGCAGAAGCAGGCATCAGACACTGGTCCAGTCTGGAAATGAAAAGGCACGGTCCAATGCAGTAGGTGAACTTCACATTTTGAATTACTAGCATGTGCTATTTTCATGTATGTAGCCTTCATACATGTAGTATGCTACTCTTTTCTGCTACAGAGTAGCAGTAAAAGTAGTAGTGCTACTCTTTTCAGAATGCCATTGCTTGGGAATGAAGTAGTGAGGTGTTTCAAGCAAAATTAGACACAGGAGGAGACAAAGTCAGTGGGACTTCCAAAGTGAAGAAATGAAATTACTGAACTGTCTGATATAAGCAACGCTTGTGTTGAATGATAGGCTTGTTTTCAGATAAGCTGCAGGTTGTGAAAGTAATGCAATTGTTTAATTTTCAGTTCTAGCTTAAAAAGTGATGGAACAAAATGCGATGCCCTTCCCTTTTATAAAGCTCAAATCAGTAATGTTACTTCATAGAGAATGTTGTCATTGAATAACAGTCTGCTGCCAGGAAAATGCTGAAGCAAACTGTCTGATATTTTCAAAGCAGACACTGCAGCCTTTGAAATAATCTTGTAGCTGTTATATGATGGAATACTAAATAGAAGACCAATTCCAGATCTTCTGACAATGTTCTGTTATAATGACTATACTCCTATTATATCAAATGATTGATGTAGATGTCATCATCGTGGTTGATGGATGTTAGTGTGGCAGGGTGACATTTGATTTCGGTTCTGTTTGAATTCTGATTAGCTTAAAGAATAAATCTGTGCAGTGCTGTTAGAAAAAAGTTTACTGTACCTGTGTGACTAAACTGACTGACATTTATTTATTTTTATCAGTGTGGAAGGGTCAGCAATCCTTATTATTCAGTCTTTAAAGTGAATGTTAATGCTTGTGAAAGGAACCAGATTGACAGCTAGAGGAGAAGTGAAGTCCTTTCTCAGTCTGCAAAAGAGACATAGCACAGGCAAGAAGGATGTTCCTGTCCTGTCTAGGGAGTCTTTATTCTTATTTATGGGAGAATAATTTTAATGGTCACAGGTCTGATGAGCAGCAGTAGCATGTATTTTGGCCATATGGGTTTGTATTACAACCTGCCATATGTGGTTGCAGGAGTTTGAGGGAAAGTAAAACTTCATGGTCTGTTTCATGTGGGAAAAAGTCAGGAATTGCTGATAGAGTGGCTGTGTGTAGAGATAACATGAAAAATGTATGGAATTGCAGTGACTTTCATCTTCCCTTCCACACCTTTTTTCCAATCAAAGCTATTGCAGAACAACAGTGACTGATTTGTTACTGGGAAGGTCAAGAAAAAGATTTTTCTTTTGGATACATAACTAATTCCTGTTATTATTTTATTTTATAGCTTTTATTTCTGTTCTGGCCTATTTCTTATTTTCAGTTGAGCTCAGCTGTGTCTCTTGGTGAGCCTTTAGGAGCTGGACCGCTGGTTTCCAGCTCTTGCCTGCTGAAGACTAAATGCACCTGCCTGAGATGGAGTTCATTTTCTTCACAGCAGCTCCCTGTGGTGCTGTGTTTCAGATTAGTGACTAAATCAGTGTTCTGACTGTTGCTGATCGGTAATTGCAGAGCACCAAGGTTTTCTAACCCCATGTGATTTCAAGTGTATGTTACAATGGTGAGCCAAGCCTTGTGCTGGCATGAACTCTTGAGCTGGCTTTTTGTGGAAGGTATGTCTATTTTTTGTTTTCTTTGGATGAATGGGGTTAGGTTTCAGGTACAACTGCCCACGCATGGTGTTCTAGCAACTGCACAGAGGGTTTCGTAGAGTCCTCCAGCAGAAGCAGAAAATTGAACTTTATCTTGGGAATAAAATGAAATGTTTGAAGTGAACATGTTCCCTTAGAGGCTGTTGATAAAGCTGTATGAAGCTCTTAGAAGAACTGCAACACCAGTTTGTTTTGCTGATCTTAAGGCAAGAAAGTTCAGTTTGTCCCCTGTTATTTCATAGATTTCACCCAGATGCCTTCACTTGGAGACCAGTGATTTGTGTGATGGAAGTATGTTTTCAAATTGGCACCACGTTTAAACTTTTCAAATTACTGAGGAAAGGGCAATGGCTCCAGTAGTACCAGTGGCTAATCACCATCACTGTTAGATATTTATTACTTATTCTTAGCTTGAATTTGTCTAGATTTAATGTTAAGGCTTTTTTTTTTAATGCTGGGTCTTTGTCTGCTACATCTGAAGAGCACAATGTTTTCTACCCATGACTGTTCTTAACACTCCAATCAAATTACTGCTCAGGCTTTTTTTTGATAAGCGAAACAGATTGAGCTATTTCACTCTCTCAATTTAAGATGTTTTGTGGAATCCTTGACTATTTTTTGGTGCTCTTTCTTTCTTGTTTTTTAATACTCCTTCAAATTTTTAATTACATTTTTCAAAGTATCAGGAGAAGTTGTATTCCAGCATATTATTGACTCAAGTGATACTGTATTTAGAGATAAAATGACCTTTCCACTCCTTAGTTTGTACATGAGTCTCTTTGCAATATTTAAAGCTAAATAGGAATTACTTACGGTTTATTATTATATCTCTTCGTGTTGTCAGGATTCTGAAAGTGTATTTTGGAAAATATTCCCATGAATGGAATGAGCTTCAGAACTTACTTATACATGTTTCTATTATAGTTAATATATTTTGGATGTGGCTATAGAAATAGGTAATTGTGGTTTGGAAATCGGACAAATATTGTTTGTTATTTATGGAGATATATTGAATAAACTCTTGATATTTGATCTGTAGTCAAGTATTGGTCTATAATTTCCCTCAATTATTAATATGACTTAAATTTAAAAAGAAATGCTTGAAAAACATAATTGATGGTATAGGAATAGCTGCTGTTCTCATGTTGTAGCTCTTTGTTTTTATTTTAATTCTTCATATCCCATGACTTTTCAGTTCTGAAGTTCTAGTCTCTATATTTGTGAACTGATCCTGATTTGTGAACTTTCCCTATTGGAACCAAGTAATATTTTTTTTTAGTGAATAATTCCATTAAAAAAATGCTTTTTGAGTTGAACAAGTATTTGCTTTTCAGGTTCATATGCAAAATAATTATTTGTTCCTCTCTCCTGAAAGTTTAAGTATTCTGAGGTGTTTGAGATGATACATGACATTATTTTTCCTCTGAAGTTTTCTTTGAAAAGATTACAACTTCAAAAATATTTAAACCAATTTAATGTTGAAATTGCTTTTCTGTTGTTCAGTTCCCTGAGAAGATCAAATGATGCTTTTGAGTTGATCAAGCACCAATTTTAAGAATGAATTATTTACACAACTTTAATCTAGATGTCACCTAAGCTTTTTTCTTGTTTCTGTGTATCTGACTGATGCATGATGATTAGGAAAATATACGTGGGCTAAATACATAAAATTTTTTAAATACGTAGAAATTAAAATGTGATTTGCAGAGCAAATTAGACCTATAATAAAACTTGAAGTTTTTATTTTGTAAAGCCTGATTCCTCACTCGTTTTAAAGGAATTTAAATTTCTGGAAGTTCTCAGCTGCAGCAAGTGTTCTTACATGCCATCACTCTGGTGATATAGCACCATTTTAAGGTAGAGGGAGGCAAGAAAGGAAGCACTAAGTAAAAAAGGAAATCAATTCTTCTAAAAAAGAGAGAAGATCTAGAGTCAGACAAATAGATTTGTGTTGTGTTCATGCTGTCTACAGAGGGATAAAACCTATCAGTTTGGGTCTTTGGCATTATTCCAAAATGAATTGTTGTTGAATCCTAATTGGAAGAGATCGGTGGTTTTCTCAGAAATTGTTGTGTGTTCCAAGTGCAGTGCCACACCAATTGTAGGATGCTTCAAAGTTTCTGTATCAAAATATCATCTAAAACTGCTTATTCCTGGTGTGTTGAGAGGAATAGTAGAGAGGAAAAGGTGCAGGTTCTGCCTTTTCTCTGAAGGGAACAGCGAATCTTAATGGAGAAGGTGGAAGAATCTGAAGTTGTGAGTAGACATGCTCAGACCAGAATAAAAATTATACTTTTTTTTAGAAGTATTAATTTTAGAAGAAAGGTAAAGGACTGAACAGCCCAGAGATTGCCAATTAAAATATGATGCTGTCGGCTGAGATGCTGACAAAGCAGTGCTCTGACACGATGCCCAGAGTTTTGAAACAGAAATCATTGGTATGGTGAATTAAAAACTCCATGGATGGAACATGAGCACTTAAATGCAGCATGATAGATCACAGAGGGCAATTCCCTTTGGAAAAGCCCCCAGTGATAAGTGTCCAGTATGTTTGGGTTCAGTGAGGCGAAATAGTCCAGCCACAATTTTGAGTGCTAAATAAATTGAATTGCTTTAACAACCCCACTTTTGAGGTAAAATGTGATTACAATAATGAACCAATTGCATAACTTAACCATAATATCCTTTGCCTGTCTCAGGAAGTGGAAAAAATGGAGTGAGTAACCTTGCTGGCCAGTCTAGCCTATAGTAGAAAATGTGGTGTGAAACATTTGAATTAAAACCCCTGTGAAAGCTTCAGTTTACCCATTTCTTGATGGATAGCCAACATACTGAAATATTGGGGTTGGATGTTCACCAGAGGTTTATGCAAAGCCCCATTTTGTACTGAAACTAGTTTGATTTAAAAGCCTTTTGAAATAGAGGTTGGGGCTTGATTTAAATTCTCCTTGCCCCAGCTCGCTCATCCTTTCACCTTGGTTTCTGCTGTGAGGAAATGTGATTTTTTGAAGTGCACAGGGAGGCATTGTCTCTCCCCAAATGCTCAGGAGGAGAAGCAGCTTTCTGAACTGAAAGATCATGGGCTAGGACACTGTCATGTAATTTTGACACAACCTTCAAGCCTAGCACATTTATACATACAAAGCTTTACTGAGATTCTATTTCTGATACTTTTGTGTTTGGCCACTTGAGCGTGATAATTAACCCTAGGAATGACTTTTTAAAGTTTAAAAAGTAGCTTGAATCAACATTCCATGTTGAGGTGTATAGGTAACAAAAGAAACCTAAACTAAAAGCCTTGTCCTCAGGTTCAGCTAACTAACCTGAAAGATGACGAGCAGTGGAAATTTTTCTACTTGCTTTATGAAGTTTCCAAAATACGATTGGGATGTATTCTCTTTACCACAGCAGGGAAAAAAAGCCTCTGTTGTATTCTGTTGTTGCACTGGTGTTCGGTGCTAACAACTTCAACGGTGACAGCCAGCTGAAGCCACCATGCAGAGCATGTGGAAGTCGCTAGAAATGAACCAGTTTTGAAATATCTGACCCCTTCCCAGGGGGATTTTATTTGGCTCCAGCTACTGGACCACCCTGTTTGAAACATGAATCTAGGGGTGCTTTTAAATGCTGAATGACACAGACAATTTAAGACGTACAGCATGGCTGCCAGTGGGTAGATTAAACAGAGAGAAAAGAGGCAACAGGGAGATGAGTAACTCCAAATTGGTGTAGGGGAGAAAAATGTACAGCAAGAGAATCCAAATAAAGGAGGGGTTGGAACAACAGGGAGAAGGAAGGCTCAGATACGAGAAAGAAGAAAATAAAATCAGTGTATCAGAAATAGAATCTGTGAGTTAGGAACATTTTCAAAGCTCCGTGGTATCCCTTAATCCTCCACATAGATTGCTTTGAAAATATGTCCATTTGATCTGTCCTTTTAAAAGCTTTTTTGAAAATAAAACATCCCTTGACCTGCCTAAAAAAGAAGCACGCCTACATCAGTAACAGTGACCATTCTTTCTTCTTCTATGGGTTGAAACATGTGTCTTGGCCTTCTAAATCCTCTTATTTTGCAGATTTCTGTGTGTTACCTGTCTCTTTCTTGTTTCTGGGGCCAGGATTTGCCATTTTTTTAGCCACAGGCAAATATTTGTCTAAAAAACCCTAAATAGTAAAAATGATCGAGGACTAATGTGGCTTTCTAGAATGAGACACTATATAAAAAGTAATTATTTATGTTTTTCAGGTGCTGCTATACCTATATCCTTCGGTTCCCATCTGTTGTAAATTAAGCCAGTTCTTTCTTTCTTTCTTTCTTTCAAGATGAGGATTTTGGGGGAAATGATGCTATACTGTGCCAAATGCTGTGGTGGTATCAATTATTCCCTCATAAAAGTCTAAGAATAGAAAGCTCATTGAAGAAAGTACTTAAATGGGATTAGAAAGTCAGTATGAAGAGAACAATTTTATTTAAGCAAAGATCCCTTTAATGTTGATAACAAAGGATTTAATATCTTAAATGTGTTTAAAAATAGCAAGATTGTTATCATGTATATTAAAAAAGAAGTAAGTATGCTTCTTGGGCATAATTTTGGCAAAGGTCTTAGGTAATTGTGTGGCTTTTCATATTACTTGTGCAGCAGTTTCTAGACATTGGAGTCAGTGCTAGTTTTGCATGAGTAAAAATGCTGTTTTCATCCCCAATGATTCATTGATAAGGGTATTGCTTCTGACATTAGATTCAGCTAAGGGTAACAGACAATAACATGGCTGATTACTAAGTAGAAGATGTAAATTCTTTCACATTTCTATGCATTAAAAAGGCTTAGAATTCCTGAATTTTAATATAAAGTACAATGAAGTGTAGCAAATAAGATTCCCCTATCTTGCTTTATAATAATAACTTGCAGTGTGTACATTCAAAGGGTGAAAAATGGCTTTAAAGAACCTTTGCCTCCTCAAGTTGAGAAAAGACGTTACCAAAATCTCATTAAACACCCTTACATTTTGGGTGTCTGCTTGCATGTTCCTCTGTCTTCAAGTGATTACATCCAGGCTTGCATGATCTAATTAAAACCTGTTGGGCACCCAGTAGCTGAGCAGGTCTACACCAGCGAAATAACTGGTACATTTATGTATAAAGTTGGTTATCAGCCATGAGGAAAGGACAAACAAATGTTATCTTCCTACGTGGGGATCTTGGAATGCGTTTTCCATCGTGTTTCTTATTTTGATACAGGCTTGCCCACCTTCGTTTCTTCCAGGCTTCCCCGCAATCCCTTGCTGTGTATGTCACAAGTAAGAAAAGAAAATAAAGACAAAAAGTTTGCTCCTATTGGAAATGTAACTTAAACAGAATGGCATAGCCTTGTAAAGTCAAGTTTGGAATTCAAAGTCTAATTATCCTGAATGATGCATAGTGTCTTTGGTCCCAGCAAATGACATTACTAAAACCAAAACAAAAATCTTTCAAGTTGAAAATATTTTCCAATGGTTTTTTTTAGGAAAGGTCACTGAAAGTAATCAGGCATCTTATTTACTCAGGAATAATGCATGAAGTTTATTTTGTGTACTAAAATAAGATTTTAAGAACATATTGTTTCTGGGAAAGAAAAGAATTGAGCATGTAGCTTCCATGTTTTCCAAGAGTTCTGGGATCCCTCTTGCTGGCTGCTGTTCTTGCTTCCTCTAAGTGCATCTGATCCAATTAAAAAACCTCCCAAAAACAGATCAAGGCAAGACATGGCAAATGGGTTTCTATACAAATAAAAGAAATAACAACCTTAATTTCCTTTTTTTTTTTTAAGAAGTTACTGATTTCAAATAACTCACTGCATCTTTATCCATCGGATAAATTTTAGCATGAAGAATAAGGCAGCCAGTATCAGGAATTTACTGATATTCACAGTATTTCTAAGTGTTGATGGATGCTCAAGCACTGTAGGGTTATCATGGAAGGGTGAATTAGGTAGGAGCTCCCTAGCTACATGCTTTTCTTGGTGAGCAGTTAACAACTGCTGAAATAACTTATGTTGATGGCTCATTTTTATTAAACACTTATTCTTACGTGCATGTATTTGTTTGACTGATTACTGTGCTTATTCACTTGTTCCACAATGACCTTTTCATTACACCTTGCTACTGAATATATCTGGACACGATCACATCTGTATGAAAAAAATATGCCTTGACTGAATGCATGTAAATGTAGACAAGTTCAGCGAGACAATCTTCATGCGAGTGTTAAATGTTGTGACACTTTCATTGCTGATATATTGTACAAATTATTCTATCCAAATTACTTCTGTACTCAGCCACAATGAGAAAGGGGAGGAGAGTTATTGTCTTGAATGATCTATAAATGCGGGAAAGCTGTTTTTAATAGAACATGAGCTTTCCGAAGCCCTTAAACAGCTGAAGTGTATTTTCAATACCAATAGATGGCAGCATAGTTCTTTGAGAGACTGACATAAGATGCTTCACGATTTAGAGTTAATGTAAATTACCTTAGCAGAAAGTTATTATCCGAGTAAATGTTGTTCTGCTGTGTTTTTCCAAGTTCGCTACCTATTTCGGCATAAGCAGGAAGCTATGGATGGGACAGACGTTAAGACTAGATTTTATTACTAAATATATACTAGGAAAAAGAAAATGTATACACAGACATATTTCTCAATCTCAATACAGTTAATTTCAGCTAAAAATCTTAAATATGTCATCTTTTATTTGACAGAACCTACGTTCTGTTCGTAGAGCATCCAGAACATAAATTAAGACCAGCGCTTTGCTTGTGAGGGTAACAGAACCTGGGTCAAGCAAATCCAAAGATAAAGCTGAATTCAGTATTGTAAACCCTAAAGGTTATTGTGGGAATGGTACAGTATTTAGATGGACAGATTTATCTACAGCCTGCACTTGAAAAGTGCATTCTTGCTGTACTGTTTGCCTCTTAATTACTCACTGAGAAGTGAGGATATGATTGCATAGGACCCTATGTGGTCTTGCTGAAGAATAAATTACTTTGAAATCCCAATATTCAGGCGTCAACCAATAAACTATTAAATGTATGCTTGCTCCATGCTGTGATTAACTTCAGCAAAAGTGTTGGGGAGCTGCAGGGTGATGAGAGACGGGAGCAAAACCCACCAAGCTTTTTATGGCGCTGTTCCTGGGCTTTAGCTTGTCTAGAGTCTCCTCTCACAGTGAGGAAGCGTTTGTGAGAGAGAAATCTTGGAAGGAAAGGAAAGAAGGGTTCAGAAACAGCGCTTAAGGTTGGCCGTAGCTAGAAGCTCTGTGCTGTGTCAGACAAGAAGGCAATCGGATCAGGGGCAACGCAGCTAGTTGAGAAAAACAAGCTCTTCCAGTCTTGATTTTCAGTGCCTGGGGCACAGAGTAGCGCGTTCTTACTTGGGAAAGAAGATCAGCTTCTCAAATAATGTTGTACCCTCTGGCTACGTTCATGATGCACAAATTTCCACCATATGTACAATCCTCGCTTTCTGACTGCAGCTGACTTTCCTTTCATTAATTTTTTTTTTTTCTTTTTTTTAGTTTGAGGAGGGTTGTTGTCAAACTCCTGTTATTTGAATTGTCTTGATAAGCAGAGAAAAGCAAATCTCGCTACTCCAGACCTCATGACTCCTCTGCCTTCCTCTTCTATTTGCCATGCAAGGAATCTGTTTACTCTGCAACACCAATGCATTTTCTTTATTACTCTTAATTGAAATACTGAAATGTTATTGCATGACTGGTCATTTCAAGGGAAAAAATATTGCCTAGCTGTAAACTTACCTCAAAGGCCAGTACATGGACTAGTAAACTGGACAGAAAATCTTCCCTCTAAGCCTTTCAGCATCCAGATCGCCAGTTTTTTCATTCAAAAAGGATACACCCATTCTTTGCCCCTCTCCAGTTGCCTTTGACCAGAAAGTCAAAGTAAATGTTTCGTGCTGGAAGTTTTGCTGGAAATCAGTGTGTCCTTAAGAGGCTTCCCTTGGCTGATCAACATTTTTCAAATGGGATTGTTTTTCTTTTATTAGAAAATAAATTAGACTCAGGATGTATAATCCTTTGTTTTTTAAAGAAAGGCATAGATCACCCTTTTTCCTTTTTTGTAGTTTAACAGATTACATGATTTTTCCTGTATGCAAAAGTTATTTATGCAAAAGATTAAATTTTTAATATTAAAATTTATTTTGCAGTAGCTGTGGGAAGCTCCAGAGCCAGTGCCTGTACCATGTTCTGTACTTTTCCTATAGCAATCTCATAAAAGATGGTTCATCCATTAATACTCTTGATATTTCTGAGGGGGAAGATTGGTAATTTTGAGAGATACTAGAGGAGAGGGATTAAAAGAGCAGGAAGATTAAATTTTTATATTTCGTTTATCCCTATATTATCCAGGTAGCTTTCATTTGTACATCACTGTATACGATCATCTATTGTTTCTTTTATTGCATTCACAAAGGAAGAAGCACGTGCATCATATTATTTTAACAAGTAGGTTTTCGGTTGCATGGTGGTTGTAGTTCAGTAGTATGTGCTAGAGAGGGCAATATCAGCAAGATGTGCCTTTTTTTGAAGCAAGGATTTGTGGTACTTAAAATGTTTCTGATCAGTCCACTTGGTGACTGACTGAGAATATTAAAAATCACCAGTAAGGACTGTTCCTTTTAGTCCTTCAGAAATGAGCAAGCCAGTGATGAACATACGGTTTCCCATTGATATTTGCTTGGTAGAGGTCTGACCAAGAGCTCAATCTTTTGTGCTGAATACCTCAGCTCTCATCACCTCTCAGATAAGACCCATCTTCTGCCTTATATAGGATAGTATCAGATTTTATCAGCAGGTGTTGAAGGATAGAAATGAGTTCACTCAGTATTAGCTGACATTAGGCCAAGAGTTTGTACCAGTTCCTTATGATTCTCCCCAGCAAGCCAAGGAAGATTTGTACATGGTGCATTGCTAAGGAACCTGAATATTGTTAGGCAGATAAATCCTTAACTGATCATCACTGACTGTAGTTCATGCTGCCTTCTGATGTTTTCTGTAACTTTGATTTGGTTGAATCAAAGTTTGTGGGTTGAATTAAGCTTTTAACAGTAGTTAATGGTGTTGTGTGGGTAGTGATGGACAAAGGGTTGTTTCATGTTACCTTACATCCTGAGAAATGTCTGTTTTAGAATATAGCCCTACCCTTTTTAGTAAGCTCTATTTTTAAAAAAATGTGGACTGTTTTTTTAATATTTTTCATTCCATGGGTATCTTCCTGAAAATACAAGTAATTGCTATGGTTACAAATAAACAAGAAAAAATTCCAAGGAAAGCTGTCCTGTCAGTTATCAGTTTAAACTGAGTTTATGACAGGAATTCAAAGTGTCTCTGTACTTATCCCACCCATCTAGGTATGATTATATTTTTTCAGATCTGGAAGTCCCTGAAGAGTTACAGTCATATCCAAGAAACACAATAGATGGCCTTCTAGGCTAATTTATCTGAATTTTCCACCCTCTAAATGTAAGTTTAAATGTAGATTTAAAAATGTGAAAAATTCACAGACTGTTCCCCCCCCCCGCCCTCACCCATCGATTTGTAAAGTGATTTCTGATGGATAATAATCACGGGGAGTACGGAGAGTCATGAAACTGAAGGAATATAATCAGAATACATATCAGAATGTATACTACAATTACTTAAAACTGCCTTATAATGTGATGAAGAAAACCTTTGTAATGGTTTCACAGTTAGTCTGAAAGATCCCTATAGGGGAAATTCTTGGGAACTGAGCAGCTGATATATGTAGGATCGAGGCTAGACAACATGCTAATGAATAATACACTGTGGGGAACTTGTCTTTAATGGATGCTGGATTAATTACATAAGTACTTTATGTAAGCCTTTTTCTTCCCCAAAGTATTTCCATTCAGAATGTAGCGAGTTACACAAACAGTAATCATAAGTCATGCTATTCTAGTTTGCTGTTGAACTGTTTTTGCTCAGGACTGCAAGAACTGTATGCACTTAAAATTAAATTTATGAGCTATTTAATGTCTTATTAATCTCACCTATCTTAAACTCTGTTCTTCACAATACTTCAGGTAACCTAAAACCAAAACTAAGCTTCAGAGTAAAAAAGAAATGTTCTGAACTTATTCTTCCCCTCCCCACCCCCAAACCAGCTTCAGCACACTCCAAGCCTTAACCTTAACCAAAATAGTTTTTGATGTAATGAGTAATTAGCTTGTTTGTATAAAATACATAAGCAGCACAATCTTGTGCTCTGTGATAATTTTCCTAGTTTGTTTTGTTTTCCTCTGAACTAGCATGCATTTTCTCGAGAGTAACAATCTACTTTTTTTAGTATAAAAACTAAATTATTTTATTTAAGTGCCTAAAAATGTATGTGTGCTTTGAAACCACTAAGGTGCTTTTGAAACTCTTGATCCTTGAAAAACTTGACCTTCAGAGCCTAGTATAGATATCCAGTTTGGAAACGACTCTGTAACAATCAGCATAAAATATAATACATTTTAACAGCAGATTGTTAACTGATATCGAAGTCATTCTCTCAGAAGTATCCAAGTCCAACCTAGACTGCTGGCTGCAACTATTAGGAGTCAGCAGAATGAGGGGAACAAGCTCAATAGTCCTGGAGGGATCATGAACTGGCAATTCGGTCATAGTTTGGATTCTTGGGATGATTCTAATACTGCCTGGATCACCTTGTCATCCTCATCCTGAAAAACGCTTTGACTAGACCAGGACAGAATCATATCCAATGCTTAGTCCTACTGTAACTTCTGCATGCCCATGAGTATTTGGAGAATGTTGGTGATTAGTTCCTTGTCACATGTATGTCATATGTTGCCAGGGTAGGGAAAGCAAAATCCTTTATATCTTGCTCCCATCTGCATCTATGAAGACCTAGTGGACCATAAAATTAATTCTATTGATAGGTTTCAAAGACAGAGAGGGATCCCTTGATTAATTTTATCTGATCTCATGCATTACAGACATCAGGTATCTTGTTCAGGAATCTCCACATCAGTCTCTTCCTGTCCAGGGATCTCTGCAGTGGAAGCCTTAGCAGTTCATAGGCTTTTTTCTTTTACTCCATGTTCAGTTCATATGTTGTTCCTCTTATTACAAAGCATACTCTCAGCAATCAAATTCTTTTTGTTTGTATTGCTTGGACACAGGAAAAAAAAGTTGGCTTTCCCATTCATGTTGAAATGATTCTATTGTAGTTTTAGAAGACAAAAAATTCCTTGCACTCATGAAATAAGCACAAGTTAAGTTGTTGTTGTAATTCTGCATTCCTTCATTATCTCCACGCATTTGCATTAATATTGTTAATCCTTTTAAGCTCTTGACCTCAGTTATACCTTGTGAAAAAGATTTCCAAAAGCTCTTTGCATTCGTGTTGATAAGCACTTTCTTCTAACATTATTCTTTTTCGGTTTCACTGGGTGTACTGTTCTGGTGGTCTGAAATTTTGAATTGGTTTATTTAGAGCAGTTTGCTAATTTCTCGTGTTTTGCATGTCTTCTCCCATATATGGACAGCCATATAGAGAATATCACTTACAGAGTGGTTATTTTCCTGCCTGGTTAATCCCAAGCAGGTTCTCAGCATTCATTAGGAATCCTTTTTTGCTTTTGCTGTATCCAGATCTGATTAGTTTATCCATCTTGAAGCTTCCCAAGCAGTCACAGACACATCATTTCTTGAAACGCTGTTTTTTTTCAGAAATGTGCTCTGTTCCATTCTTTGTTCTGAAATAGTTTTCTATGTACTATAGGGCATTGCAGAAAAGCTGCCTTTCATTCTTCTGTAGTAATGAGCAGATGCCAGGGTTATTTAAATGTAAGAAAATTAGAAAATGCTTAAAATCTGTGGGTTTGGTGCATATGTTATTCTTTAATAATATCTTTTAAATATATCATTATCTTTCTTTGTAGCATTTCCAAATATCAATCACTAAGAATTAAAATATTTTCCATCTCTGACAACTTGTCCCAAAACAAAGATAGCAAATTTTGCAGTATGCGTTTAAGTCATGTTTGTATCTCATTGTGAAGGCAGCTCTACATTTGCAAGTAACCCAAATCAAATTCAAGGAAATGTATATATGTGGTTTAATTTTTACAGTACTGGAAGATACATGTTATATATATGTGTGTACATATAAATATGTATGTATTTAACATTTTTTTCCAAATTGATATTTTCTCATTATTCAGTGGCCTGTGTTTGCTGCTTTTCAGTTTTTACAGGTCAGATTCTATCATATGATACACAAACACTTAAAATTATTTTTATTCTTAAACCTGCAGTTGGATTTGAACCACAGATAATTTTTTATGTAGACAGTAAAGGTCTGTGTTTGATAGACTGCTTTTTGTCATCTTTGTTTTGTGAATGTGTGTCTTTAAGCTAGTCTAGGTTTTAGATGATTTTTGTTCCCTATCAAACTTATGATCATTTTTAATATTATTCGAAAATGCTTGGCATATTGAAGTGCTCAATTAACTAACCAGTGTAATTTGCAAAATTAGCCTGCTGTTCTAGACTCTGAGAACTACCATTGTATTTTAGTATGTGAAGTCTACTGATTTTCATTCCTTTACAATTTTCTTTCCTCTTGATCATTTTCTACTTTTAGCAGTCTGAATGTCTGAAGATATTTCCAATGAGTGCTTTTCACTGGTCACGGCAAACCTTCAATTAACAGATTTGATGCAGCGTATATCATTATCCCATTATCGAGTCATCCTTTTCTTCATTGTTTTTTAAAGTTATTAGTTTTTTGTTCTTTTCTCTATTAGTATTTCTTAAGGTGTCTTTTCAGTGTTGCCAGTTACTGTCGTATTTCAGAAGCAGGGAAGGCTCTGTTAATTAAAAAAAAAAGACGTATTTAAAGGAAACAACCTAAGCCAATGTAAAAGAACTTCTCTAAAAGTTGGTTTCCATTTTATTCTCTTTATAAAGTTTTCATACAAAGTGATCACTTTAAGATGCAAGATCAATTGTGACACACAATGAAAGGCAACAAGATATTTGTTGGTATTTTAAAACATTAAGCGCTTGCATTTAATAATAAAATACTTTTATTTAAAAAAGACATAGCATTTTGTAGTCTGCTTTGCCACCTTTTCCAGGTAGGCAGCCCATCTTTCTTTGTAGACAAACTTCACTGTTAAAAATAATGTCTTTTTCCATGTAAATGTCATCGAGAGCTTGCACTCGTCTTTGAAGGTGCCTTACAGTGAAGGCATGAAGAGTTGGTAGATGTAGGGAAGACTAATGGACAGGTTTTATGAGTGACTATTTGCCCATGCCATGAAGTGAGGGCTATGACATCAGCTTGTCACAGCTTTATCCATCTGGTTTTGGCATTACTAATTAGCAAGCCATGACATTTTTACGTTGTCAGAAATTAGCTGAGTACAACTGGGATTTTTTGACTCTTCAATGTCTTCCTCAAGATTTTCTTTTCCGATCACAGATTACTGTGACACAACTCTTTACTGAAATGGTTCTTATGCATATTTACCTTGTTGTTGGTTTTTTGGTGTGGTTTATGTTTGTTTTGTTTTTCTTCCATGTAAAAATCATGGTGTTATTCAAAAAGTCCAAATAATCCATGATAGAAAGTAATTTTGAATATACTGGGAAAGACTATGGTAGTATCAATCCTTGTGCCCATGGCATTTAGTAGCATGTTTCTTTGTGGTCTTCATAAACTTATGGGATGGGTAATTCTTTTCTCAAAATGATATTATGCTTTTTTCCCCTATGTTTCCTGTAGGACGGATACTTTTCCACTTGAGGGCTTGTTCGCCATGGAAACATCATTAGAATTAACAGGGGATAAAAGTGTGTGGGCTAAGTCCGTATATAAATGGAAGTACGTTGAAAGTAACCCTGAATTATAATATTAATTATTGCTAAGAATGTAATTTTAGCTGTTAGAACTGAGTGCCAGTTTTCAGGCAAGGTTTTGCTCTTGTTCCTTTCTCTCCACTGAAGAAAAGCCAAGTGGAAAAGCAAAATACATGACAAGATTTTTAAAGTGCTTGTTCACATAATTGTGCCACCTCTCTCTTTCTAATAGTTTTCTTTTTCCTAATAGCTTTCTCTGTAAATTACCAGAGTCTAAACAAAATAGCAGTGAAGCACCAAGCAGGTGTCACTTCTGCTTAAAAATGTCAGCAATAGCTTCTTTTGAATTTCGCACCTTCTTACAAAGATGGAACTTGACTTAAATTAGAGAGCCGTGAAAGTTCCTCAAGTTTTCTGGTATAATTGATGAAAACTTCTTCAATTTTCAAAAAGCAGATTGAAAGCATCAGTAGTCTCCCTAAGTGGAAATTTCAATGAAAACCAGCAGAGACATCTTTACAAGATTAAGTACTTATATCTATTATTTTTATTGTGTGCTAATAGGTACTTTCTCCCTCAGTAATTTGTCTCTCTCAATTAAAAGAATTACAGAATTAAAGATATGAATATTAATATAACGTGTAAATTGATATTTTATTTTACACAAGTCAAGAAATTCACAGTTAAATTTCCCACTACAGACTTACCTTCATCCCCCGGAGTGTATTCACTACAGTGAAGGACTTTATTTTACAATTACACAACATGAATACATAAGTATTAAAAAAAAAAAAAAGCTATATTTACAAGATTATTTACAGAGCAACTCTGCTGGTTGCCTTAACTTAAGGCACAATGGTACAAACAAGCCAAAAAATTAACTATTGAACACTTAATAGAGTATGAACATTCCTGTGTCAATAGGATGCTGAGTTTGCTTTGCCTATTTTTGTAACTATCGTATTGGAGAGACTGCTCTGTCTTGCTGTGTTGAAAGTGTGCATGGTAACAAATATTGCCCTTCAGGAGCCCCTGAGCCAGTGGACTTCACACCAAGTATGGAGGAATTGCATTGTGGTGATGTTTAGAAATCATGGATGTTACCATATATGTATACTTAGAAGCTCTTAATATTATCGTTGTATGGGAAGTAAGTAGCTGACATTGCCATTTTAACTTGTCAATAGGTTAAGGGGTGTAAGGCCCCAAACGACTTGCTCGATGGGACTTTTAAAAGGGCTTGCGGTTGTTCATGTACTCTGAGTTAGATGCACAGGAGAAGTACTGACAAGGTGTTCTCAAGAGGCCAAAACAGTGAAAAACTTTACTGGCAACCCCAGGAAATCAGAGAATTTTGGCAAAAGGTTTAGAGCAGCATTCAATGAACATGAAACACTTCTCAAAGCGTTAACTTGGCCCATTCAGCTCAGTGAACTCCAAGCGCGTTCGATTTTAAGTTACTCAGAAATTCTGAGAAGAGGGAATTAGAAGAAGAAGAAAGGAAACCAGAAAATATATAGCAAAGAACAAGTATAGCTACCACTCCTGGTTCCAGTGGTGTTCAGCTGATAGAAATTCCAAGAGGAGACAGGGTCAAGACATGAGCTTGCCGCATGTTCTGCTTTAAATACCCCTTGGCCTTCCTGTGACCTTCCCCCAGGTGGGACTTCTGGTCATTTGGCCACTCAGGAGCTGGGTTAGGGGCTCCAGAGGCAAATGTGGAGCATTGCCTCCGGTGTGTCAGGGATTGGCAGCCACTGCAGGGGCTGGGATAGAGGCCCAGAGAGGATGAGCTGTACGGGGCAAGGCATTGCCTCATCAGAGCAAAATCTGACCTGCCCCTTCCCCTCAGACACACACACACAAAATGTTTTGAGCCAGCAATCCTTCCAGTCTCTCACAGCAGGTTGGCTGAAGAAATTAAGAGAAGTGACATAAAATTCATGTGGTTGGAAGCTGAGAATTCATTACTTCTAGTCATAGATTTGCATTGATGCCTAATTTCTAAAACAACATTAAAAATTGTGACGCTAAGTTACGATAAATTGCTGTGACTAGTATGATGCTTTCTAAAGTTTGGGAGAAATTCCCAGCTGGTCTTCAGTTTTCATTGTTATTGACTTTGTCAGGTTTATCAGTTGTGCAACGCTACGGTGATGGGGACTGTGCTGTAACTATTTTCCATTTCATCTGCTTAACTGCTTAATATTGAGTGTAGGTTGTACAGGACTGGTAGTGTTCACATGGAAGCCAACGGCGGAGCTGCTATGGATTTCCCTGGTCTATAACTCTCCTGTGAGAGGGAATCCATACGTGTGTGCTGCATCATGCAAATCTGAGGCAGCTCTGACCCTATCTAAACACAGGATTGGGCCAATGGAGAATCCTTAAAAAGGGGTGTGTTTGTATCCTCAGTACTCAGCAGTGCAGTTCACATTCCAGAATACTCCAGCTCTCTGTTCATCTGCTTGCTCTGGACAGCTCTATACTGAACGTGGATTTAGGATTTTGGGAAATCTCACAGGGCAGACAAGAGAAGAATAAGGTAGAAGCACAATGTCACATTAAAAACAGAAGTAACTTTCCAGTTTTGAAATTAAAAGTCTGAATTCTGTTCAGAGAAGCATGGTAGGATTAACAATGAGGATAGAATGTGACCAACAATGTTTTTTCCTTGCCTAGACTTAAAAACTCTGGGAATATTAGTCCTAAGAATCAAAGTAGCATTTGCAACCTACTGTTTTCATTTTATTTTTTCTGTTTACCCTTCTGCCATTCCAAATTCTCCCTTTTCCTTCAAATAAACAGAGACCTACAAATACAAATAGCTGCAGGGAGAGCAAGCATAAGAAGTTTTGGTCCAAATGTTACTTTCTGAAAATGTCACAAAACAATGGAAGCACCAAGTCAGCCCTAACTTCAATGTTGCCACAACTGTGACACTGCAATTAGGAGTTTTTAAGCTTACTTTTGTCTGGGGGAACAGTTTTAAAACTACAACATGGCAGACTTAAAACTTTTCTGAATGACACAGGCGGTTTCTTTGCATTTGGCTCACTGGGAACCACTTGCAGTTCTGGCAACTCAGTGGCTACAGAAGTCTGGGGGGAAAAAAATCAGCTTTGCATCAAAAAGTGTGTTTACTTTGTATGTGTCTGTACTAATTAGGTATATGTGTCTATGTGTGTTAGATATTTATTTCTGACCATTTGAAATGACTAGCTTCTCTTTTTTGGTGGAGCATTATTGGAATATGCCATGCCTTCCAGCAAGATACACTTAACTGTGCCTGAAGTATAATACTGGCTTTAAAAAAAAGAAAAAAATAAGAAGTTTTTGTCTGTCAAATACTTTGATAGGCGTTCACTGGCATAATAATACCTATCTCAAGATAGGTCCATTTCACTCTCCTAAAAAAAAAATATTATTCTGTGTCCTACTTTAAATATTTCCCTTTAATTATAAGTGTATGATATCAGGTTAGAGATAGAACTGCCTTTCCATTTGGAGATGTACTGCAGTGAAAATGGAACATTGGTGGCAGAACAAAATGTTACCCCTGAGACCAAGCCCTATATAGTTTGGTGTGTCCGTCCAACTCTAAATTTAAAATGAGCTAATTTAATGCATGCTTAGGGTTTTTGTCCTTGTCCTCCAGACCCTACAGTAACATGTGTCTGTGTGCAAAGGGAAATGAGGTTAGGAAGGGTAGAAAGAGAGCCTGCAAGAAGGCTCTTCAGAATATGGGAAGTGAAGGCTGAAGGATGCTGTCTGAAGTAACTTTAGTTGATCAAACTGCTGGGGTGTGAAGCAGGGAGCACAAACGTGCTCCATTCATGCAAAATATCATCACATGCATCCTTTCCAGAATGTACAACACTCTCTTTGTGAGCAGCAGGGAGGGAGGTGTAATTTATGTAATCTAAATAGGTATTTGACAATCTGGCGTTGCTTCACTTCATTGACAGCATTTATCTTTGCAACAAGGGATAATAAACTCTGCCCACTGCATTGAATGAGGACAGAAATGTACTCAGTCAAGAAGTGCCATGTTTTTAGAGTGAAATTATACAAATGTTGGTGTTGATTAATGCTCCTTGCTAATATTTTAACTGTTTGGTTTCTTTTTATGTATTTGTATTTTCTTTCTGTAAAGAGAAGTGTCAAAACAGTGGATGCCTTTACATAACTGTCCCACTGGACTACTTTGTGCAGAAGGGCTGCTGAATTATAAGGAAATTTTTGGTTTAAATGCAAATAATTTGCCACCATTAAAGATTCAGTGCTTTCTGCAAGTCTGCTATAGGAAGGCCTCGGAGACAGAGAATGCCACTAAGCCAGTCTTTTGGATTTTGTCACTTCTTTAAGAAGCAAACATCTCACTTTTTTGCTGTTTTTGTTTGTTTGTCTGTTTCGGTTTGTTTCAGGGTTTTTCTGTTTTTTGAACTATGGGCTCCTGGTGCCTTCAGTCTTGAAAAACTGATGTTATGGAGCAGCTCGACACAAACCATCTTGGGAGAGGGGCTTCTTCACCATCTTGTTTTCTTTCTCGTTGAGGAATCCATGGGACTCGGCACTTTTGTATCCAGGGGTTATTGCTGTTATCTTAATTTTTGCTGTTTTGTTTTGTAATAAACTGTTACTTTTTCACTTCTCGCATTCATCTCTCCTTATTGATGAAAGCAGAGTGGTTAAAATTAGCTCAGTTTGGAGTCTCCACCCCATATAATTATAATATTATAACGTATTCATATTGAATATTATAATATTAAAATATTATAATTATAATGTTGTAAAATCTAAGACAGGGATTAAAGAAAGATATTTTCTGGTTAAGAGGCAAACACGAAGCAGTGTGCTCACCTCCTTTCTGTCAAAGGATCCAGTGTGGAGCATGATCAAACAGTCTTATATATGGGGATACAGAGGTGACGAGTGCTCAAAACATGCTGAGTCTTCTCACAGGTACAAACTGTAAATGCATTAGTATATTATTTAAGAAGTGTTTTTCTCTTTTGTGTTAATGGCAATAATATTGGTTGTTTGGGACCAGCTGCTGTGTAGTTGTATACAGCCTTTATCTCATNTTTTCAAGCTTTTTTTCTTTTTTTTTTTTTTTTTTTTTTTTTTTTTTTTTTTTTTTTTTTTTTTTTTTTAATGTTTAGAGTGTCGGTGCAGCAGAGTGATGCTTGCATCCTCTTGTCTCTAGGTAGTAGTAGCAGGCAGTTTAAAAGGATGCCTTTTAGCTTCTGACTGTGCTAAATTCATCTTTGCTATTCTTTTTTTTGTGTCAATTCAAGAATGGAGAGTTATCTTCCTTACATTTTTCTCTTTTGTTTTTTTTTCCCCATGACTGTCTGTGTGAGATATCGAGTTGTCTGTAGGGGATCTCCCTCAGTGATATGGACATCAGCACTAGATGGGTTAGATGACTGCAAATTAGATTGCACTGACTGCATATGCAGTATGCTACTGCATTTATATAGCCAAAGCCCCCATTCCAAAGACATCAGACATGAATCAGTTAATGTTGCTTGCGTTTGTCATCTGACCTCCAAACCTGCTTTTTTTTTAAAATCTTGAAGCAATTCTACATTTCTTTCCTCCCCCTCCCATTCTAAAAGTTGAGTTCTGCTCTTTTTTTAAAAGCTGAAGAGCCTGCTGTTCCTTATTACTCTCTACTTGTGTCTTATGACTGTCAATAACTATTACATTATTGAAGAACTAAGTGATTTTTTTTTGTTTTGTTTTACGATATTTTTCCCCTCCCCCTGTTGATTAGTTTCTGACAGGATCTGCTTGTACTAATAAAATGATATACTGGGTTGTTTAGGCAACATAAAAACTGATAGTAAATTATTAAACTTTGTATGTGTCATTAATTTCCATTTTAAATGCAATATTTTCATAGTCATAGAAATTAGAATTGGAAAAATATGTATAATGCCATTCAGTTCAATCTCATCCCCTGCAAGATTGCCTTGCTATATTTATGATGTGTATTTCCCAGTGCTTTATTTTAACTAATCAAGTGATGAGGCTTCCAGAATTTATCTTGGGAAAGTAATCCCGAGCACAGTGGGTCCCACTATTAAGACATTTTTATTTTGTGCCAAAATTTCTGTCATTATCTCTCTCTCTCTCTCATTTTTTTTCTGCAAAGTTTCCTTTAAGCAGCATTTCCAGCATGGAGTTAAAATCCATAAACTGTATAGGGTTACACCTCATTGTTTTACATTGAGCCTTGGATTTGTCGGTAGTAGGATAGTGGAAATATTGCCACGTTTGCAGGATGGATGGATGACTAAGGATTGTTCAGGAGTTTGCAGTGCAGCCTACTTATTTAGTGTGTAACTTACTTACATGCCTTGTTAGCTTGACCTGAACTTCAGTTTTGGCTTACATTTTTTCTGTTTGTTTGGGTGTGTTTTTGGTTTTTTTTTTTCCATACCATCTTTCTAAAACGGCTTTGTTTTTACATTTTCTGTAGAAATAAGCCCTTAATGAAGATTATTGTTAGGTTTCTGGTTTCTACATTGGAATAATTTTCATGCCTTAATGAAAGGGTTGATATTTTCCACAATTATAATATTAAATACAAGTGGGAAGAGATCACTGCTGCTTTTATTGATTGCCTAAATAGTCACTTCTGCATTCAGTCATAATTATCTCAACTTAAAAAAGGCTGTGTGATGTAGAACAAATTCTTTGTGTGTTTCGGAGGTGCTGTTCAGGAATGTTGGGAAAAAGAAGTAAATTTAATTGTGCTCCCTAAATAGCACTTACTGGCGATGTTTACTATTTATGCACATGAGATAGTCATTCAATAAACTAATTGATTTGTGTGAAAATACTTAGGGTGATTGTAGACAAGTCTTTGTAATAAAAATTACCAGCTGCTCTTCTATTTCGCAGTACATTCAATTGCAGCAATCAATGCTGTCTTTCTGAAGCAGGACTCTTTCTAGGAACAAATGCAGATGTTTTCTGTTCATTCTATTCAGTTTTCTATAATTCCTGCTCATGGGATCCAGTAAAGAGAACACCTCTGAAACGATTTTTCTGCCAAGAAACCAGAGTTGGCATCTGTTCCGTATTAATATAAGTGAATATGTTTTCCACTCCTTAGACTATTCAGGCTATGAATTTACTGACATTTTTTCAAGAAACTCATTTTTGTCTGCCTTTTCTGGCTTGGTCCCAGACTTCCTGTATGATCCTCTTTTCTGCATATTGCAAAGCAGGCATATAAAATTCAAAATGGTGATATTATTACTCTACTGTTGAAAATGTCACTTGATAAAGTCTCCTACCAGTTAAATTCTTATATAACAGAAAAAGGGAGCAAGTAATGAAAGAAGAAATACAGAACTGCTTGAGGCATCTTTGATAGCCAGGTCTTTACCTGGGTTGAAATTTGGCTCTCGGTTTGTCCTTGTTTGAAAGGATTATAGTTTGTTTAAAGCAGTTTCCATGGTGCTGGCAATATGGAGTGACTATCTGTATGCTTTGCAGGCACTAGTTAGTCTCAAAAATGGAGGCTGAAATCCCACTTCAAAACTTCTGAAAGAAGTTTCGATTTAAAACATGAGGATAAAAGACTGCCTTTTAAGTTCTAGAATCATACTTATGAGATGAAACTATCTAATAATAAATTATCACATATAACTACTTTATTTTAAAAAAATATTAAACCAAAGTGATCATGAAGAAACATTCAAATTTCTTTTGTTCCTCTTTTTTCTTGTCCTTTCTTTTGCTCTTCTGCTTAAAATTCTTTATACAACAATATAGACTTGATTACAGCAGAGTAGATTATGACTTTCTGTTTGAAAGGATATTTATGTTCATTATGCAGAGATCTTTCTGTGCTTCTGATTGTCTCCAGTGGTTAGGCATTTGAACCTCCTGGATAGCAGCTCGTATAATCCAGTTCTAATAAAAATGCAGTTTATGCATATCACAGGAAGGTTTTAGGCAGCTGTGAGCTATTCATACTCTCTCCTCAGGAGAGACCTAAAATTTTCTGTTTTAAATAAAGTGCCTTCTTCCAGTTAACTCTAACTGGAGAAAAGTGTGAAAAAAATTCCCAAGGTCTGTACACACCCTTCCCCCGTTCCCCATACTTAATTGACTCTGGCCCAGTGACCATCACTTCTTTAGCACACTGATTCAGTTCCCCCTTTTGATGGGCAGTGTCTCAGAACTTGAGGGATCTGGATGGGAAAAGCGTGTGGGATATAGCCAGTTTCTTGACTTGGTTCTGTTTCAAAGTTAGGGAACTACCCCAGATGTTTTTTTTTTTCCTAGTTACCATTCTTTCTATACAGTTTAATGCATGTATATAAATCTACTGACATAGCCACTTATGCCTTTTTATATAATCAAATTTTAAAAAGGGGGATGTTACAGATACATGTACAGCCACATGGGTGGCTGTTAAGTCCAGTGTTCAGATGCAATCATCAGGTGTAGAAGTTCAGGAAGGACAGACTATTGAAGCTGGGAGCAATAGCAAGGGAAGCATCCCTTTGTATTGGTGTGGCCTGTACTCCTTCTTAACACCTGTTGTTACACCTAACACTTGTTGGAGTTGTGATAGTGAACTTGGCAGACCCTTGTTTTGATCCAGTGTATTCTTACACAAACAAACACACATCTGAACAACCCAGTTCTGGGTAATATTTAAGAGAATGTATTTTTTTTTCCTTCATGTGTCTTAAGGATAAAGAAACATGTTTTAGCTGTTCCAGAAAAGGTGATAGTACTGTTTGTGTTGGGTGAATTGAGTCCTGCTGATGACAGAGCTCCAGGCTGCTGTTGGGGGTAATCCAAGCATATCCAAAGGCAGCTGTGCTCCCAAAATAAGGACAGTGCTCCCTGCAGTGACTCACACCTGCCAGTGTGCCTGCACTTTCCAGAGAAATACACAAGCTTAGAGTTCAGATTAGGTTTTGAAGAAGTACACCTTTGTTAGGGAGATGTTATGCCTGGGTTAATAAATCCAGTTGGCTGTATTTATAGCTGTGTATCGCTTCTGGGACCAAGCTGGCAAGTTTGGATGGCACTGGAGTGTGCTGCACCGTGTAGTATGAGTAATGTGTGTGTTTACTGCTTCAGGGACATTTGCACCTGTAAAGCATTCCCTTACTTTCCATTTCTGCACTCAGTCCTTTTTTTCCCCCGAGACTGACAGCAGAAGTGCTGGCTGTGATCATCTACTATTGTAAAAAAGGATGTTGAGCTCAACAACTCATATTATGTATCCTCATGAAACAAGCATCAGATAAAACTGACTCAAGGCCATCGTGGACATGATTTGGTATCAAAAGCACAGCCTGTAAACAAAAGGCTCCCTAGCCATTAGCAATCCCTGGAGCTATTCTGTGTCTTATAAACTAAGCAAGATAATCTGACACGTCTGAGGATTTGTCTTGCTTAGATGACAGAATACTTGAAAATTCGAACTAGAGACCTTTGAGAACAGAAAATAAACCAGAGACTGAAGTGTGTAATCTAGTTGTGTAAATTGCAGGGGAGAGGAGGAGGTGAAAGGAAGGGGGTGAGAGGAGAGGAAACCAGAGAACTGTCAGCTCTTTAGGGAAATGCTGCTGCTGTTTCTGGCAGAGAATAGTGAGGAGGGAAGGAGGGAACTGAAACAGTGATCACAGCAAAGGGGGAAACAAGAAAGAGACAACTCACAGTGAAGAGAGTAGCAAAAGGTGTGATATTTTTCATAAGCACCTTAATGTTGAGATTGTTATCTGAAGTTAAGTTCTGAAGGTCATCTGATCTCGGTTATAAATCCAGCAAGACTTAAAAGACTGCAAGTACACTGTGGAGAAGTTTCAGTAATGCTTCCATAGCTATGCACAAAGTGATCTGAAAAATTTTGGCACTGTATATTTTTCCAACCAAGAATTCGCAGCTTCCCACCTTGTATACACATCAGTTGGTATCCTGTGCAGAGATCTGTCTGACACCCTTTTGCTTTTTTTTTTAGTCCACCTTTTCAAAGAGATCTGTGAACTCTTTCAGAGCTTATTGCATACATTTTTTCAGGTAGAAAGAAGCAGAAAATCACTCTTGCCTGCAGGTATACAGAGCATGCTGGAAAGATCACATTTGTAGTCTCTGCATAATCTAGAATCTAACTCAGAATTTCAGATACGAATTAGAAAGTGAGGATTCATATACTGTTTATCTCAGGCTGTCTGTTTCTACAGTTTTAGTCTCTTTGATAAACTAACCAGCTTACCTTGATGGTTTTTTTTCCTGTAGAGAAATGTGTTTATAAGCTATGTCTTGAAAAGTAGGAAATAAACCCCCAGACACCTGAATTCATATTTTCTTCTAGACCACATAGAGATTTCCTTATGCATATTTGAGACGTGACTGTGCATCCTGCATACAACCCTGGTACTTACCAAGCAGACCCTCTTTTACCTCATGGCTTTTGATCTAAGGCAGAGGCTCTGCTTCATGGTGTTTGGGGGTTTTTTGTGGGGTTTGGGGGTTTTTTTGTGGGTTTTTTTGGTTGGTTTGTTTTGGTTTGGTTTTTTTTCTCTTTTGCCTTTCCCTGCCGCTGTCACCATGAGAGCTGAGGCAGTGTGTGCAGAGTTATATCTACTTATACCACATGTATCTACTCATATTCATTTCTCCTTATTGGTGGAAAGGGTTAAAACTATAAGGGGAGATAATTCTTTTCAGAGTGCCCACCTCTTATTTTGTCTTGGAACAAGACATAGTGCTTTAATGCCGTTTTGCAGTCAAGGAATGGAAAGTCAGATTAAGTGGTCTGCTCAGTATAAAAACTTTTTATTAAAAGTGGGAATTACATACCACCTGTTTTTTCAGACTTTAACTGGAAATCAGCAAAAAGAAAACAGGGTGTATTAAGAAGTCATATGTGGGTAAACTCAAACAGATCCCAAGACTGAGCAGCAGGAGGCCCTTAAATGCTGTGTCCCGCTGACAACATACAGATGTTTTGGTGATTCTTCTACCCACACCTGCAGAAGGTTGGCAGCATCAGCCTTATGAGCTGGGAGGTCATGGGATGAGCCAGAGAAACCCTGTGGTAAACTTAGTAGGTACTATTGAGTGTTTCTCTACAAAGCTTCTAACTTGTTTACTCTTGAGGCTTTTTCTGTGCTTAACAGTTAAAGTAGGTTCTGTATGAGACTATGTATTATGGTAACTGAACTAAAAATAGCTATTTTTGATGCTATAATTAAGACTTTATTTAGTGCAATGCTTCACATATGTTCCCTTTTGGTGTTTGTGAGTTTTTCAGTGTAAAAAATAAATTAAAAAACCTCTCCATTACTAGAAAGTGTAAGAAACGTTGAATTTAAACTATTTCTAAATCGTAAGTGATTTTCTTTGGGTATACATTGATTGCTGAGTATTTTGCCCTGACTTACAGCTGAATATGACAAGGGAGGAGAAAGCCCAGCCAAAGCTGCATATATTTTTTCATACCAGTGATCAACATTGGTGTAGTTTGGGGGTCTGTGTGAACTCAGAAGGAACACAGTTAACAAACTTGTGGTTTGGAACTTATGAACAGCCAGAATAGCAGCAGTGCCCTGCTTGTTTTAGTCACATGGCAAGTAAAGGCATACATGCTTTACTGAGAAGAATGATGGTACTGGATGAGATTTAAGATCTTCCTAACTCAATGTTTTGTTTCTAGCAGTGGTTAGAAGGGACCATTAGGAAAATGATAGAGAAAGAAAGCAAATATGGAATGATCTTTCCCCCAAAATATAATATAAGCTTTCCGTAATAAGCAGTGTAAAGATTTGAGCCAGCTTTTATGCGAAATGTTCTATTTAATAAAGGTTTTTCTTGGCTAATTATTCCATTAATTTATGTAATTACTTTCTAGTACAAATACGGTGTCAGTGCTTCCACAAACAACTCTGGAGTATGGGGAAAAAGCTGTTTCTTTGTTTAGGCCCATTTCATCAGGGGCAAGCTAGTTCTTAGGCCCTTTTTGATTCTCTAACCCATTTTCAGACATTTTTGGTTGTCATTCTTTTGCTGGTTCTGAAGCCTTTTTGACTGTACATTGTTCCCAGTTAACAAGTTGTTTTTTATGCCTCACTCTCTGGATCTTGTGTAGACAGAGAGAAGGCTCCCTGAGATAACGGAGATAACAGTGGCAAGAAGTTCATGGTGTAGCTACTCTAAATGTGGTGTGATGTTAATTGGGCTTCAGAGAAATTTCTGTGTAGGTCGGAGAAAGAACAGCAACAGACTGAAGTAAAATGCTTCCGAGGGGGAGACACAGGTGACAGCAAGAAAAAGATGTTCTTTATAATTTCTTATTTTTAGTGCTTTTAAGTTAAACTTTCTAATTAGTTATACATTTTTAAGTGGTGGTGGTGTTGTTTTATTTTATAATCCTATGCTTTGCGTTGAAATGTTACCGTAACAGACAGTTTTCCTCAGAAAATAATTGGAAAAGGGCATTCAGTTTGCTGTTGTTTTTTGTATTAAATGTGCTTAAATTGTGGATCAGTCCTGATTTTTCTGATTGACATTAGTCTGGGAAAGACAAGGAGTTCTTCAGCTTTGAGTCTCAAAGTAAGGATTCCTAAATTAGAATTTACATTACAGCACAATGAATGGGACAAAAAACCCAAACTAATTATTTCTGCTGCATTTTTATTGGATTTTAAGTTGTGTATCAAGTTGATAGAATTTACAAGACTTGTGGAAACTGCTTCAGCTCATGTTGAAATAAATGAGGATTTTTTTCCTTTGTGTTTTTGTGGTTTATGGAGAATATATGATCCTAGCACAAAAACTTTTTGCAGTGAAACATCTCCTTATAACCACACTTTAAGATATGGTTCTTGAGTGGAAACCTAAATCCTCAAATACTGTATTCATTCTTTTGACTAAAACTCCTGAAGCAGAGAGTGTAAATGGTGAAGCAGTGGCTTTTAGAAGTGTGAAAATACATTCCATACTACTGATGGGAATTGTCCCAGCAGTGTGCCCAGTAGCACCATTAGATTTTTGGACACAGTGACCCTGCTTGAATAACACCCCTCAGCTATCATTACAGCTTTGATTGTGTAGTATTTCAGGGGTATAGAGCTTCTCTGACTTTCCCTTTAGATTTTTAGACATATATGTGTGGGAATCTGGTCTGTGATTTATTTGTAGCTGTTGCAGAGAGGCAAGGGGAGAAGTGTTTGCTAACAAAGGCTGCCCTGGAGTGTTGGAGGGGTCAAGAGCTTTGTCATTGGTTCCTTCAGTCACTATAAGATGAATGCTCTCACAATACAGTTTACAGTAATGTTGGGGAATTAATTGCATACAAGGTTACTGTTTAATTGTTTTAACTTAAAGTTCATACTGTGAGCAATATTTCTAGCTATTTTTTTTCTTCTTCTTTAATCAGAAAATTATTTTGATGTGTGAATCATCTAACACAAAATGTTCAGCTAAAGTATCAAAACGGCAGGGGTCATAAATGGCATAATATGAAACACATCCCATCCCCTTTGTAAATGCTATGTAGTTATCTTTTCTTATCCTTAATAGATTCTAGTTTGTTTCACCAACTTTTCTTCAGAACATTTTCTTCTGGAATATCATGGTAAACAGGCTTCAGCTTTGTGTGAGGATGGGCATGGTTCCCCTCTCCCAGAGGGAAAGGGCACATTACCTGAAGGAGGTTTTTAAGGGTTGAATGTGATCCTTAGCTAGGGAGGAAGGTCGTTTGTTGGTGGTTTCAGTCAGAGCTTCTAAAGAGAGAGATGGACAGCACTGTGAAGCTTTTTGTACCATTCTGTAAGAATTCAAAACCTGGTTCACACAGGACAGAATCATGGAAAAGGCCATGGTCTCCTACTATTCTGATGGTCAAAAATGATGAAAAAATTCTCAGCCATCTTTTCTGTATTAATGTTGAGCAAAACATTACTTTAAAAACCCCTCAAAATCTTCTGTTTCAGAGAGATTTTGGTTGGGTGAGTGGTTGTTTTTTTATGCCTGGCATAAAATACATATTTAATCTTTCAGAAGAGCAATATTTTAGCATTTCTAGCAATAACAAACCATTGAAATTATGAAGCTGAGATAAAATTCAAATATTTTAGAAGTGTTCAGCACTGAATAAAATTTTGGGCAGAAGCCCTGGAAGCACAGCACTGATATAATTTATCTCTTTTAGACCCCAGATTCTTTGAAGATGCTATTCTTTGTGTGCAGCCCCTGCGCTGCAACATCACTGAATTTTGGAGCAGCTCCACATACACAGCAGCTACAGAACTGTACCATGAATAAAGGTGAAAATGTAGCATTAGCTATAAACCAATGGCTCCCGAGAAACTTTCAGGAAAGCAGATATATGAAGGCTGCTTTTATTAGGAAGAGTAAAATGGCAAAAGGGGAGATGGTTGCTTCTTAAGAAACCAGATTTCAACTTAGTTTAGAGGGGGATTAGGAAATAAAGCAAGGTAATAGACTTTGTAGTCAAATGGAAAGGAGAGCAGGTTTATTTTTGTTTAAAAACCCCCTTATTGCAAAGCTTTCCACTTATATGAGACAGAAGATAGAACTGAGCATGTAGAACCTCACACACTTGTTTCCTTTATGCATATTATCAACAGAAAATCTCGTCTCTGTAGATAACATTGGTAATATGAGCAGATTTGCAAGAATGTGGGCACATCAGACATTTGAATACAGGGAAAAATGAACTTCCCAGGGGACACGAAAGTTACTGAAATTGAAGGTTCAGTTTTCCAAGTGCTTGCAATGAAGCCTTGTCTGTGTGCATATGCTTATTTTTGTAAAAAAACTGTTGCTGTGATTTGTGATAATACACATATTTATTCAAGGTGTAAAAATAAGAAAACTTTTTCACTGACAAAGCATAAAATTTAGTGGTACTGAAGATTTTTCCTTCTAGTTTAGGGGTTTAGCTGCTGGACCCACAAGCAGACCTCTCAATCTCACATATGCCTTCCTAAGTGATAACACACCTGTGTGTTTCTCAGAACATTTCATGTTGTTGTTAAACTCTCTTGGCCTCTCATGGTTTTTTTTTTTTAAGTCTTTTTGAGACAGAAGCTCAAAAATGCACAAATCTCCATGTACAAGGCTGAAAGTGGATATGTGAAAGTATATTGCATCAGGAACACTTAATGGAAGTGGTGGGATAGCTGAGAGAATCACTGCAATCTTTGAACATGCAAAAAGAGCTATTGAAAAATATACTACTTATGTATGGCATATATAGTGATCAAAATACACCTAACCTTTACAGATGCATGATCAAATCAGGTGAAACTCAATTCTGCTCTGTTGCACAAATAACATTTGGCCTTAAGTGAGTATTCACACTCCTGCCAAATGTAATGTAATTCTTCCAGAGGTAACCTACAAACAAAATAGTTTTGTTTTGTTAAGTGTACTTGGAAAGGTTGCAGGAGAAAGTGGGATATCAGGGAGTATGTGCTATTGTTCAATAAGACATGCAGCAGATATCAGAAATTAACGAGGCAAAGAAAGCAAAGGCAGCAAGCAAGGCAATCAGCAGCAACTAAATTTGGGAAAAGCTGGAGTGTTGTGGGAGACAGGAACATTAAGTGTTCTCTCCCTTTTCTCCATGACAGAGCCGAAAATGGAGACTTAAATAAAAGTGTTAGTGTAATTATATGTGTGGGGGCAGCCACTGAACTTCAAAACGAAGCTGTAAGTCGGTAGTGCTACATGCCAAGATAAAATGGGCAAATGAAGAAACGCAAGACAAATGGATCTGTAAATAGTACAGTTTCAGAAAACAAATCTTCTGGATGGAATAAATAACCTACTGTTTCTCAGAGCATCATCAGAGTGCCCATCAAAGATGGGATGTTGACTTCATTCTGAAATTTTAAGCGGTTTTAAACAGCTTCCTTCTGTGTCTTCCTACAGAAACGTGTCTTCCATCAAATGGAAACACACCTTAATTATTTTTCTGGGGCCATGGGATAGAATGAGTTTGTTGCTATTTTGTCATAGGCAACAGAAAGATACCTTCAGGCCTGTTTCATGGGAGGAGGAGGAGGCAACCTCTCTGTTTGTTGAGTGATGCACTGGGTGTCAACACCGAAAAGTCTGACAGTAATGAATGTTAGAATTCCAAGATACTTTCTCCTTGCCCTTAGCAGCTTGTTAGGTCTCAGCACTACGTGTGGATTGACAAAATTCTAAGCTTCATTACTGTGTAATAAAACAGCTCAGCTTCGAAACGGGTCAGCTTATTGATTTTTAGTGGCGAGGGATTTGAATGCATTCGCTTTGTAGGCAGGTACTGTTCTACTCTCAGAAGCTAATCTGCTGTTGTGAGTAGTGGATTAAGCATGCAGATATTATGATAATCAGAGCAAATGAAATGTTCCTACTAGGGATGTATCTCTGAAACATTGTGTGAAATATCTTTTCTGAAACTTTTGTCACTTGAAAGAAAGAAAGGTTTTAGCCTGGATAATACTGCAGCTTTGTGTCTCTTTTCCATGTTCAATTTTTGGAAAAATTATGAGGAAAATGTAGATTTTATAATTTTTTTTTTATTTTTCAATATATGTGGCATTTATAAGGAGAGAGCCAAGTTATTTATGCAGTCATTCCATTGCCATTCACCTTCTAATTTTTTCCTGGTTGAAAGTCATAGAATATATTCTATTTATATGAATCAAAAAGAGAAGGAAACAATTTCCCACAGCATTTTGTGCTGTCACTAGGTCGGGCTGAGGTACTGACTACGTCTGGCCTGAGAACTAAAAGGGATAGGAAAAGTTTTTCTTTGTGTGAAAGAAGTAGGATCAGTGGGTTTGTTCACAGTCAGTTGACTGTCACCTTCTTCACAGAGGAGGTTTAATTTAGTTCAATTTATTGAAGATAAGGGACTGGGAAAACAAAGATCAAATTTACTATGAGTCACATCTCAGCCCTGCTGTGCTCTGGCCCCCATGCCACTCTCTTGCCACTCAGGAAATACACAAACAAATAAACTCACTTAATCCTGTACACAGTGAAATTGAACTATTTAAATAATTCCTGGTTTATTCTGGTTATCTAGAACTTTTTGTACATTAAATTTTGTTGTGGGTGCTGGCTTTGGAGATAATTTTCCATAAAATTAGATTACAGCGGTTGAAGAAATAAAATCTTATTAGACTGTCTAGCCTAAACGAACGATACTTCGAAATTATTGTGTAACATTAAGGAATTAATTCATTAAAGGCTGCATCTGATTTCTTGCATTTAGATGTCCTTTACATTTGCATACTGTTTCAGTCCTTCAGAATTGTGTAGTTAATGTGACTAGTTTTCATCGATACTATCTACTTAGAAACCTTAACAGAGTGCTACTATGAATATTGATTTTCAAAGAGATGAGTTTTGAAGTAAGGTAGAGTTAAACTCTACCTATGCTGAAAAAGTGTAAAGGAGTAGCAAAAGCTTATAGGATAAGATGCAGACCTCTCAATCAAAAAGCATAAAACAGATTTCTTAAATTTGCCTTTAATGAGGAGAGTCAAGAAAAGTAAAGACAAGCTGCAGAATGTGAAAGGAAACCAAATATTTGATTGCAAAAGTTTTTGTTTGATTAGTCACAATAAAAAGTTGACTATAAATATGTCTTGAGATAAAATAAAGATGGTGTTATTGTTGTCTCAGACCTAGGGGGAGGTTAACAAAGCTGGAGGAGAAGGGTGTATCACTGGTGATGGACAATTTAAGGGCCACAAGGAAAGCCAACTCAGCAACTCTGCTGGAATCAGCTCAGCCTAGGAAAAAGGTAATTCTGGCAGGGGGACATCATGACCACTGGCTGCAACTCAACAAAACCATTGTCTCAAAAGAAGAGTGAACTTGCAGACTAATTAGCATTAGAAGCGAGGGAATCGTTTACCCAATAGAATAAGAGAACTCTGTAGCCAATGAGCATTAATTTTTTTGCTTGCAAAAATGTATAAATGGTGAAAAGTTTTCAACAACTTAGGGAACTCCCACCACCAAGAAGCCTAGGGTGAAGAAGGACCAAAAGGATGCTGCTGGATCCACCTGTAGTGACCAGTTTCTGCTTAACCCTCCTCTCTCTCTCCCTCTCCTTTCTTTTCTATTTCTTTCTGTCTCTCTGCCTCACATTTTATTGTTAAATAAAATCCATACTATTGACTTTAGTATGTGGCCTCTTTTGCACCTTAATTTGGGCAGAGGCATCTCTCAATAATTGGATCTTAACATTCTGGCATCCATTTAATGTGGGGATTAATAAGGATTTAAGATACAGCTAACATGGATATTCAAGAAGTCATGGTAAATAGATGTACATTTTTTGTGGACCGTTGGGTAGGTGACAAGCAGCAGCTGTGATACAGTTTGAGTTCAGACAGGTTTGTTCCACTGACCTCTATACATTTCAGAAGTAAATCACCAAGAATTAAATGCCCAAAATGCTTAAATGAAAATGTATTTGTTGTTCATTTTGAAGTTGGGTGTTCGTTATAGGCTGAGTCCTAGTTTGTTTGTTTTTTTTAAGTCCTCTCTGTGATAGCAAAGATAAAACTTAAGGGGCTGTTCTAGGGCAAGGGCTGGCAAGTGCTTGGAATCCAGGTTGGAAATTCAAAACGATCTTGGTGAAATAAAATTTTATGATGAAGAAGATCAATGAAGACAAATACAAGTGATAAAATAGGGAATAATTAGCTATGCAACAGTGCTGTTGCTGAAAAGATAACAGCACACCACAGTCCAAGTCAGCAGCAATACGTTGCTGTTGCAGGAAAGCCAGAGGTCATTCTGAAATGTATTGACCAAATTACTGTATAAGAGTTCTGGTACTGTATTTGGGGTTGGTCAGGCCTCAGCTGTAGAAAGGGAAGGACTCAGAGATACCTGTAAAAATTATGGGTTTGGAAAGGGAAACTAATGAAAATAAACAGTAAAATTTGAGAGTGGTGTGGGGATATCAGCCTTGCAGTAACAGTTGTTAGAAAGAAGTGATCATCGGCTCTTTTCATTCTTTGTGGGTTTGATTTTGTTTGTTTGGTTGGGTTTTTCATTATTTGTTGAGGGCTTTTGCTAACAGAAATAGAAAGGAATAATTTATTTTTTTTAAAATTCAAACTAGTTTAGAAAAAGCTTTCCATGCACAAATTGAAGACCTGGAGCGGCTCCTGCAAGAGGTTTAAAAAGCAACCAACAAAACCAAACAAAACCCAAAACCCAAATACCACAGAGCTGGAGATCTCACCTGAAATATGGGACACCCAAATGAATTTACTATATCATATAATAATCAAAATATATCATGTAGAGATTCAATATATCATAAATAGACTATTAATTATTTTGGAGTGGACTTTAGGTTTTCCTCATTTAATCAAAAAGTTGTTCTTTCTGTTGCTACAAATTTAAGTGTCTTTTTTAAAATAAATTTTAGGTTTCAGCTAAAAATGCAATTTGTCTGTTTTTGTAATAAAGTTTAGGTTTCAACAAATCTTATTTTTCTTATTTTTTAAGAAAAATATTTGGCCCCAAAGTACTGGCTAAAAGAAGGAATCCATCATTTGTATACCCGAAAAGGCATATAAATGATTAAATTCCTGTTTGACAAGGTACTCTTTTCGCACGTCTTTGAACAAATTGTAAATTCCAGCTGTGCACCCCTAACTCATACAAATGACCCTGAAGATTTGGGTCTTTTGTTCAGTTAAACTCAAATTTATACAGCCTTGCATTTTTTAGTGCTGAGAGGAGGTTTGTCAGCCCTGGTGTGAGTTCAGAGTACTGCTGGAACTGAATAGCTGATGGTAAACAGGGAGAATTTTTGTTGCTTAATGTACCAGTGGATTATATATTTACAAAATTTATAGATGGAAATAAAATATAACATAATTATATATAATTTAAAATTTTATATATAACTTACAATTTTAGAAATTATGTTTTGAAAATATACGTATATATAGTTATTTCAGAAAAATACTCAATGGTCAGGTATTTTAAGTTGATTACTTGATCTTAGCATAAGCCACCTCTGCTGCTTCACTGTGGGCAAACTCAACTCCTCTATCAGCAGAGCAGCACAAAAAAAATTATAGTAGTGTATCAAAAAATAGTATTTAGAAACAATATTTTTATACCTTAAGATTTAAAACATAACCAAGCTGACTCTTAGACCAACTGTAGAGATACACATTTGCTTGAGTATATTATACTATGTATTATATATATATAAATTTCTACTGTATCTGTAAAAGTATATACTTGGAACATGAATGTTTAAAGTGTGCTGCCTGATGACCCTCTCTGTCACCTGTATTTGCCAAAACATAAAAACTGGTAATGAAAGTTAATCTACCTACTTTTTAAATTTTCCCTGAGCTTTTTTCTTAAAGTATTTGGAAATTATTTTGTGTATTTTTTAATCCTTTTTCAATCTGTCTCCACAGCAAAAATGGACATTAAATATTCTCTCAAACTTTAAGGCAAGGGACCAAGGATGGCTAGAGTTGTTAGGTGCTAATAAACACCTGGCATTGCAAAGGGTCTTTAAATGACACATGAGCCTACTTTATAGTTTAATTAACCCAGTAATCATGTGTTAGGGTATCTGTGTATGATGCTGCTGTGTGAATTGAGTACTCACCACTCACTGACTTTTGAAGGACTATAAACAGGGTAATAAGACATGATTTAAGAAACCTATTGCAAATTAATAGCCAGCGGTGTGTAGTGTTTGATTAACTATTTGAAAGTGTTTGATTGATGCACGCTGTCAGCAAATGCTCTACCTAATTGTCCAAGTTACATGGTCCAAGCAGCTGGATTTTATTACCGATTAAAAATGTCTATGTTTGTGCATTCAGTGCTGTTTCAGAGGAAAGTCTTTCTTCAATGTCACCTTTCTTTCATATGCTTTCACCTATAAGCTAGTTCCTCCGATACTATGAGATGCATGCATGAGTGATTTTGTGATTGACATAGAATCACAGAATGATTTTGACTCCCAAATCACAAGGAAGTTTTTCTGGTCACAAGGCCTATTCATGAGAGCCTGTTTCCGTGATTTCTGCATTCATGGCTGATATGTGAGTACTACAAACTTCAAGGGGATAAAATGTGAAATTGCATGCCTCAGAGTTGAAAGGCATGACAGGAAAATTTGCATGAACCATGAGCCATCCTTTATGTAAGGTGACTTCTCCATAGAGGTTTACAGCATCTGGAAACTCTTTCTGTATAAGAAAACTTCTTCAGGTTTATCTCTAAAAAATATGTGTACACAGAGTAAGAGAGAAGGAAATAAACTGTGTGCTGTGTGTATGTATCTATATGAATATATCTAAAATCTATATTGACTGAGGAAGAATTTTTCCTATCTTGCTAATGTATATTGTAATTCAGTCAGATTTGCTGTGTTGACAGAATGGAAACTAGTAATTTTCATTGCTGCTTGCAGTTCAGCGCTTTTCCTATTCATTCTCTGCAGTTGAATCAATTTTATTAAGACATTATTAAGTTTTCCCTTGGAAATGCTAACTTTCTGAAATCAGAAGATTTCTTCCTTACGGCTTCACAAGAAATTTTTGCTTGACCACTGAATGTTCTACACCGCGTGCCCATTCAGCCTTGCAGAACACTGACAGATTGGCCTGAGAGAGGGTGAGAATCCCATGCCATGCATCCACAGAGGGCTTGTGAAAGCCTTGAGTGAGGGAGATGGGAGAGGCATCTTTTGACCTTGGTTTGATGACAACAGACTCTTTTTTCTGACTCTGTTGATCTTCTAAGTCTTAATTTCACTGCCTCTTTCACAGTGTCCAGTCCCCCTGGTCTTCTGACCTTGACTTGCAAAAGTCTTAACACTTCCTATAGTGGAGATAACAACTTGCCAGATGTTACAGACAGGTAGATGTGTTCTGACAATTCCGTATCTTCCCTGATCAAAAGTGTTCACACTGCCTTATATTCATGAAAGGAGCTCCATGCATTCCTTAGGTTAATGCTGCTGAGTGCTTTTAATGTTTCTGTGATTTCTGTTAAGATTAGTTAGAGAAAATGTGGGGGTTTTTTGTAGTAAAGAGCAGCAGATTTTCTGAAAGCAGAAGGATTCTGAGTCCAAGGCTTGAGCTCACAGCCAAGTGACAGTGCCAGAGCCAGTGTTAGTGCCAGTCTTTACCCAAACTTCAGACTTGCTGAAGTGAGAAATTTTATAAGAAAGAGCAAAGGGAGGATTTTGCTGTTGATGTACAGGCAGTTCAGGGAAACAGAATGGAAAAAATCATATGGGGAAGTGGACTTATAGGGATCATGTAAAATGATCACATGATCTCTCATGTGACTTAGATAAAAATCAGGTACTCTTAGAATGCAACTGTTAGAAATGTGAATGAAGTGTAAATATGCAGAACATTTTTTAGTGTAAATTCCTGTTTCTCTAATTTTTTTTTCTCTAACAGCTTAATAAAACATTTTAAGGTTATCAAGAGAATGATAAGGAGGATAGCACCTGTTAACTGATGTCAAACCTCCCTTCCCGAACCCAGATCGACCTCTCTTCCAGGTAACACCCCCCAGTTTATATAGAGGGCTTGGTGCTGTATGGGGTGGAATACCCTGTTGACCAGTTTGGGTCATGTGTCCCAGCTATGCTCCCTCTCAGTTTTTTGATTTTGTTCTTGTGGGGTTTTTTTGTTGGTTTTTTTTTTTGCATACCTCCTCACTGGCAGAGCAAGACACAAGGAAAAAATGAAGTCCTTGACTTAGGATAAACACGACTTAGCATAAAACCAAAACATTGGTGTGTTATGAACACATTCTCACTCTGAATCCCAAACCCAGCACTGTACCAGCTACCGAGAAGAAATTTACCCTAGCTGAAAGCAGGACAGTAACAAATGAGTTCATAAATGAAGTGGCACTCTTCCCATTCTGATTTTAGGGACAAAATCCTGCCATGTTCAGTGTTTTAAACATTCTGTTTTGTTTGTCTCATGACTGTTATGAAAATATATTTCACGTTCAAGGTTTGTATTGTTTGTTTTTGTCTATGTGTCTTTCCCCCTTCCCCCTCCCTAGTTCTGAAGAAAATGTATTTTAGAAGGTGGTTGTTTCCTAGGCAATAACTATTTGCCATTCTGTGTTTATTTGCTTGCCCTTTGGATCAACATCTGTCCAGCAGCTTTTAGTGTGGTTGCTTGCCAAGTGGTGGAGAATAAGTTACTTTTTTGTTTGTTAGATGTACTCTTGACTGGCAGACAGATATTTCGTTTTCTGTACTGTAGCATATATAGTGTATTTATTTTCACTGTAGGGCTGATCAGATACTTTCGTGTGACAAGTTTGTCCTGCAGTCAGTGTGGATTTAAGAAATTATTTACAGTTAAAATAGTGATTTCACAGAGCTATTCTTTTAGCATTCTTTGAGGCTGGTGCCTGAGGGCGCTGAGTGTTTTCAACACGTACTTTGACAGGTTCTGAAGGGCCTCACGAAGACTGATCTGTTGTTTAGTGCCCCAGAAAACTGTTATGCATTCCTCCTCTGTGTGAATTAGAAAAAAACAAAAACATATATATGCTTTTGTTGATTTGCTTAAGTACTATAAATTTTAAGAAATACACATTGTAGGAAGAAACAAGGAAGTTTTTACAGGTAATACAAAGATTTTTGAATCAAGTTTGTAACGGGCAATTGATTTCACAGCGGTTTACCCAAACAACAGAGAGCATAATACCACAGGGCTCAGCCACCTCATCTGAAATTGTAAATTACTTTTCATCATTAAAAGCTATCATGAGCTTATGTTTCATGAAAAATATTGTTCTATAAGGATCTCAGGTTTATTATTTAAACAATATTAGCTTTTGAAAATAAGTCTACCAAACTGTTCCTGCTCATCACCCTGGCCCCTCCATATAAGCCATTCTTCTGTGCATTGTTTTTCTGTTTACCTTTGTGTTTAATTTATGTGTGCATTAATGCAATTAAATTAAAACTAATATAAGATAATCTGTTGTTATTTTATCAGGTCAGTCCCACAGAGAAAAAAAAGTGTGTCTCTTCTGCTTATGCCTATAGAAGTTACAAAGCGAGATGAAACTTTAAAAATTAAACTTTACTTGTCTAAATTAATAGCTGTTAAATTATACCGTTAGTTTGCACAGCTTGAAGTTTTAAATTATATTCAAAATCTTTACTGCAATATAAAAACAAATATAGATGGTGAGACACGTTGACAAGTTAAACTTGCAGGGTACTTGGAGCAGTCGTGGCTTTTATTGCTCATTTAATTACTCAGATTACGAAAGGAACAGTGGAGTTTTTTTTAATTTTAGGTGAGTTAGCTTCTGACTTATGCCTTACTTCACATTAGTTACTGGACACACTACTAGTTTTATTGACTGCAGAATGGTTCCACAAAGGCTTCTGAAATCCACAGGTGTGCACTTCCCCTCCTCTGCTGTATCCTGAGTTTTGCTATAGGAAAGCCTTGTAGCTGTTATGTATTTATGTGCATTTTCTGTGACAACAGAACAAACTTTCCCATTGACTGAGGCCCAGCATGGCTGTAAAAGTAACCCCTGTACATGTCCTTTGCTTGTATTTTCAGGCTGGTTCCAAAAGAGAATAAACAAATTGCCTGTTGGTCATATCTTCCAAGCCTTGACAAAATGTATTATTAATTTATTTCCTTGGAATAAGTGAGATACTGATAGTAAAAAATTAGTATTACTTTAGATAAGTTTTTTTTTTCTTTGTTCTAATTAAATTAATTTTATAACTCTTAATTTTCTTAATTAAAGAATTCTTGTAGCCATTTGTTTTTAGTTATTCAAAGTCATCATTATCTTAGGTTATTCAGTTGAAAAATTACAGCCACAAGAGACCAAGAGACCATAACATGGCATAGTGACTACAATAGAACTTCCAGATCTTTGAAATATGCATTAATAAAACTCCAACTTAATCATACTGGCAAAGATACATTTCTTTAAGCTTTCATTGATTTGATTAAAGTACGAAAATTTCCATACAGTGGAAATGATCTGTCTTGGGGAAATAAAGGTAATTAAATTGTAAAATTAATGCAGGAAAATGAGATTCACATAGGTGGGTCATTCTGAGGTGAGTTTTCTGTGTGTCAGAAGGTTTCAAGTGAGGTGGGGAAGCAAGCAAGGGGATCTCCCTGGCTTTTTCTGCTGGATCTTGTGTGGGATACTGCTCATTGGATTAACTATATGTTGAAGCTCTGTTGGCAGATATGAGACTAAGTTAAATGTTTATGAGTGTACCGAACACTGATGAATGCCTACAGGTGTGTTGGGGAAAAATGTGTTATGTTACAGCCAGAACATGTCTAAATATTTCTGCTGAGTGTGTATTCCTTTATATACAATAAGTAGAACTATGGATAAGGTTCATCTGTTTTACGATAAGTGTAAAAACTGAAGAAATCAGCTATGTTATATGTGATCTATGTAGTTTTAATTGATGTTTCTGTGATATAAGCACAGGCACACCATGCAGACAATAGCATCATACATTTCTGGATAGGGATAAGCCCATTTATACTCTCATCTACTTCCACAGACATTTGGCTGTCTATTAAGCTCTGCGAATAAGACCAGAAGATAGACAAATGGAGTAAGTTCATAATTTTGATCTGAAATTTCTGATCCTACATTATGAATTTGCTAAGGTAGGATCAGAACTCTATTTCACTGTGTAGACCTAAGATCAGAAGAAAGCCAACAATCTGCTCAACATCCCATAGCTAGTCATGTAAAGCTGTGTTGTGGCCTCTTTAACCAAACCAGAAAATAAAGCTATAAAAGATTGTTAAAATATATCTGAAGAAGAGTCTCAAGTCCAGAAAATGGAGCATGTAGATTCTATGTAGACTGTGCCTGGGAGTCTAAAAGCACGTCTGCTTTCTTAGTCTAGCTCGTGTCAAGAAATGGATTGGTGTGCTTCTGTGAACCTCTCTACTTTCAGTGTTGTTAAGTGATTTCTTGTTCATTTTCCTTAGAATTTTTTTGTTTTCAGAGAAAAGTTTATGAAAATATTAGATTATGTGTAAAATGAGTATTGAGGAAGGTTGTCCTGGTTTTGCCATACTTTTCGTTTTCAAAAATATTTGAAATAATTTTCTGAGAAAACAGACTTGTAGTTTATAATGGTTTGGGTTTTGATGGTGGGTAATGTTTAAAAGAATACAGCACTTCCGTGATGGAAAAGCATAAAATTTTATCTTTTAAGTATTGTTTCTTAGAGTGAGCAAAAGAAAATAATATTTTAATAGTAAACAGAAGGCAACAGACATTATTAAAGGTAAGTGAAACTGTTCAAATCAGGCTTTAAAATTTCACCTAAATTTGCTATTCCAATATTATGGAATGTTTTCTAATACCTGCAGATACTTTTCCTTTGGAGTTGCATATGAATGCTTTAATGTTATCTGTTAAAAGCGGAAAACATTGCTTAGATAAAAATACTAGAAAAAAAAATATCCAAACATGGTGCCAATAACCTGGGAGCTGAGAAACACTGCTGCTGGGAAATTAGGCTTTTTACCTGTGTTTGAGGGATTCAATACTGTCAGTCTCACAGAGGAAGACAAGGGCAGTATCCTTGAAGTCACTGGTGCATATTTAGTGTGCTGAATTGGATCATTACTTGGTTAGCTGATGTAGGAGGAAATGTTTTTCTCAATAAAAGTTGAGTAGTGAGAAGTTCATATATATAAAGAGAAAAAAAAAAAAATCATTGTTCTAAATCTTTTAAAGTGAAGTTTGTGATGTTCCAGGCTTCACCTGGAAATCTTGCCATGCATATGCCTTTAGGATATTCCTCTGTAATTCAAAAATAGCCTTGACAAATGTGCCATTGCTTCTGGAAGAAGAAATTATTAAGTATAATATATGTAGCCCTTTAGTGTACTATCTACAAAATTCAAAATGTTTTGGTATGAAGCCTGCTTTTTGTATCCTACTCTTTATTTATTTTATCTGTAATTGTAATACAGTTTTTTAAATCTGTGATACATATTTTTCCTAATTTCTCATTTTTCATTAATCAGCATACATATCTTCACAACCTTTGACATCTCTCATTCTGTCTTTGCCCTCTGCTGCTCAAGAGAAAAATAAAAGGCATTCTTTGTTGCCTTAAACACCTTAGAGCAAAAAGAGCGAAATCTAAAAGATTTTTCACTGAAGATAAAAGAAAAAGTTTTGGAAATAGACTGAGAAACTTGTTGAAAAGTAAAACTTGTTTAAAAAGTACAAAGCGAGACAACCCTGGTTATTTGGTATATGTAAAAGGCTAGACTATGACATTTTTTTATGCATTTTCCTCAATTTGAAAGTAATGGGAATTAGACAGCTAAGTGCCTTTTGAAGTCATCCTAGGTGAAAATTTGTCAAAATCTCAAGAAGTGCTATTTCTTTTCCCCCTTTCACCTCTGTGATTTTAGAGTAGCTGAACTGAGGTCAACAGTTAAAGTGCTTCAAGTCGGATGGGGAGAAGTGTGTTTGTCTTCAATTGTTGTTGAGGAAACAACACTGCAAATGCACATTTTGCTCTCTCTTTATTTTCAAAGTACTCATCATCAAAGAATCTCTCAATGACTCACAAACTCTAAGGAGCTAATTGCACAGACTTCTCTCTGTTATAGACAGAAATATTTGGATTTAAAAATCGTAAGCAGAGGAATCCTGTTTATTTACATGTATGTAACTAGTCAGTCCTTTAATTGCAGTAAAGTTCATGGTATGGACTTCTGTGTGAAAAGTTATTCCTTTCTGCTGCAGAACAAAGTAACTGAGTAATGAGAAAATATCTGTAAAATGCATTCCATAGTTTCTCTTCGGAAAATATTCTGAATTAATGCATTACACTTGAAAGTAATGATTTTTTCTTGTCTGATTTCATGGGATGAAACTACTTGAAGTTGGCATTTTTCTTCAAGCATATCCTTTCTTTGGTATACTTGTAATGATTTCTGTCCATGCTTGTATGTATTACCCAAGGTCTTCCTAAGAAAAGAGTTTTTCAATATTTCAAAATATATTACTCAGCCAACAAAAACCAATACCCTAACACTTTTTTTTTTAAATATATATTCTATACCGTTTGTCCTTCATTGTCCCTGTATATTATAGGAATTCTTTGGACCTCAGAGAGAAATTGATTTTTGGTACTGAATAAAGAAGTAATTGTATAAAGAACTGAGCAAGTAATTCAGCTGAGTACTGTGTCTAAAAATCACATCCTTTATATTTTCTTGCTATGGCTGTATGAAGCATGGTTATTTTTTTGTTGTTAACATCATTTTTCCACTATTTTAATCTCTTTGTTACATTCTTCAGCAGCTTCAGCAACAGTTAGGTGTGCCTCAAAGAACATAGGTGATCTGAGCTTTATGTCAGCACAATCTGCATAAAAAATGTTAATTTTTTCCTTGTGCTATACAGAGTTTAAAACACACTGAACTGTTGTACAGGAAGGCTGAGAGGACTGTTGTGTTATTGGACAGCCACCTGATTTTATAAAGCCTTTCTTCCTCCCTTCTTCACATTCTGAATTGCATTGTCCTGGTGACCAATTACTGCCATTTTTTCTGGTTGCACACCGTCTTAATTGGGTGGAAGATGTTACTGCATCCTTTTCTTCCTTTTCAATGTGAATTTCTGAGGCTCTTGGCTCCTCACTCGTCTCCCAGACCATAACAACCTGATCTATTTAAATGAAATTTCCTCTAGAACTACTTCTGCAGATCTGACACACAGATTCTGTGTTACATCCAAGAGAACGTGCAATGTCACGTGACTCTTCTTGTGGAAGTAGTGCATGCCTGTTTGATGTTGTCTTTTCTTGTGTGCAATAGCAGTGGTTCAAACCCACTTCTCAAACGGCCCTCATCCATGTGGATAGCTAATTGTTTGCATTCCATTTTCCCACTGAGGCAGGAGAGTACTTGGCTTAGCACACGAGAAAATAGCGACCACGAGGGATCTAACCAAGCTGATGAAATAAGGCGGTTCAGAAAATTGCAATATTTATCCAAAAAAGAATTCCCTGCCTCACCCTCACCTCTAGTGTTATGCTGTTGCTTAGCAAAATCATAAAAACTTTCTTAGCACATAGCACAAGCAGTTTTCAAAAACTTTGGCTTTCACAATCTCCTATGTGACTGTTAGGAACTAGAAGTAAGTAATGTATTGTAACATGACAATGTATTTAAATCCACATCCAAAAAACAAACCCAAAACCTCACCTCCAGCCCTAAAAGTCAAACCTCTCCTTCCGAAATCTGCACTGAAGGAGCCAACCTTGTATAATTTGTTCAGAGTGAACTTCTTCATTGAATTTCTCCAGTAGACTTCTCCTGAGTTTGTTACAGAAGTGAGTGAGCTGATGTACTTAAGCCTGTTAAAATATGGATGGGAGCAATTTCACTCCATTAACATTTAAGCAGTGCATTGGAAGTACAGCTGTACCTTACAGGATAGTGTAACTCCTGGTATAAGAGACTAGATGAATTATAAAATAATTTTGGTGGCAAATGGTCCCTGAAAGGTATTCATTTGATCACATCTTCTTTTCCATGATTCCCACGCCGCTTAGCAAAGCCAGTGAAGTTATTTTTTAGCCATTAGAGAGCAGGAAGGACAGAAGTCTGCTAAGAAACCTTTGTTATGCTGCATGCCAGCTTACAAAATATCTGTTTAGCAGGTAAGCAGATCTTCCTCACTTAATTATAAGACAAACAAGTGTGTGGAGATGGTGGGAGTGGAAAAGGGGATGAAATTCTTTAGGAAGAGAGGAAAGAAGGAATTCTGCTGTATCTGAGTTGTACCACAGGATCTCTTAGTAAAACCATTTGTTTCAAGTAAGCTGTACGATTTCTGGCGGGGATCTCGGCACTGTGTTGTAAATGCTTAAAAAAAATTTAAAAGTTTTTCTGTAGAAAGAGACTTGCCTTTGAGAAGGATGCCCAGAGCTACAAGTTATTTAATTTAGCTGTTTATAATCAAGGAAATGAAAGGAGGACCATAGACTATGTAAATCCCTGAAATTCTTATCTGGGAGGAACTTAAGGTAGTATATTTATAAGTACTATGGAAAATTCCTGAGTTTATATTTGTATTTTTTTTTCTCAGGCGCTGCACTTCTGTATTCATAAAGCAGAATGAAAGCAGGACTGCATACCATGCACAAGGAATTCCTTTCTCTTTACTTTAGTGTAAGTCAGCATTAAAAGATACAACATCCAACTGGCAACATCAGTTTTCTCTCTGTGGGTCGACTTATTCATTATTTGTGGAAACTGTGATCAGTATGTGTTCTGGACAAATGCTGTTTACCTCTAAACGTTAGTAAGGGAATAGGAAAGCAGCTCTCAAGAGTTGGCATGAGCCAGAAAGGCATGAAATAATGCATAACTTAGATTTTATTGTTCTCTAGTAATAAATTGACATTGCTTTCTCAGTCAGGAACAGAGAACGTGCGGGACCTGGCCCTTGTTCAGGAGAGCCACTTTTTAAAAGCTGCTGTATTGAATTATTTCTCTGCCTTGCTCCTTCATGTAATGCTTCTAAAATATTTGAATGGTATATTTTTGTGTCGGTGAAATTATGAAATAGGTGCTAAAGCAATCAAAGGTTGAAGTGTACCGTTAAACACGCATGTGTCAGCCCTGCAGGGGTAGGTAGAAGTTTCATATACAAATACAGGGACTGAATTTAGTTCACAGTGTGTAAATGGACTGTTGAGAAGATTTTTATGTTGCACCCTGATGCCCTGTAATGCATTCATACCGCGATGCTCATTTGTTGTGCCATAGCCCTGTTGTCTCCCTGACAATTTTTTCCAGTGGCCTTCATCTACAGATGAAGAAAAGCAGGATACGTTAAATAAATGCAGTGGGAGTTTTTCAAATGACTAAGAAATAAATTAAGTAATCAGCATTTCACCTGTGGTACTAAATGGATGCTATTAGAAACACTACAGGGTAGGTTTTCAGCATATAAAGAATCCGAGTAGCTGCAATCTTTGATAATGATGAGAATTGCATGTTTAATTTCCTGTGTGCCTTACTGAGAATTACCTGGTAGCTGTATGGGACTTAAGATCAGCTAAAGCTGTCTGCAGCTCCAAGTTTTAATTTCCCAAAGTTGTCAATACTTTTTTCTTTTGGCTTACAAATCTGTAGACACTCTGCTCTGATATTATACATGCAAATTGAGTCTAACTGGATCTTTCTGTCTCAGTCTGAGCTGATGAGAAAAGCCCCACGATAACCATATGTTACACTAGCTCTGTATAGGGAGCAATGGGATATTGTGTACTTTTTGTAGCTGCCACTGGATTTGCAACTTTTTCCTAAACTGTATATTTAGGCACCCATAGAGAACTGGATTTACAGTTCTATGTTTCCTGAGATACAGTGATTTTGATCTGAAAACAGAAGAAAAGATTTTAAGACAGAAAAGAGAATATTCTGTTCAACTCTGAGGGGACCAAAAAAAGTCTCAATAGCTGGAAATGCATAATAAATTTATTTTTTCCAGCTTTCATGAAAAATCAATATATTTGTTTCCTTTATAATTTTTCTTGCTCTTCTTAAATGAAGGATAATATATTCTCTGGGAATTTTTTTATTTTTCAGCTTTTATGTTAAAAGACCAGTGTAGGTAGCTTCAAACAGCTTCAATAGTGTTTACTTGCTACTCCTGTTTCCTGAGAAAGCATTGCCTGTAGTTCTCTCTCATGAAACTGTGACAAGTTTTCCCCATTCACTGACAATTCTGTATGTTTTTCTACCAAACACTGTTTTTCTGTTCCAGCAGTTAATTGGGAAATGTGCTATGACTATTTCCAGACAACCAGAGGTTTGCTGATTTTGTGTTTCAAAATCTTGCTATATGGTTAACTTTTCAATTTTATCCTACTTTTTTTTTTAAACAATAGTTGATGCTTTGTGAAAATGAGGGAGAAGTTGCCAATCAGGCTTTATCAAGCTGGGAGTAAAATTTTGCAGATTGTACACAAGGGTAGTAGCTATTTGTCTTTTATTTCTTGCTTTTTAGATCATGCTCAACATTGTTGTAGCTGATCTAAGACTTCTTAAAGGTTTTAAGTACCTTCTTGAATATACTGCCTAAGATTTTCATAGATATTAAAAAAGCTGTTTAAGAACAAAGTTGTTTCCCTTTTTTTTTTGCCATGCACGTTAAGATCATACCTGAAAACAATTATATATTGAAATGAGATGTTAGAAAACACTCCCATAACTCATAAAAATTTTGAGAACTGTAACAATTAAGGAAGAATTGGCATATATTATTTGGCATATATTGGCATGTCTTCTTTGAGGGGAGACCTTCTAATTCTCTACAACTACCTGAAAGGAGGTTGTAGTGAGTGTTTTTCTCATTTTCTTCTCCAGGAACAAAAAAGTTGTTTGTAACCATCAGGAGAAGCCAACCTCTTGGGGAAAGGTTTGGGGCCAAGGTGGGAGGAGATGAGAGGAGGGAGCTCAGTCTCCAGAATTTTGGTGCTGGTGGTCCCTAAGATGTTTCAGTGTTAACTGAGGAGTTCAGCAAAATGCACTTAAGGAGTAACTGGGTCCAGTTTTAAAGTCAATAATTTGGCCTCTTAATGCTAACAAATTAAGTGTATGTTGATCAAAACTGGAAGGGAAAATCCTCTAGTTTATTAATATTCCCACACTGGGTGAAAATTAGGTACAAGGAGATGGTTAATCTGGTATAAAAAGAAAATCGTCATTTTAGACAAATATTGGTCAAAAATATTATGTATATTTATTTATAATAATAATATCCAGATAACCTGAACCCCACCAAACAAAGGCTTTAAGTAATTTGACATTTTTGTAGTTAAATAATTCTAATAGAAATTTGCTTACTGTCTGTAATGATGACTGATAGGCTTCTTCACTGTTCTTTTGATTTCTTACACTCCTTACCTAAGTAGAGCAAAAATTATGAAGGCAGTTTGAACTATGGAGAAGTATATCTGCATAAAGGAGAGGGGTTTAATATCTACAGGGATGTGGCTACCTGTATGAGAACCCTAGGGGGATGAAAGTGAATGGAAAGAAGGAAAATGTCATTTGGGAAGCATGGTTTGCATTTTCAAGATTGCTTATTAAGCATTTTGCCTTAATGAGCACACTTTAGTCATTTCGTAGGTGTTTGACAATTATCAATAGTAGTGTTATTCCCAGAGCAGTCATAAGTATTTAGATTCCTGTACTGAGCTTAATCAACTAATATATATATTCTCCCTATTTTTCTGCCCCTGAAGCATATTTTTCAATTGTCAAACTCTTTCTTCTTCAGGGCTGTTAATCAGTTCAAAAGAGTTAACTCTTAACGATTTAATTAAGCCTTTGTATTGTAGAATATGACGTTAATTTAATTCCTAATTTAAGACAGTTAAATAACCTGATAGACTTGATTAGGTGAATTACATTGAATATCTGTTGTTCAAATAAATAACAGGAGCCTTTGCATAAATGGCACCGAATCTCTGTAATTATGTTTTGTTAGTATTTCCTCCTAAATATTAAATATTGCTGTTATTTTTTTAATGTTCATGTGAGATCTACTTAAATAGTCTCTAAAGGACTGCCTTCTGGAAAAGCTGGTGATAGACTTTGACTGTGAAGTGTGAATGTACTTAATGCATTGAGTATTATAAATAGGCATTCTTACTAAGAGTAAGAAGAGCATGTTCCTTGCTCTATCTCTGCATAGTAATTGTGTGAAATGTGAAACTTCTTGGGATGTTGAGTGGACAAGACTGTGTCCTCCTGCAGTTTACCTTTTTTCAATATGAAGTTTTCAGTGAGCTGTGACAGAGAGAGAGAAAAAGGATAGGGCACAAGAGAGAGAAAATCCACTAACACAGATTAGCCTCGATATGCATTGGTTAAACACAACAATAAGAGCTTTTAAGAGAATCTATGTGGCAAAACAATATATTTTCCATTTTATTACAATATGAAGAAAAAAGAATTTATAGAGCTATTTTTATAAATTAAATCAGATAGCCAAAAGTGAAAATTATATGTAATAATAAGAAAAAAATACTGCTTTGTTTTCGAAAGAAGCAGAAGTATATTTATGGAAATTGCTTCTGTTTTCCTGCTCCGCTAGCTTTCACAGAAAATTCCATTAAAGAAAGATGAAAACTAAATATATATTTTGTATAAATGTGTGACTTTTCAAAAAATGAAGTAGTTATTGGAAGAACCTGAAGTTAGATACTGCTTTTTTCTTTCTATTTTTTTTCCTCCTTGAGGGAATTGGAAATTATTTAATTTGAATATCTACAGCTGTGGCAGGTGAAATACTATTTTCACCTACCCACTCCTATTTAGAAAAGTCTCTTGAGATGTACACTTGGTACTGCTTTTTTTTTGTGGTTACAGTATTTTGGGAAGTATCTTTTTCATTCCTTTGTTGAGCCTCGATTTCACAGCACCTTGGGCAAGGGCCTTGTTCCACCTACAATTTCCACTTTAGTGTTACTTAATCAGCTCTTTATTTACAGCTCCAAAAGATGGGTTTGCATGAGTACACACAGAACAGTGTAACAAATCAAGCTGCACAATTAATCTACCTGAATTCCTAAACTGACCCATTGCCCTCTGGTCCATATGCTGCATTTCTGTCTGCTAGCAGGCTATTTATAATTATATTTATTGTAGTCACAAAACTAATGCATTAGTGTCCAGGTGGCATAATGTGTGGATTAACTTGCTGTAGGAAATGTTACCTGGTACTTTTAGAAATACCTTGAATTGTTTGGTTTGGAATATTCTAAGTCCAAAAGAACCTTTGCAATATTTAGTTAAAGTTTCTTGAAGCGCTGGCTGGAAAGCATTAGTTTACTTGTTTTAAGCAAGTGATACACCATAGATTGCAATATCAGTAAAATCTGATTAACATTAGGACAGACCTAATTGCATGAACTTATGTTTAGTAATTACATTATTAATACAAGAGAAAAAGCAAAGTTGGCTTCACATTTGTGTCAACTGCTTTGTCATTCTGCTATCATGTGTGTTTAATTAATGTGTCAGCATCACTTAGTCCCTTAAAAGAATATAGATGTCTTCATTTTACCTAAAGATCATCAAAAAATAATTGAAATGGACTCAATTTCTTTATATCAGTTGCTTCTTTATACTTCACTTACTTTATTTCTCCTTTCCTTCTGATTACTTGTAGGTTCTTAAGCAATTTGAGTATAAAGAAATCAACAGAAATAGGCCAATACATATTTAATTTTGACCTATAGCCTCCTTCATGGAATTTAAATCTCTTATGCTTTCAAATTAATGGTAATTTATCTGAATGAAGAATCATGTTAAATATGCCAGTAATGCAGTTCTGACTAGTCAAAGGGAAGCAGTAATTTTGCAAAACCAAGGTTCCTGATTGTGCACCTTTATTTTTATGAGGGTGAAGATGTTTGTGCTCAGATACTTACATGATCTTCTGCTTACATAATGTGTATCTGACTGAACATGTATTGAAATCAGCGGGGTGACCACTGCCTCTCCATCCCCCTTTAACTCATATTTTCTTTTTTTCTTTTAGATTATAATTTGCTCTGAAGCAGATCCAAGGATCAGTTTGATGGATGTGAAGCTTTGATGATAAATCAAGCTTCAGAGGCACATTCATTAAAACAGAATGGCAAGTCTACAATAATAAGAATCAAATGTCTCAAGTGTCTAGACTGAAAACATGTACAGATGTCGATTCCTAGAATATCTAGTCACCTTTGGAGCACCCCAGATAATTTCTCCAATCCTTTTTCATAAGGTCGCAGCACAAGATGAGCTATAAAAGTCACAATATTTCCTTTCTTTATAGTCTCTTAGGTTACAGTGCCTTTGCCTGAACTAAGGTTTGAAGTCTCTGAGGCAAAGGCTGTCTTTTTTTTCTAGCAATGTCCGTGAGTAGAACTCCTGATGGTTAAATATTACCAACAAAGCACTGAAATGCTGTTCTTGTAGAATTTAAAGTAGTTTTGTGGTTGAACTCATTTATTTTAATATTTCTGTTACAGACTAATAGCGTATTCTTCTCAACCAATCAGCCAGTCAAGACTAACCAATCAGAGGTAATTTATTCTTTCATATAAGAAACTCATTGGAACAAACATTTTTATTCAACAGATGAGCAATTGACTGATGGCTGCAAAATTCATGAGACATAGAAAGTTTTGCAAAAGTAGAGAAGTAAGTGCTATGATGTCTTCATAGCAATTGAGGCTTTCATCTCAATCTGAAACTTTAACAATATTCTAAGGAAACATAGCACTGTCACTACAAGACTGTAAATACAAAATAATCATAATATTTTATTACTTTGTGTACTGTGCTAAACACTTACACTTGGCATTTATTTTCTAGTGCAACATAACAGATGAATAAAATGTCTTGTTTTTTGCCTCTGATTCTTGTAAGCACTTACTGTGGTATAAATGGATTATTTCATTCAGTAAAAGTTCTACAGAGTTAAGTGACTAGCAACAATACAAATTAATTTTATTTGATCTGGAATGCTGTTCTGCTCTGAATAAAATACTGTAAATTTACTGACAATCTAAATTGTCATTCACTTCTCTTGAACCAATGCTATTCCAAATTAAAATAATAATAATAATTATAATAATAATAGTTTCATATTGATTCTTCCCTCCAGCTGGTGATGGTTGAATTTTCTATATGTCATTGATCAACAACGGTGAAGTCAATGTTATTACTTACATGTCTGAGAAAGATAAAACCTACTTCATTTTAGTTTGCTTACATGTATGTGACCATGCGATTTCGAGCCTGAAAAATCATATTTTTTTGTGGAAAACCCAAAAGGTAGAAGACTTTTAATAACACTAAGGAATAAAGGTGAATTCAAGTGCTCCGATGAGTTTCTCATCAACCCTTCATAAACTCCTTCCATAGAAACAAAGCAGGTTCAGAGAGGCTGGGTAATGTATGAGAATTTGTGTTGGGTGAAACGGTGAGAGGTGGAATGGAAATGAAACTACATGAAAGAAAAATGAATTATTAGGAAGAGAGAAAAAGATCCTGGGTGACAGTTTTAGGGTGGTACCTCTTTGCTGGGAGGCTAATCTGAAGAATTCTGCCGTTCTGTCCTGTACAGTCCTAATTAGTTTTATGAAATCTGTTTGGGTTTTGGTTGGGTTTTTTTTTTCTTTATTTTTTTTTGCCTTTCTATCCTTCCTTGACCTTTACAGCATAACATAAAGGTCATCTGATGTCTTGAACTAATGAGTGTACTAGGCTATATGTATGTGCAAACATATGAAACTTCTTTATATTTCCTTGCTGTTTATCAAGCAAATGTTGTATATTTATATTCACGTCATTATGCATTGCTGCTGCCCAGAGTTAGAAAATGGATTCATATGGAAATAGCTGAGAGAAACTTGAAATATAAGTGCTCTGACAGCATCCATATCCTCCGCAGCATTGTCAAGAATTTGGCTGGCATATTTGTAAATCATCAAAACTTGGCACGCTGGTTCAGAGACCCCAACCTGGCTTCCTCCAGCTTGGATATGTAGAGGTCGGTAGTTCTGACACAGACTATTACTAAGAGGTCTCTCAACAAAGTCCCTTCTGCTGGTATCCCTGTGCAGTGAAGGCACACCTTTCGTATTTCTACCAGTTGAAGCAGCCTGGGGCAGGGGGCATTCATTTTTTGAAGTCCAAGCAGAACCAGAAGGGGCAATTGGGCAAGGCAATCTCTTAGGCCATGAGCTCTGTGGAGTAAGAGCAGGGTGTGCAGACCCTGGCACTGGTTGGCACCTCAAGACGATCAACAACAGAAATTTTCAAAAGTTGGTCACTGCCACTTCATATATGTGAGGCAAAGGCTTGTGCACATTTTGATTTCCAGTAGGAAAGGTGGAGTGCATTCCCAGTATTTTCGCCAGCCTTATGTTTTCCCAAGACATGGCAAAGAACTCTTCAAATTATCACTTTGTTACACGCATGGTGAGTTCTTCCCCCACAAACCAAGCAGTGTGACACGAGCATTCCCCTGACAAACTTGTGCGTCTGTGGTTTGGCTGAAATATGTTGATGTGCATCTAATTTTCAATTCACAGCAGTTTACTGTCCTTGGGCTGATGGTTTCAGGACAGATCAGACTCCAGAAAAATCCTAAGTGAGGGCAATTTAAGCAGTCATGTAAAAAAAATGTGAACAGCAGTAAATAAAATAGAAATTACACTGACTTTTTAGGAACTTGAAAATTTTTCTTTATATGTTTTTTTTATAAGACTTTGCCTGTTTTGAGATAATTATTGAATCTTATAGCATAATGTTAATATGGGTCTCTAGAATGAAACTTACAATTAGTACAGTGTTACAACAGCTTTTTTTAATTAACCACTACTCATATGACTTACAATATCATTTACTCCACAGGTTTTGTGTTCCATAAAAATGCTGTGCACCTGGGTATGGCACATGAAAGGATAATAATACGTGTACAATACTTCAGCAGCGGGAAAGAAAAACAAAATGCATACTTCCTTTGTAATCCTAATGGAACACTTTTTTTAAACTAAGCATCAGGGAGCGTGTATTCACAATGTGCGTTACAGGAGTTACATTTCTCATTAATTATTTTGTAACTGAGTTTCTTTCAGCATCAGACATAAAAGTGAAGGGCTTTTTGTGTTTGTATTAATTGGTGTCTTTGTGATAAAGCATTTTTTGCTCCGGTGGCTGATAAAATGATCAGCATTAGGGTATGTATGTGAATATTCCCTTAGGGTTCACTTCAAAGACTAAAAATGAGGCAGATTTTCATACGCGTGAAGAGTTGTTTCAGAAATGTGTGACACGTTGTTTGATAAAGACTTCTGAGGCAAACCTTGTAGTATGCAATATACAAACAAGGTAGTGTGTCCTTTTAAAATTTTTAATCAGGAAAAATTATTTTCATCAATACATTACAATGGAATGTTATTACAGCCTAGACATTTCTGCAGGTTGGTGTATTCTGTTTCTTTTCAGAGTGCAAAGATGTGATTTTAATTTTTTCCTCTAAACACACAGAGTTAAGGATTGTAGACCATTTTTATACTCCTGCTTACACACAAGGGAGCTTCAACTGTTCATGGAGATCAGAAAGGAGACAAATCTGGTATCCTTAGCCAAAGCTCCCTTCAACATACAATATCAGGACTATTTGTCTGGTAGCATTGTTTTGAATATGAGTATTCATGCTTATAAATTGTGCCTCTGTATTTATGATTTTGGCTATCAGCCTGAACTTTGCATGAACAGGCCTTGAATACCTGCACTAATGTGACTTGGGATGTTTAGAGGTGGATGAAAACTTCTGATGTTCTTAATCACCTAATACAAAGCAAGTGTTGATAGATGTTGCTAGTGCAATAACACGTTGTAGTTACACTGAAAGAAAAATCACGTGAGGGTTATTATATTCAGAGAAAGGATTACCTGTGAGCAAACCTTTACCTTTATAGCATTTGCAAAACTGTTTGTATGATCATTAGGGAATTTGTAGGGGAAAAAAAAAAATTGAGATTGTTTACTGCATCTAAAACTTTATACTCTGCCCCTTGGAAGCACTCTCGTTCGTGCATCTGTGTTTAGCCTCCTAGTTTCTAAACTCTTTTTTCCTCTTGGGGTAATTTTATTCATAATCACATATTAAGAGAAGATCTAATATCCTCCTCTCCAAAAGTAAAACTCACTCGTAAGCTGAAAAACATAGTCACGTACAATGGTTTTCTCATGACATATCAAACGCATCACATAATCATTAATTTATAAAGGCAATTTCTCTTAAGCATTTGTTATTAATAAGGTATTTGGATTTGCTACTTTATACTCTCTGCCATACTGATCTGCTGTACTATTTCAGATAACAAAAGTCATTACAAAAAATGCAGCAACATGTCTGAATAAAAGCCACATCTTTCACCTTCAGTTTTCAACCAAGACCTACTTTTAAATGTCCTACATAATTTTAACATCTGCACACTTCACATAAATGTCATGACATATGGAATTAAGAAAGTCATGTTCAAACATCCTTGGTTTCTTTCTTTTTGTTTGTAGCTTCATATGTATTTCCTCAAAGTGGCATTACTAAATATATCTATAAAATTAATGTTACAAAATTAATCTCTTCAGCAAAAGGACTACTTGGTGTGGCTATATAACACATACCCTTTGGCAAAGGGAGCAGGGTTATCTTGCTTTGCTTAGCTTTAATATTTACCAAGTAAGGACTTAGCTTTAATATTTACCAATAGTAAGGACTTGCTGGTACAAGATTTGCAAATATATGTGTGATATGGTGTGGTTCTGATGTTTTACGTGTTTTTCCTTTGTATGGAATTTAGGCCTCCTTATTCTCTTGCTCATCAACTTGTCTGTTATCTAATTCCGACGTTTTATTGCATGGTACTTAATAAAAAGAGGACAGGAGAAGTAAAAGACATTATTTCTTACTTTTCTGTTTGTTTATTCAGTACATTTGACTATTTTCCAGTCACTGACAAGTGAAATTTTTTGTGACCTTTGAGAGACCTTTACTGCTTAGACTTGGATGCCTAGTCAGAACCTTCCCCAATCCCAGCACATTTATTCTGAACCTATATATACACAAGTGCCTTAAAATACTTTTATCAACTGATCTGTTTGAATAGTGCAAATGTAATGCCAGAAATCTGCTTTCACATATCAAGTCTGTTATCACGGTTCAGACAGTAACTGGTTTTTTTGAGAGGGAATGGTGTACAGCTAGAAAGGTATTTGGATTGGACATGGTATTAACCTCTGAATAATCCCCCTTTTTGTTTAACAGTGTTTTATCTACCAAATATTTCAGTCTTCAAGCTTCACTTTGGGAAAGAATATTACTTATGGTCAGAAAGCATCCTCCAATCTTATCCAGAACCTTGGATCTTCTGTGGACAGCTGTGGTTTCCTGGTAGATGCACTCATATACACCTGCCTGCATAGGAAGGATTGATGATTCAGCCTTATTTCACATGTCATAGATCATCAGCAGACACTAAATGCTGGCTGTAGACAGAGCAGGATTAAACTATTTCAATGTTGAATGCTTAGTCTCTTGGTTCCCAAGGTTATTGTTGCATATCATTGCCTTCAAATATTTCATAGTGTTTGCTTGCTCATTTGCTGTGTATGGATTATTCTTTTTTTCACCAAAGAAATGTCTTTTGAGAGAACTTTTATCAGCAAAGTAGGAAATTATCTGGTGAATATTAATAAGCAATGTCTAGTGTCTGATGCTTGCAAGTAAAGTTTAAGTGTTTGATCCTTAGCTGCACTGCAGTCAGCTTGAGCCACTCAAGTAAGATATCGTGAGGAAAACTGAGAAAAAGAAGGAAAAACAAGAAAGAGGCTATTGGGGTTCGTTACTTGAAACAAGTGGTTTCACATGCTGGAAGTGAAATGTTTTGTTCTCTGTTTCTGAATGATTAAAGACCCAACCTGTTTAGAGCACAATATATCTGCCACAAGATAAGATGCACCCCTGATATCAGGGCTTTGACTCCTGACTTTTCATGCCACTCAGCCAAGCTGGCTGTATGACTGAGAGTTATCCTGATGGCAGGAGGGAGAGGCCTCCATTTCCATTATTGTGAAGATCCTGTGTTTCTGACCACATAGGAGAAAGGAGAAAAATGCAGCTTTCCTCTCAGTTTATGAATAGAATTGGAACGAGAAGTGCCTTGAGGCAAGTCTTTATCATGTGCACAGCTGGGGTGGATGACTTCTGTTCACACAATGCCTACTCAGGGCACTGCACTCAGTCCTCAGCATGGTGCAGGGATGGGTGCATTTCACCTTGAAAGCTTTAAGGTTAGTGTCTGGCATCAGTGATTACATTTGCAATTCAAGTTAGTCTATTTTCTGCTTTTCAGCTTTTATTCAACTGAATTTAGTGCTTGTGAAAGGTGTTCGATTGTTATTTCTGGAGGCTGATCCTCCTCCTGTCTAACACTACCCCTTCTGGTGTTCCTAATGCTGAAGAAATATCTCTTAGAAGTGAGAATAATGTTTTATTTTCATGTAGATGTAATAGTTTTAATGAGTACCTTTGTGTGGAAGAACTTAAGAGAAATCTGTACCTGTGCACATTATGGAGTACCAGCAAATAAATGACAGTGACCGTCACCCGGTAGAATCAATACTGGTTTAAAATGTTCTGCGTTAAAATTGTAGTAATGCCAATTGGTGAGGGAAGTGGCTGTGGCTTAGCTGTGGCTAAGCTTGACTTTGTGAGTATTTCAAAAGCAAAGCAGTGTATCTTCAGACACTGGGGAAAAAGGGTACATCAGCAGGGGTGTTTCTTTGGGTTTTCACAGACACATACTTCTAGAATGTAATGCAGTGCCATCTAGATGGGGAAAAATAAAGGTGTAATTTTAAATAAATTATCAGAATAATTTAAAGGTCATTGTTATAGTAAAGTTAAAATGATGTGTTCTGAAACATGAAGCTGTTTTGTAACGTGGAAATAACAGAATATGGTGGTGTTGTCTGAGAAAGGGATGTAGCCACAGAGCTGAAGCTGAAATTCATGGTTCCCATTAGAAGTGGTGTTAAAATAGGGACAAAGAGTTGAATGCAAGTTATGCATAACTCCTGTGCAAAAAGTTTCCTAAGAGCCACCATGTGCTGTGTACATTTAAAATCATTCCAGCTGCTGAAGATTTAAATGAATTGTTCAGTGATATCAGGAGAATATTGTCTGTTTGCAGGTTTCTGGGATGCAGCATGGTGTAATGGCAGATTCATTGGGCCAGAGAAAGTGAACATAAGCATGCATCTCTAAATTAGAAAATCCAGCTGAAAGCTGTCTTGAGTGTCTCTTCATAATTCAAGAAACTAGGAACAAGGCAGTCTATAAAGTATCTCAGAGTCCTTTGAGCAGGAGTAAGGTAAGAATTATGTTCACTTTCTGATCCTTAAGAAAGGAAAACAACAGGTACCTAATGGAGCATTTCCAGGTGGTTTTTACAGAGCAGTCCTTCAGACCCCTCTGTAATTCATATATGTACCTATTTATGTATCTGCTTTGAGGTTAACCACCTATAGACTAAAAGTACATACCCCTTCCTGAGTGGTTCTAGAGGTGTATTTGAATATTTCCTTCAAAGAGGGAGGATTAAGTCTTAAGGTCTCACACCTTCGATGGGTTAACTGAACTATAAATAAAAAGGGAATGCCACATGTTTCAACTGTACTTGTAAGGAATTGGAATTCTGTTGCATTTCAGGATGCATATAGAGATTAATTTCCCACCTGTGCTGGGAGGTAAGCATGAAATAAATGTCAAGTTACTCAGCTGTGTCAAGACATAAGCCACTATGAGTCTTCTCCACCAGAATTCTGGGAATCATAAGGAATGTGAATTTTGAAAGATGTTAGGCCTCTGAAGTTTTTATCTTTCTAGGCTAATGTAACTCTATGGAGATTACAATTTTAAATTTTTGAGCCATCTGTAAGTCTCACTTTCAGACTTAATGTATGGATTTGGATTTTAAAGCCTGTCTTAGCCAAATGAATGTGAACTTCAGTAAAGCCTGGAAGCTGAAAGTGTGAAATATGAAATAAACTTAGAATAGGAAGTCTGAGTTTGCTATTTGATATTATTGAGCATAGTGCTAGACTACCATTTTCAGATTCTTTTTTCAGCCCAGAATTTTGAAAGATTTGCACAAACCGAAGTAAAATTTCAGAAAAAAAATACAAAAATGAGTCTTCCTGGAAAGAAAGAGTTTTGTATTAGTAAGAAAATCTAAGTTACTGACATGAGAGTATAGAGACATTTTGAGTACTCATTACAAGTATGTTTTTGGGGATGAGCTATCCAGCAGCAGGTAATTCTTCATGGTACAGGAAAAAGTAATGCAAGATCCAGTTTGCAGTTGAAGCTAGGTAAATTAAAATCGGAATTAGATGCATATTTTCAACTTAAAGTATGGCAGCCATTGAAAGAATATTTGAGGATGTGGTGAAGTCTCTAGATTTATTTTATTATTTGAAGTCTGTAAATTTAAGACTGGATGTCTTTCCAAAGATGAGTTGTAAATCAAAGAGTTGGACTAATTATAGTCATATATGTGCACAAGTCTTATATATATACATATAGGCTTCTTGGTTTGTCATGCAGGAAATAATTCTAAATTCAGCTAACTGCAAGCTATTGCAGGCAAAATTATAAGTAAACTGACTACTTGGCACTTCTCAATTAGTGAGCTATTAAAGATGATGCTGTAAAATGCTAATTCCCTCTCTTCTAATGTCAGCATGCTAGGGGTGTGTGCAAGCAGCTCTCCTGTGATGCATGGTAGAGAATAATGGTTCTCTCAAGGGAGCCCAATTCCCCCCATTTTTAACTCCCTAGTGTTGTAACTTCCATGAGTTTTCCTCATGGAAGGGATAAGCCATTTAATCTCCGGTGAGGTGAGCAGGGAGCCATTGTAACTCAGCTATACACATCAGGAAGGGAGAAAAAAAGTAATTTAGGGATCCCTGGCTTTAGCATCGTCTATAGTCTATACCAAGCCAGAGAGAAGAAAAGTTGCTTTTTAATATCTGTCTTTGAGCACTGAAATAATTTCAGTGCTCAACTACCCAGGCAGCTTAGAGAGTTGAGACACGTTCAAACTGATCCATAGCACAAATTTGGCTCAGAGACTTGCACTTAAAAGCTGTGGATTGGTATTGTGTTGGTACAATTGTAGTTTATTATTATGTCTTTACTTTTAGATAAATATTTTCTCTAAGTATTCATTGCATATGACCACCTTAATGTTTTCAAATTTTTGTTTTGTAGCAGAACAAAACAATTCCATGAGATGTCAGCAATCCAGAAATGCTCAGGAACAGTAAGTGCTCATTTCCACCCACATGCAGAAAATTGCTGAGCTGTGTTATGAGAGCAATAGATACATTCAGTTGAAATCAGGATTGCTCTGTGAACAAATACCAGAGAGAATAAATTTGCATTGATTACAATTAGTGTCAAACTGATATCCTAGAAAATTTAATCTTAATTACAATGCCAATTTAGAAAATGCTTAAGCACATGCTTAAGTATAATTAAGCATATGCTTAGTCCTTCATTGATTCGGGGTTCTCTCTGAGATGTCTGCACAGGGCAGGCAGCCTCCCTGGTAAATTTTGCAACCCACACAACTGCCAGGCTTAGATTCTGGTTTGTTTTAGTGTTAGAAGAGAAGCTGTAACTCATTATGCAGTTACTTAGTCAAGAGTTGTAGTTCCTGCTGGCTGTGACTGTGTCTAAAAAACCAACACAAGCACATTAGGAATCACCTCAGAAAATAATAATAAAAAAAAAAAAATCTGGGTATTTAAGTAGGTTGACACTAATCGTGTATTTTAGAGGGCAAGGTCCTAATCCAAATCAGGGAGAAGTACGGGTGAGGCTTTCCCTTTGCAGTTGCCATGATTTATGTAGTGCTGTGTTGTTCAACGTTAGGATTTTTGTGTGAATCATCATAGCAGCAGGCAGATGGAGTGTTCCTGGAGTGTTGGAATCTTGACTTGATTTGATGGGTAGTGTTTTTTAACTCCAGATACAATACTATTTTAATGCTTCATTAATCTTTAATGCTTCATTAATATCCTTATTTCATATTTTAATACACATGATAAATTAACATACATTTATTTTTAAGGCATTGTTCATAAAACCTGGGATGGTATGGATACATACATTACAGAGAATAACCATTCTCTGTCTAAAAAACGATGTAACAAACACCGAGATCTTAATGGTCACTATTACAGCTTTTCTTCACTTGATTTCTTGAAGCAAAACATTGATTTAAATGTACACTTTCATTTATTTATATCAAAACTGGATTTTCAGGGTGATTTCCTTTTATTTTGAGTATATTACTGAAAAGTCTCTGAATGAGATGGCCTCTAATCTTTAATTCAATGTATTTAGTTTTCTATTGATGCCCTGTAGGGTTTTTTGGTCATTCTATGTCGTGGGGTTCCTTTACCATTCTCTGGTGTGACATCACTCCCGATAACAACTTTCCATCCTCCACAAATGACACCTGTTGATGACCCTGGCCTCTTGTGAATATGTAATTAACGAATGCATTTACTCTCATTCATGTCTCTGCTGTCAGCATATTATTTTTGCCATCTCTCTGAATCCCACTGATCTGTCTTCACCATGTTTTTAATGTACTTAGGGAAAAGTCTTATCTCATTCTCTCATACAGTTTATGTCTATTTTCCATATTTGACTTATCTTTCCTCTTTTCAGCTTCTACCTGTTTTATATTATATCTAATATATAATGCCTTCTTATTCTTGATTACATTATGCAGGTCTGATTCCATCCAGCCTGAGATCCTCTTTCCTTTCGCACCTATTCAGCCAAATGAAATGCAGAAAGGCTGAGCATATTATGCAGAAATACCCTATGAACAAACATTTCTTCTTTGCTTTCATAAACTCTTTACTTTCTTCAAACTTGCTATTTCAGAGTTTTTATATAGATTTGTTTGGTTTTATTGTTCACGATGTTTTTTTTTTTATTTTTTTATCTTTTAATTTCATGTTTTAGAAGCTCAAGTTCTACAAAACTCGGTCACTTTTAGGGCTAAATCTTTTTTGGATGCATATTGTTATTCGTATCTCCTACATTACCAAAGAATAAGCTAGAATTTCCGCCCTCCAACTTTGTTAATAAGAAAAATACTTTCTATCTTCTTCCAAGTCTACGAAGAGTGTGATTTCTAATACCACTTTGTTGTGCATTGATTTATATCATGGCAACTGAAAAAGGGTAATGACATAAAAAAACCTTTTCCTTTCATGAGCCAGACTCACTGACGGAACAGTCTGTATGTGGTGAGCAAATGATCAGCTTGGTTGGTTTGATGTCAGCATTTCAGGAAAATTCCTTTAGTGGATGTGATAAATGAGATGATTTCTATCTGTTTTAGTTTTGCATCACTGTAACATCACTGATTTCTAAAGTATAATTGTATGCGTGGATTGATCTAAGAATGATGCAAATGTCCAGGCAAGACACACAGAATTTTACAGATAACATGAAAAATACATTTGAAATTCAGATTACATTGAGAAACATTTTTTTGGCTGGATGAGGGGTGTGAAAGAATCTCACTATTAAGAACAGAGCTTTACTTATTTCATCTGAGAATATCTCTTTGTATCTTAAATGATTTGATTACACCTCAGAGGTGTAATCAAATGTATGTATGACATTCTGTTGCTGATCAGAACCTAAGTGAGGTTGGTTCAGTGTAGCAACCCGGGTAAGATTGTGTCAGCAATGTCACTCAGTGGAATACATGGAATCACAGAATGGACTGGGTTGGAAGGGGCCTTAAAGACCATGTAGTTCCAACTTCCCTGTCATGGCCAGAGGCACCTCTCTCTAGAACAGGTTGCTCAAAGCCCCATCCAGCCTGGCCTTGAGACTTCCAGAGATGGGGCATCGACAATTTCTCTGGGCAACCTCTTCCATTACACATTAAGGAATTTCTAAACCTAGCATATTTTTTGTCCCTCTCTGATAGTTGACTGGATTTTTCTTGGAAGCTGAAAGGAGGTGCTCTTATCTATAGAGAACAGGCTGATGCTGCTTTCAGCACATCAGAAATGTGGTCAAACTGCACAGAAGACAAAGAATAAAAAGCCCATGCCAGCTCCCAAAACATGACTCTGTGTCTAGACAGAAGATTTCTGGTGATAGTAACAGGCTTCAACATTGCAACTTAAATCAAGAAAGTTCCAAGATTTAAAATCTCATCAGCATCAGGTGAGTCAGCACATTTAAAGATCAACCTCATGAGTTAACAGTACTTGATTATAAGGACTTACAAAGATATTTACAAACTTGGAGTGTGGGAGAAAACAGAATGGTCAAATGTGATGCTATGCTAATTCTGAAGCTTAAGTCATTATTTTTTCCTTATGAGTGCACTGCATTATATCATTTACAAATGAGCATCTTTCTGGCTTTATTTCAAAGTGAAATCGAATTAGGTCTCCAATACAAATGTATAGGAATGCAGGACTGAGAAAAGTATTGCTGATGCCATTGTGCAGAAGCCTTTCCAGAGATTATGGAATAAGGGCAAAACAAGACAATCTTTTTCTTCACCCAAACCCACAATTCTGTTTTATTTAACTTGAAATTTTTGAAGCATTGTCCTTCAGCTGTGCCTAGTGAGGGAGCATTTGAAACAGTGGGTCCCCTGTGATGCTGTCTTTCCTCACTTGTATTGCAGCAGGGGAGAAAAATTGGGAAATTACATTTGACTGATAACCTGAAATCTCTTGGAGAGTGGAAAACTGACCTTCAGGTACAGATATCAGTTGTTCTATTTTCAGTAGCATATTCATTTGATAACTTTAACTTGCAAGGTTAGTGAATAAATGGTATCCTGTCTTCTGCTTATTGTAATATACTTGATAAATGACTTTTCTTTCCAACTGGAATGGTGGGTGATGGCTTTTTCCTTGTATGTCTCTATGTTTGTCGAGCTAAACACATGACTTTGACTTCTGTGACACCTACTACTAAAAATATGAAAATTAAAGAAGTAGCATTTAGGTTTTGGCTTGAAAGAGTTAAAAAAAAAGCTGACAAAGGCTAGGAAAAGCTGATACTCGGTAAAGTACAGTTTGCTCTCACAAATTAGTCTGCATATGAATATGATAGTTAATATGTTCTGTCTTTGGTCTTGTTTTTCAGCATTTGGGAAGAACTGGTGACTGTTAATTTGACTTAACCTATATATGTTTTTAATCTGTGCTAGGGAATATACTCTTGTAATATGGGTTTTCTGACATAAAATTACCATGATACATGTTGCAAAAACAGGCAATGACTGAAAATACCATCCTTTAGTATGTGTGTAAATGGACTTCTCAAAAGTGAGTGTTACTTTAAACTTTTCTAAAACTTTGAATATGTCTGTTGAGCTGCAAGATTTCCTTCCACGGGCATACTTCAGGAAGGATCGTCACTTATGGAGGATGATATTTAGGAATATTTTTAGAACTCTCTTACCTCTGATGACATAATCTTGACCACAGACAGTAACAAACCAACTTTGCTGGATCCTGCTGAATGATGTGGCTGTTAGGGGCTGTTGCAAAGCTTAACAATATTCTTCAGGCATGCATCAAAAATATAACAAACTCAGTTGGTGCTCTAGAACTCCGCCTGAAAAATTTAACCAAGAAGCTTATGAATATTTTAAAGAATTTTTGCTGTCTGAGATAGAAAAGTGAGCATGCTCCCCTATAAGTTACTATGAAATAGAAGTGGATTTTTGCTATTTTCAAAGGGACCTTGGTAAGATTGTCTGCTATGGTCAAGACATAAGTTAAAAACTGGAGTGGAATAGCAGGTAAAGGAAAATTATGCTTTGACACAAAACTAAAATGTAAATAATTATACTTCTGATGAAAGAGCCTACAATGTAAAATGTGTGCTTTCTTCAGTTTCATTTAGCATCAGTTAAATAAATCTGCAAGGTTCACACTTTGTTTAGATCATTTTATGCTGATCTATCAGTTTTGTAAAGAGCTGTACTCTAGTGGGTAAAGGAAATGTACTCAGTCAGTGCTAATAATTGTTCATCAATTGACATGGCATTAATGACAAGGATTCTGTTCCAATTTACAAATATGTATTTGAAAAAGCAGTGTGGCACTAAAGCTCTCAAAAGAGCTGGTGTAAATTCTGGATAGTAGTTGAAGTTTCACATTACAGGTTAGTTTTGCTTAGTGCATTGACCAATTTAATTGTGTGCAAACTACGTTTCAGTTAATTCATTATTGAAGTGGTCACAAATAGGTTAGATCTTTGAGCAATACCTTTAAGTGAGAGCAGTATGTGCCAGCGTTGATCAAGGTTTTTTTTCTGACTAATTAGTTATTGAGGAAAATAGAAAAAGAACAAAACTCAAGAGCAATGTCGCACAATTTGATTGAAATTTTTTCCTGTTGCCTTGTTGCTCTTCTATTTTTTTATTCTTTCCCTTGGGTTTTGCTGCATGTGAAGCTGACTTTTAGGAACAGAGTATGAGCTGTTATAGCCTGAGATCCTGAGGCTGGTCCTTTTCCCTCACAAATGTTAGACACACACAGATGAAGAATTGTTTGCACCTGCTGGGTTAGTATAAAACATATTCTTCAAAAAGCACTGGCTTGTGGAACCACACAATGCTCATTCTGTGTGAAGAACTGGAAAGCAACCAGCCCAGTTATGCCAGCTTTTACCAGTTCACCAGGTGGTCAGGTATGGTTTTGCAGTCACCAACTGCCGGGGACCACCAAAGAGACCCTCAGAAGAGAAGAACACATGCACAGAGGGGAGGGAACATATGTTAATGACTTCAGGGAAATTATTATCATGTGAATGTTTCTTCTGGGAAAACCTACGAATATGTATGTAAAATACAGTATATAAACAGAAGCTTTTTTTTGCGCTCAGCATGCACAATATTTTGGAGGAGATATCCCCTCATGCAGGGCCTAGTCTTAGAGCTGTTTTCTTTGCAAAAAAAGGTATTTATCCTCCCTGGGCTAATGCTTAGTATAGACTTGCTTCTGACAGTGACTTCTGCTTCACCTCTTTTTTGGTGCTGATATGCATAGTTTGGTTAAATCTGCAGCCCACAGGTTTCAGGCTGAGAATTAACCTTGAGCAAATAGGGATGACACGGTCCTTTTGAAACAGCTCTAATTTTTTGGGCTGACATACCCCAATTGCATCTACCTCCTCTGATTTCTCGAGTCCCTTGCTTACAGAGTTTGTGCCAGTTGAAACTTCACAGAACTGCAGAAGTGATGGCCCAGAGCACCTTTTCTTCCTTCAAGCCGCTTGTAGCCTCAGAATTTCCATAGAGGAGGGAAAAAAGTAGAATTGCTTTGCATCTATCAGCAAGTCAGTCATAGAAACGGTGAGTTATTTCATCATTTTGACAAGGATGCAGGATATTACTCAAAATTAATGTTCTTTCCAGATTATAAGAACAAAAGCTGTACTCAATTAGTAAAGCAAGAGAAAATCAGCAGGTAAGATTTTCCTCTAGTTTATTCTTGCTTCTAAAATATGGGAGATGTTGATTTGACATCCACCTGCTAAAATAAAAATCAGCTGAGCAATATATAAGATACAGTCCTTATACTCAGATAAATTTACTCAGATGTGGCCATTCCAAACTGAATATTCAGTCTGCCTTTGACAGAAAGAGAATTTTGCTTGAGAGCAAGAAATAGTTGAAGACGGTAAGAGATTACTGAAATGGATGGAAATCTTTCTAATCAAGGTCAGAGCGCAGAATGGCTGGTGGAGCTGTGCTCTGCAGGCTTTGACAGCTGTAGATGGAGTTGAAAGAGAGCCTCGAGGCATGTACCAGCTAGTAGAGGAGCAGAAGAACACAGGATGTAACTCCTGCCCACTGCAGACTGCCACAATGCCTGATGTAAACAAAACTGAACCAGCCTTCTCAGTGTGTCTTAAAAAAAAAAAAAAAAAAAACAACAGCCAGTGCAGGCCACAGGACAAAAATCAAAGCAGTCATGCAAAGGCACAAATTGTCAGGTGCTGTATACATTACATTAAACCAGAATAGACTGATGCAAGAGACATGTTGAATTGCTAGGCAGAACAGAAAGATAAAGGACCTTATGGAATTATTAATGTGATGTGTTTAAGGGCAGTTGATACTTCGTAGTGATTAGTTTATCACCGCAAGAACTACGTTTTTCTAAGTAAAGAAATGTCAATTTTGTGATTAATTTAATTTCAGTGCTTTTCAGATATGACATGATAATGACTTATAAAAAGCTTGAGTGCAATTTCAATTAAAGATGTGTAGGTGGTAGGAAATTTGCAGATTAAAATAATGATTCTTTAAAAATACATTATTTTGAATTCCATTAGACAGTATGTTTGGTTTTCTCGTTTTTATGAGGCATTTGTCTTTTATCCATGTTTCCTACGTGGTGTTGTAGCTTTATATGCAAGGTGTTTTATTGTACATCATATAAGGGAAATTGATGGTATGAGCCTATTTCTAAACATGTGACAAAAACCTTGTAGAAAGCCTTATTTATAGTGAAGAGGCACACTTGGGATAAATTCTTCTGACTTGTTTTCTGTTCTACTTGCTAAAAGCCTCTGTGGTATTGCAGAGATAAAACAGCATAAGTGCTTTGTTTTGAAGGAATACAATAGTGGGCTAGCAAATTACAAGCAAAAATAATACATTTTCTAGTGGTGAAAAAAGAAGTCTCAAAATTTCTTCAGACATCAACCTGTCCTTCTCTGGGAAGAATGGTATTATCAAAGACTTGTTTTAGGCTTGTTTTTCATCATAGCTGAAGGGAACCTGCTCGTTAGAAACACACAGCAGGAAGGCCTCACTAAATATTTGCATTTTTTGAGCAGAAAGCTGAATTTATTACGTTTTTATTCCAATTTAACAACTAATTTTGAGTTGTTCTGCACATGACTCGATTTCACATATTTCTTTATGCAAATTGCAGAAGCATTGCACAATGCTTGCTACACAGTGGAACTTGACACATTACTTTCTGTTAGTTGAAAAATGAGAGTGAAAGACTCGCCTCATCTGCTTTAGCTCACTGAGTCCAACTTCCCATGAAAGAGAGGAATAAATTGCTTTAGAAAGGATCAGCTGGGCTAATGTTGTATTTAAACTTCTGAAGCTCACCAAAGGAAACCAAGTAAACAGCAGGCAAGCAGAGCCCTCACCAGTAGTACTGAGTCCAGGGAAAGTGTCAATATTACAGATAACTCTGTGTGTTTTCTATATGAAATAAAGTTTAATTTAACCAAGAGCTGTAGTGCAGGCATTAGTTCACATTGCATCATGAACCCCACCAACCTTATCCCATTATACTTTGGTTGTCATGCATACTTTCACCAAAACCTCAAGTATATAGGGAACAAATTTGGTGGTGAATTTTATTTAGCGTGCAGTGGTGTTCCTGTAGGCTGTGGGTGACATGGGGGTAAAAGAAACCCCAATGACAACTGAAAACCAACCCAAAACCAAAGCACAACTTTCAGCTATGTTGATATAGTTAGATGGTGGTACACGGAACTTATATGCAAATACAAAGAAAACAACAGATTAAGCAAGTTAAAATTATTTCAAGAGCCAGTAAGATTTTTTTCTTTCCATTTTGAAATCAGACTTCTTTCATGTAACTAGGATGTAGAGTGCAAAAAAGCTGAACACTACCACTCATGTTCTATGAGTTTTATACTGCTCATGCCAGAAAGAGGAAAAGAAGTGTTAAACAGCTTTTGAGATTTGATTAAACACAGAATGAAAGCTGAGGAGTTGATGACTGCAAACCCCATTTATTGTGAATATAATATAATATATGAAAATAATGTAAAGCCATCAGGCTGCTAGATTTAAAAAAAAAAAAAATTCTGATCTATATCTAGGCTGTTAAAATATTTGTTTTTCTCTGCTACTCATTTCTTATTTGTAATCCTATGGATTAAGGAGTTAATTTCTTATTTGTAATCCTATGGTTAAGGAGTTAAAGATGAATGGTTTAAGAAGAGTAAGTAAGCATGCTGGGTACAATTTACACTTTTCAAATGGAACTCAAGGATTAAATAGACCATATGCCATATATTTTAAGAGGGGAAGGAAGTACTAACTGCTTGCTGCAAAATTTACAGTCCCCAAATATCAAGAGATTTTTCCCTGGATCTGAAGCAAGGTGACTAGAGCTGTTTGGCCAGCACCTTGTCCCTTCCTGAAGAGGATAAGCTGAAGAGGAAGAAAACACAGGGAAATATCACTTTTTAGCTTCAGTATCACAGATATATTTCTTGTACATATACTTGATTGCTAGCTAGACAAATGGAAAGTAACATTCAGACCCAGGGTCTCATTTCATACTGTCCTCATCATAAAAAAGTAGGCAGGCATGAGACAACTAGAGGTGTCCAAAGGTGTTTCTGAAAAGAAAAGGCCAAGGGCAAAGATAAAAATACTCTGTAGGTCAGTGTTGGAATTGGGTTTATACTGAAAATGTGATGTGTAGGATAGAAATATAAGTAGCCTTTAGTTATGGAAATATTTGTGCAAAATATTCAGAAGGAATAATCTTCCTTCTGTCTCTTAGCACTGCATGAACAAAGAAAATGTCCTACTCTACTATACTCTCCAAATTATGTTATGCTCTGCTAGCATTTCTTTAGGGTTATGTAAGCTTTTGATAAATACAGAACACTCTAGGATTTATAGGAAAATTCCTGCTTATCAGAATTTTTTTTTGGTACCCTGCTGACTTTTCGGAAAAGTCTTTTTTAGCAAACTGCAAAACCTCATCTGAACATTAAGTTCTGCCATTCATAACTGATGGCAAACTAGGTATTTACAAGGAGTAGATAATTTAGCCCAGTGCATATGTACATCAAGAAAACTTGTTCCTCAGGACATTTTGTTTCTAATTGTTCTTTGAAGTCCATGTTATGTGCTGGTGTTGCCCAATCAATTCTTACCTTGATCTTAAAACTATTGTGGAATTAGGATATTTTTACTGAAATAAAGCTGACAAGATTGTGGCCCATGTATAAAACATTATCATATGATATTTTAAACATACTCTTTCATCTTGCTGTGTATGAGCACTTATTTCAACCATCATCTCTGAGATACTGCTTGTTAGAAAAAGGTGAGATTTTGTCTTAAATCTGTTCAAAGTGGTCATGGAGTCCTGGTTTGATGGCTCAGGCTTCATACAGGATGTTGGAGGTGGTTTTTGTTGGATAGCCATGTGCTTTTTCTGGCTCTCCTAATGGAACCAGCTCTATGGACACCATTCATTGGTTTTTAGTTTGGTTTCAGCAGCAGAATTGCAATTCACAAAACTAAAATTTAGACATACTGTTTCTTTATTATGGAAACTACAATTTTTAGCTGAATGCAATTTGAATACTAAATGTGACCATGAATCATTGCAAGCCACAGTCCAGTTTCTCCAGATTACTACGGCAAAGAAAATATGTATAGTATTTAAATGGACAGGCAAACATTCCTACTGGGACAGATTAAGATGACAAAATGAAAGCTACAGAAGGGGTTTCTGCTGATATTGATTAACAGGTTATATTTTCCCAGTCTCTGTTATTCCAGTATTTACTTGCTAAACAAAATATTTATGTTCTTGATTCTCTTGATCTTATTCCTTAAGCAATAGCAGATCTTCTGGGATGAAAGTGTGCTTCAAGGCAGTGGCAGCACAGCTCTTCTCTGGTCAGGGCAGTGCGTGACCTGTTAACAAGAGAAATCTATGCATTAATTTGCATCTACCTTCATTGCCAAAAGCGAGGTATTTGAAACTTTAGATCCTTTGTTTTATTTTAGCTCTGATTTTTTAGCATGATGAAACTGCAGGTGCATTACTCTTGTTCCACCAGAACCTGGGAATTGGGACACTTATGGTACTCAAGGCATTCCTTCTCTGAACACACATTCGTATGAGATTGCCTCCATGCATTCTGACTCACGTCATAAATTCCATTGTATTCAGTCACTTTCTTATCTTATTCTTAAGTGCTCCATGTTTCATGCTTCTCATCTCATCCTGGATAAGCTGTTGCTTATTTCCTGTGTTTGTTTCTGTGGTGGAGGCCTACATTGTCCACAAGAGGAAGTGTTGCTTTCATCAAAAATGATTGCACACACCAGGAGACCTGTAACTAAACACAAAGAAAACTGTAAACATTTTTCTGTATAATCCCATGCCACTTGGAAGGACTCTGTCTGTAGGCACAAATGCTGTTCATATTATGAAAGTAAAGCAGCTTCTGCCTACCAAGTTCAGTAAGGAGATCAGAATGAACCTTAACAACAATAGTGCATCTTTCTTGCCATCTTGAGAACAGTTTGTGCCTGTAATTGTTCAAACATGCACATGAATGCTTAGGCACATTAACAAGCCCAGTGTTCTACACATTAAAAAAAACCCCAAATTAATTTGGTTTCCAATAGAGCATAAGGCAGTTCCTCTTGGCATATTCTGACCTGGCCTTAGTAAAGAAGATGCATCTTATTAAGATCATACTTAATGTTATTTAAATCAATTAGCATGAAAGTTTCTGTCAAAAGTAAAAATGTGCTGAGAGATTGTGAGTTTGGCTCGTTTTACATTGAAGAGGCGTGGAATGCCTTTCTCTTACCTGGAATCTCTCTATATTTGGGGGGTGGGGAGGAAGTATAAAGTTGGGCTATTGACTTGTTGCCCAGGAATTTGTGAGAAATGTATATTCTGCAATTTTAGGACTTTCCTGAGATTTTTGTACCACTGCATTTGAATGTAGAAATGGAGCAAGTTTGGTGATAAATACCCCAATACCATTTTGATTAGAATCCCATATATCCACATTTGTTTAGGAGGAAGACAAAATAATCTAGAATATTTTCTTCTCTCCCAAGATTTTTTCGTCCACAGTAAGCATCACAACTTTTTAAGGAAGTGATTTTGCAGAGGAGTGTACATCGAAAAAAAATTACATTGAGGTTTTATTTATAATCACCTTCCTAGGTAAATCGCTATTTTAATTTATTAGCTTCACAAATTTTAAATTTTAGCTATTGGATTGAGCTACGCAGCTGCCTCCAAGATGAAGGAAATGCTTCTATTGTATACAAAGATTGGGGGGGCACTATTTTCAGAAAATGTCTGTTCTATTTGTTAAGGGATTTCTATTTGACAAGTGGGGAGAATTGGTTTGTAACTGAGCTACTGCCCTAGGGAAAAGAGAATGAAAACAGAAGACATTTATGCACTCCTCAGTGCACGTATCAGCCTTGTTCTGGAATGACATTCTGAAGTTTAAACAAGATGACTCTGGAGAAAAGAGCATAAAGAGGTGCATTTTGAGCGACAACACCTTGTAGCTGGGAGCTGTCATGGTTTGTATCCTCTGCAAATTGACACGGCAGGGAGATCCTGTAACATGAATTTATCAGCGTGATGTATATTGCAGAGATTTGTAAGGTTTGATAAAGTGAGAGGGACAGATTTTTATGCAAGGGTGATGTAAATAATCACATAAAAAGGAGAAGAAGGATATGGCTATGGTGAGGGGCAAGACGAAGCCTAGGATGTGATTTGAGTCCTGATGTTTAGGAAAAAACCTACGTATACACACATAAGCACACATTCACATATTCTGAGTCTGTGANCCTGATGTTTAGGAAAAAACCTACACTCATGTAATTGTTACTGCTTTGTTCATCTTTTAAGAGTAGAGATCAGGGTTTTGATCTGTAAAAGTTTAATTCTTTTGTACTGAATGCATCATCAGAGCACAGGGTGTTTGCCTGTTTTAAGGAGCTGTTGTACTCAGTACTTTTAACCTTAGTACACAGCAATTCTCAAATTGTGACTGTGGCTTCCCTGGGGAGGCTTATGTCTCTGCCAAGGGAGATCCAAGCAGATGTCAGCAGCATGACTCTGTTGTTTTTCTTGAGATGTAGTGTAAGCATAACCTTATAATGAGTACTCAATCATGAGTAGAGAATGCAAATCCTAAAAAGTTCAGAGTTTTATAACTTTACCTATCTGAAAAACTGGGTTTTAATCTTTTCTTCAGTTTTTATGTCCCTAAGGATCTGCCCAAGTCACTACTTAAGTCATCTACCTAAGGTCACTGGGGTTTTTTTCCATGTTTCTGCTCCATATTTACTGTTCTCTGAAGCTGTCAGAAGTGTTCTAATGAATGTCCTCACTGCTGTCAGAACTGGGTTGCTGTTCTCTGACCTGAAGTGCCTTTGGACACTGCGTTTCCCTCTCAGGGAGATACTGGGTGTTCCTTCTGCAGAAACTTTTGGAAACTTTGCCACAGCCCTCCCTCTGAGGCAATTTGTGAGGGAGGTTGTGTAGTTCCCTCTGTGGGAGTTTTTTTTGAAAATTGCTATCCTGGGTGGCCAGTGTAAAAACCTCATTTTGTTTTCCTTTCTTGAAAAATTTGTTAGTTGCACCTCTACCCTTAGAGGCATGCGGTTGGCGTAAGTAAACAGGGATAATGAGAGATTGGTTACTCAGAAATCTGAAAATGAAATAGTACTATCTTTACAAGATTTGGTGAAAGAATTCTAGTATCAGCAAAATGAGGAAAACTAAAAGAGGCTGCAGGCAGAGAGGCTGCTTGCTGCTGAGCACAAGCATTTTAGGGAGCTGCAAACGGACCTTTGGACCGTGAATGGAAGAAAGAGAATTGTACAGGAAAAATTGTGGGATGTAGAACTAGTAACAGTCTCAGAAATAAGGTTTTTTGACTCAGACTTTTTGTGTGGAGGAGTTGGGAGATGTATACACACATAAGCAAACATTCACATATTCCGAGTGTGTGGTACTCCAATTAAAAGTAGACTAGTAGTGAAAGAAGGCAATACAAGTGACAGAAAGTAACATTGCTGTATTTAGAAGAGGATTATCAAAATAAATCCAAAAAAAATAAGGAATATTTTACATAATTTAGCCACTCTTTTCCATTAACCAATGCACTCCGTTTTTAAATTTCTCATAAATCTAAAAAACAGAGCAGTTTACTATTTCTTTTATTCATTCTTGTCAAAGAAACATTTATCGTCTATACCTTTTTTGGAAAGGTAATTAGACATAATAATCCATCACTCAAGTGTGTATTTATTGTCTTCTGTTGAGCAATGTGATGTTCTTCCAGTGCCTCCTTCAAATCTAAGAACAATACTGGACTTTTAACAGTATTAGTATCTCTTGCATGAGGAATAGCTTATATTTGGCCCTAAAGTTTGGAGCATGAAGGAGATTTGTGCACAATAATAAGGTGATTTTTTAACTCATATATTGCATTGCAATTTGAAGTGACTTTGGCTGACAGCAATGATCTGCAGCTAATTTCCACTGCCTCAACTAATCCATCATCTTTAACCATATACACTGACTGGGAGCTGGAAATCATGGCTTCAGTTTAGGAAAGCATTGTAGAACTCTTATTGTTTGAGTTAAAGAACTTTATTTTGTAGGCTCAACTTATAATTTTGTGTTTTGCATGCAGTAAAAGACCCATAAAAGACTTTCATGGTCCACAATAGGACAAAAAGCCACAGTTTTGTCTATGTGGGTTATAGAGGCATTGAGGTTTAGTTAAAGGATTATTATTATGGTTTTTGAACAGTAATTACCTGAACTAGCCTGTTTGATTATGCTAATGAATTTGTGCTTTGATATTATGGATGTTAAAATCCTTTAGCTCTCTATGGAAGTGACCTAAAATAATTCTGGTCTGTTTTAATGACTATGACTTCATCAAGGTATTGTGTTCTCTAGGAGTGAGAACTATTAACCTCAAAGGGACAACTCTGAAAAGAGTGATTTTTCCTGCAACCAGTCATGGGTTTGAGTGCTGAGGAGGCGAGAATGGCCACGGCTATCAGTGTTTTTAGACAGAAGTGTAAAATGCCTGATATGGTTCATCTTTCCTCAGTTAAAAAAGGATAGGACAGAAAAGGGAAAAGAAAATAGAGGAACAAAAAACTAAATTATAATCTCTGCATGGAGAAAGCAGTTAGATTTAATTTTATTTTAAAGCCTGTGCATTATCATACAGCTTTTGAACTGAGATAAAGTAGCGAAATGCAGAGTCTATTTAGTTAACATGAATGGGTTTCAATTTTCCTACGCAATCTCGGAAGCAGAGACCAAAATTTTATCAAAATTTTTTTAGAAGATTAATCCTGCAATTTAATTCGAGTATGCCTACCCTGTGTACTGAGATTTTGGTATCTTTTTTTACTCTGGGCCAATGAGTGTACACTAACTACCATTAAAATGCCTGCTTTTTCAGTAAGAGATCTATACCTTAGTGGACTCATTGGTGACCTTCTGTGCTGTCCACAAAAGTGGATGTGCTGTTAACAGGGATTGTGTTCCAGCATGTCCTATGGGTTTTGCTCATTGGGTTACAAAAGCCTGGTGCAGAGTAACTTGCATAAACAAAAAAAAGGAGAGTGATAGCAGGCTGCAAAAATTTCAGGGTGTCATTTTACCAAAACTTACTGCTGACTTCTGAATCCCATTGGTTTGCATCTTTATTCTGGATTACTAAGGATGTGTTTAATTTAAAAGAAAAAGCTTCTCAGTGTAAAGGGTCCATTCTAGCTTCTATTTACTCATACAGTGAAATGCATTTGAAGTTGAGTAGGAGTAGGCAAATCTACTCCTACTTGCTGTAAGGTGTAGATCTATTCAATAATAGTCTTCCTGGGCTTTGTAGCACTTCCTAAAAGAAATACTTTTCTGTGATATTTTCCCTTATTTTGAAATGTTGCTCCTTTAAAACAAGCCGAAACCAAACCAACAAACAAAACAAAAACCACATGACACAAAAAAATCTCCAGGAGATCAGCATTTTAATTCTGAGAAGGTGCTTTTGAGATCTAAACGTGCTGTCTGCCCGTAAAAGTGAATATGTGTAACACTTGGAAATTGCTGGAAATTGCAGTGAGACAGCTTTTCTTTCAGTAGCACCCACTTAAAAATGTGCCTTGAGGCTATCATTACTTATTGAAAACTACTCAGACTTCTGTGGTCTGGAAATTAAGCTGGAATTTTTGTAAGGGCAGATTTAATTGTGAACAGTCTTCTGGTTTTGCTTTGATAGAATAAAACTTATTGTGAGTTATTCTAGCACTTTTACATGGTGCTTTTGTATGCTTCCTTCATAATAAAATGGTGAAGTACAAAGCAATTTTGTTTTCTTACTGACCTTTAAATAGGTCAGGTAGCCTTTTAAATTCATAGTTTTTCAAGTTGTGTTTCATCTTTATGTAACAGACTCCATAACAAATTCCAAGTGAAATGTTAGAAATCCTAAACTGAAGGACTTAAAAGTATCACTGAAACCCTTCCACACTGTCCAGACCCAAGATATATACTGCTTGAGAGATCAGATGCTAAACAAGGAGAGTAGATATCAGAAAGGGGTTTAACCAGGTTGTGAGTAGCTCCCTGCTCATTACTGCATTTGGAAGAATCCCTTTCAAAGAAAACCAAAGGCAACAGGAATGGTCAGAGCTGTGATACAGCTTGTACCCCATGGAAGGCTCAACAGTTCAGGAATTTTTAATTTCAAAAGGATGTGTTTAAGAAGCAGTGTAAAAGAGATGCCTAGACTACAAATGCCACAGAGAGGATGACGAGGAAGTTATGGTTTTCTGGGGTTTAGCATTTTAGAAACTAACTTTTATGCAGTCAAATGGTGCATAAGCTTGGTTTGATGATCACCCAATATTTAAGCAGAAATTCTGTTTCATTCTCTATCTAATTCAATACTGGTTCTGTGAGCAACAAATATTTAAGGCTCCCTGGTGAATTCAGAAACTAGAGGCACAATACCTCCCTTACTGTGCTTATATGTAAATCCAGCTGTGTTAAGGAAATTTATCAAAATGGTAGCTGATGGAGACACAAACTGAAGCCTCAGGAAAGGCATTCTCAATCTAGAGCACAGCTTCTTTTGGAATGAGTTTATATTTTTCCATCTGTTTAATCCTGCAATAAAAATCTGTTCAACCTTCATGTCCCTCACCAATTCCTGGCTTACACAGATTTTTTTTTTTTCATTGGTAATTCAACCTGTAGCATAGGGTAAGCTTCAGAATGAAAGGAACTCAGTTAGGAAAAAATATCTATATTTATGATTGACCAAATAATGAATGTTCTTTTTTGCATTAAATTTCAACTGAAAACATCTCCGTGGCCTTGCATGGTTTACATTGGTGAGACTTGAATGCATCATTTGGCATGTAATTGGACTGTGTGTTTGGGAAAAGATTTCCTGTAAATCACTTAACATGCTTTAAAACTGGTTTCACTGAGACATCTTTGGGACTTTGTGAAGAATAACAGGGATGTCTGAAAGTAGATTTCTTAATTTCTGTGTGCAACTGAGGTAGAATTAAATGTCAAAACAATTTAAAGGTGCTTGCTATCGTGAAGAGGAAAGTTTTCTTTTCAGTTTTAAGCATTTTTATATGCACGTTTGTTCTCAGAAGTGCAGTAGAGCTTTAATTGCTTTGAATAACAATACCTGAAATCAGGTTTTGATTTCAGTGCAGCTGAGTCTGAACACAGTGGAAGGACCATGTTTATAAATCTCTACCTCATTCCATATGAGCTTTATCCATTTTTAATGCCAGGTTTTCCCCAGGCATGGTGTTATGACCTTGGAGTAGCCCAGGTTCTTGTTAATAGATCCTTTGGGGTGGATTAGAGGGAAACAACAATGAATGATCCATGTGTGTAAATATATGTATTTAGGGTTTATTTTAGATTTATTTGATTGCAAAGAAAAGCAGATATGCAGCTGTTTTGATTATTATCTATAGTAATATCACAATATGAAAGCATTGCAATACGAAAGTGCACAAATGCCATGCAAGGACATGTATGAGGGAAAAGAGAGAGAGGATAAGAATGTGAAAACCTCACCAACCCATCAACCATTTGATGAGTCTTGATTGTTGCAGCTTAAGATGTCCCTTGTTCTAAGAGATGGTCCGTAGGGGGAGCGGGGGAGTGGGGAAGGAGAGGGGGAGAAGACAGCAAAAGACAAAGTCTGGCAGGTTAAAACACACTGAGGGTATCTCCCCTCGAGGGGGAGATTCCAGTCCTCTGGTGGAAGTTCTTCAGAAATGAGTCTGGGAGCACTTTTGGGAGTCTTTGATGGTTGATGACACCTTCTAAGACATGACAGTTGTCTCAGGAGTTTGAGCCAGGAATGCCCCATCAGATGTTCCTGGGGGAAGGGAGGAAGGGGAGTTTTACAACCCAGTGTAAGGGAGAGCAATCGAGCATGACAAGAGGCTCCGTTTCTTGTCACTCTCATAGCCCACCATTCACTCTCTTAGAGGTTTAGCCATTACACGCCCTAAAGTGTGGCTCTCCCACCTCCAAACACAGCTCCAGCAAAGCATTCTGGCACCTTTACAACTGAGAAATGTTTTGAGTCATCAACCCACAAAAAGTCCAGTCTCTCACAAACGAAAACCTTAGGGTTGGGGGTTTTTGGGGGGTTTGTCTTGTGTGACAGAGATGTACCCTTGTATTACAACAGGGTTTCTCAGTGAACTGAACAGTGTGGGATGATTTATAACCCTATGATAATTATTTGACATTTCTATTGATTAGGAGTTAACTAGATCAGCCTCTACTGTACATTGTTAAAAGCATGTAAGACCACATAGTCCTGTTTGACACAGCTTATGGTCTAAAAGGCAACACATACCAAGTGGATAATGGAGATAAGGAGTCAGAAGAGATGGAGATGAAACAAAATTAATGACTGTGAAATTCACAGCTGTTTAAAGTTTTTATTTTTTTATCAGATAATTTAAAAAAAAAGTGTTTCACCCACATGTTCTAAGTGTAGAGAGAGAACCATTTTGTTGTCTGGTTTGACCTCGTACTCCAAACATGCCGTAGTATTTTCCTTCGCAATTCCTGCCTCAAGCCTGTGACATCTGGCCATGTAAGAATGTTTCTTTATTTTAAAAACTCCTGCAAAATAGAAAAAAACTTAAAACCTCAAATCCTTCTCAAAGAGGGGGGGTCTGTTTATCGCAGGCACTTCTCTAGCTCAGCTGTTCAATTTGGACAGTTCATTCTTATTGTAAAAATACGTCAGATGGAAATGAAATGTCCTCAAGGGTACTAATGAGTGTTGAGAATACTCAGAATGCTGGTACACAGTGAGTTATGAACACTGATACATGTGTTTTCCATGCAGGACTTGACATTAAAGAAATTTCTTGACTGAAAAATAAACTATGGAAGAAATAAAATATTAAGGAACTTTTCTTTATTTGCGAAAGAGACTTTGTGAAACTGTTTTGAACTCAGTCCAGCTTAACCAACTTCTTTCTCTGGAGTTTTTTTTTTGGTTTGCTATGGAATATAGATGCTAGTTAGATCTAAATAAACCAAGAATGATGTGCAGGCCCGGAGGTGAAAGTAAATGTGTCATAGTGGTGTAGTTAGACATGATCTAATCCCAGTGATATAAGAAAGGGAAAAGTGTATTCCATTGTGGTTGTTATGGAAGCAAAAATCTCGCAGCACTGAAATTTGGGGTAGGCTGTCTGATCATTTTCTGTTCCTCTGACACTAAAATATAACTCCCTGATGAATGTTGCAGTCTGCAGCCATATGTGATTCCACTCCTTTGCCAACTTGTTTTTGAGTTTTACTGCCTATTTTTCCCTCTTGAGAGGGAAACTCCTGCAAAAGAGAAAATAAAATTGTAGATTTAGGCAAAAATATTTCAACATGTTTACTAACAGAAAATGTCTGTCTCAGAAAATCAATATAGAACTTTTAGAATGTTTTATTTCAAGAAAATGGATTTTGTTAGATAAGGTCAGAGGGTTTTACCTTGAGTTTCACTTGCGTTATTGCTCTTTTGTTGAGGAATAAGGAAATTTCCAAGCCCAGCTATAAAAAACCCTGAGGTTTGATCAAGTCTCAGAACATTAACAAATTTAAAGTAGCATCCAGGGTGGAAATGAACAACAGCAAACTTGTCTTAATTTTTTTTTTTGTGGCTTTTATTTATTTCACTCTATAGTGCTCTGTGCAAAACTTGTAATATAGGGACATTTTAAAATTTTTTTTTATGAGGAAATACTCCTCTGAAAGTATAGAAACATTGATACAATACAGCTTTGAATATATTTTATATTTTTCTTTTAAAAACTGAAATTTGCATTAGAGGAGAAAATTCTGTCAAAATAATCAAAATATTATGAATACAGATGAGAAGATAATATGGGAGATGGGTGTAAGGCAAAAATAATAAAACTAAAGGGAAAATATCAGAGTTAGGTAGCGATTTTAGTATTTTATAGAAGCTAACAAATTGCTGTTCTCACTCCTTCCTCCTTTAAAAAAAAAGCAGCTACTTTTATGAAGGACCATATCCTTCTTTCTTAGTTATTTAAAATAGGCTGCTATTAGGTAGGGGGTTGGTAGAGTTGGTTCTTTTAAATTTTAATATTTGAGATGATAAAGGTTGTATTATTTTTGAGTCCTTTTGTAGAGACTGTCATGAAAAGAAGGCTTTCTTTTATAAATATTTACAAAATATTTTTGTTAGTGTGAAAACATATATTCCTAAGAGATTTAGATAACCATCTTGTAGTCTTTCTATTGTCTTTGGGAGCCCATGGTACCGTGGGCTTTCTTGAAAGAAGGTTTATTTTCTGAATCAGCTCTTAGTCCCCCCTACTTACTTCATGTTTTCATTTTATGTTAATAACATCACATAGGATTTAGCCTGACTAAAATAATCAATTAAAGAGTAATAGCAAAATTGCATGAAACTCCAGCAATTTCAACCAAGTCTGCCTCAGGTGGCCAGGAGATGCCTCTTGGAGGTGGCTAGATTCACCAACTCACCTCATTTCGTGTCCAACAAGTAATCCCCTGAATTAAGTAAATGTTGAGATAGAATTATGAATTTTAACTGTCTCAGGAATTAAGTCCTGGGTCAGTCAAAGTTAACTTTGACACGGGTTACAAAGTGAAAGTCCATAAATCTATGATGTGATTGTTCAGATTGCTCCTGGCAATTGAAGGGGTCTCTTTGCTCATGCCTCAACAAAGGAATAGCATAAGGCAATCACAAGCATTTTCTTGCTTTTAACTATATGAAGCTGTTTCATTACTTTCAGCTGATGTGTGTGGGCCTGTGCAATCAGGAGAAAGTAACATGAAAGGGCTGGACTGCAAAAAAATGGTACAATTTTTGTGTTTTGACAGGACAAAAAGCAGGGAAGAGTCCAGTGGTTTCCTTAAAAAAGATCTCGTTGCTTATGTTTAATTACAGTATTAAAAAGTGTCAGCACTTCATTTAGCTAAAAGCTTCCTCACCCATGTGAGAAGACAGTGAGAGCACAGAATGAGGAACTTCAGGAATTCAGGAACTTCATTTTGTTGTCAGATACTGTTTGGCTTTCTATACATTCCTGTAAAACTTTCCTACCAGCTTGGGTAAAATTTTTATATCCCTGTTCCATACTTGCACTGAGACTACTTTACATCACAGTGCCAATACAAAGAGATTTGAAAGAAGGCATAAGTTGTTCTACCACAACTGATGCACTGTGTCATTATTTTTCAAATGAGAAATAGTTCCTTCTCTTCCTCTGCCAATATGTTAAGGTTTGATACCGCCAGAAAGAAAAACCGCCAAAAAATACACTCTTCTAACATATTTTTTCAGGTCTAAAAATATTTCTAAAAGCTTTGATAAAATGTTTTATTTTCTGTGATCTTAGTCTGAACTTCTTTGAGTAATTTAGGAACAGCTATGCACTAAGGCATTTGAGGAGAAATAAGGTTTGAGCCATTTTTGCATTCCAGTCTCATTGGAGGGCTGATCTATTTTCAGTGACAACGGCCACGGGAAAGACGGCAAAAACATCTGCAGCATCACCAGATTTTGATCTCCACCTTCAGAGCTCTGAAATAATCTTACAGATGTCTATACCTCATTACACGGCTACTGGGGGATTGTTTCATCTGGTAACACTTTTGCAGCCGGGTGTACCTTTAATAAGCAATCTGGCACGAGCCCTTCTGTTTCTTGCCACTGGAAAGCGCAGGATTGTTATCTATCAATGGTGCTGTTAATTGCACTGCTGTGCCAGGCATCGTTAAGGCATATCAGGAGGATTCGGTTTTACTTAAGTGAATCCGCATTCAGCGACTCAAGAAAAACTCTTGCAAGTTTCGTTTTCCCGGCAACCCCTGGTCCGAGATAAAAGGTGTTTACTTCAAACACTCTTTTTGCTTCAAACATCCTTTTGAAAGTAAAAAGTAGTAGCTGTTTTGTTGGAAACTGTTGACCAGTGATGGAGCTCTATGATTTGATGGAAAAAAGAAAACAGTGTCATATGACATACTTCAGGTATTCCTGCATGCATCTCACATTCATATGAATAAAGAGGAAATTTATATAAAATTTATATAAAGAGGAAATAAGGGGAAATTTATATAAAATTTATATAAAGAGGAAATAGGAAATTTATATAAATTTCAATCAAATTTCGTGAGTGGAGGAGAAGAAAATAGCAAGAAACATGGGACAGTATATTAGGTATGTATATAATAGACCTTTACAGAGCAAATTACAGGAACTGCTGTTTTGCCTCTGCTTTTTAACAAACTAAACATAGTTCCAGTGATCTAAAAGCCTATATACTAGCTTGCAGCATGAAATCCTTTTCAATCAGTATTCATCTTGATCTGAAGAGTACTAGTTTTTTATCATAGGAAGAGTGGAGTGGCAACATGAAAACAGTCAGCAGTTACATGTGCCTTTAGGAAGGTGTAATTCTCGTAATACTTTTTAATGAAACATTATACATAGAAATACTTAGCAAAGAAAGCCAAGATCAATAATTCTTTATACTTACATGACATTTGCAGTTATTGCACAGTTTGCTTGGCTTGTGTGTCAAGTTGTTCCCTCAGCCTAAATTTAACTTTTAATTAAATTATGTGCCCTTAGATTATACATTTGAAGAGCATGACTTTCACAAATGCCTTACAATTATATAGCTAGAATAACAGAGCTGCTGGTACTCTAATCACTGTTATAGTAAACTAATTGTTACAGAAAAGGTGTGTAAGACCTAGTTAAATAATCAAGTGTGTGGACTTTATTAAATATTAATTCAAGTTCTTGTTAATTGAAATGGATTATTACTTACTCAAATTACTCACATTTTCTTATAATGAAACACACATTTCTGAAGTTTTTAGATTTTAGAAGTGTCCAGTGAATGTGAAAAATTGCATCCTGTTCTCTCCAACACAGAAACACCTGACTTATCACCTTATTATCTTCAAATTTTTGTCCTCCTATTTTTACAAAAGGTTATGTGTCAAAGAAGGGAGTGGAGTGTGCTGTGAAATGTTGAATAGTATACTTTAACGAGCATGAAGTTGAAGGAGCTGATACAGTAAAGTCTAGCAAGATGAATAGCCATTTTTCATGTTTGAGTAGTTAGAAAATCAAGAGAGATAATATATGTATTCTTCTTGTGGTGTCTTCTTAATTTCTGAGAGGTTAGCAGTATCAGAAATCAGTGAGTTATTTTTTTGCCCTGCAGTACTTGGACAAGATGAAATCCTTGTTGTAATCTACCAAAACAACTGTTTCCTTCTGTTTGAACAGAATTTTCGTTGTACCTATATAGCATTAATTTTAATTTCAGGTTAGTCTGTTGAGGAGGATGCTCAGAACAAAGAGGCAAAGATTCTTTGTATCTGGCAAAATATCCAAAGGATTTTCAGCGCAGTAAGATTTTATTTGTACTTTAAAGGATTGTCAGAGTCAGTGATGAAAATAATGGTGTAAGCAAAACCTGCTACAATTGTATGACAAATTATGCAGGAAAGGGTAATTCATACCAAAATGTCTTCACAGTAATTTCAAATTGGAAAAAAAGTTTCTTCTTTAGTAACCATTGAAAATAATAGGACCTTCGTTATCCCAGTACTCCTGTCTGCATTAATAAGATTGGGCTGCTGAAGAAAAAAGCCATTATAGAATCTAATCTGTTGCCATCACAGGCAACTATGAAGTTAGTCAGGAAGCTTCACTAGTAGCAATTCTAAGAATGCTTCTAGCATTATATACAAGTCCAGACCAAAGAAGAGATTGGAAGCTATATAGGAAGAGATCAAAAGTTATCGAGAAAGTGTTCAGTATTCTAGATCCTTGCATCAGTTTGGGAATTGTTAAGTAAGGCTCTGACATAGTCCTGATAGTGATCAAATATAGAGGAAAAAACCAAGTGCTTCAAGTATGTTTTCCTGACTTTAGGTAAGCTCAAATCAAGTAACCCAGTTACTGACTCCACCTTAGTGTAGAAGAATGATAAACCAGTGATGTCGATAAACCCAAACTGCCTTTGCACATTAAAGATGGTAAATACCTGTCTGCACATGCCCTATCACAACTCTGGTGTCAGCTGTTTCTCAGTAACTATGAGAAAGTGAATTTAAAAAAAAAAATGTAATAAATCCATCAATCATATTGTGCGCGAAGAGGAAGAGGAAATTCTTTCTGAATCTCATTCTTGCCAGAAGTCAATGAGAACTTTGAAGCATGTGAAGCCATGCAAGAATTTAATTACTTGTAAGTTTTGACTTCCTTTAGCATCTGTTCCTTTAACCTGTAATGTCAGCTGCATCAATTGTTTACAAAATCTTAACTTAGCAAATATTTGTCAACTACTTTTAATATTTTACCACATTTATCTGTGTAGAAAGTATTTCTTCATTATCATAACCTGTTAGATTTGAATGAAGAAAATAAAATTAGTCAATCTGAAATTTCTCTAGAAATAATTTCACTAGTAATCAAATACTCTCTTGTTAATATCAGAGCAGCCAATGTGGTAATCCATAAAAACAGAAAGGTGACCAAAGTTCATGTCTTCGAAAAAATCTTTATCTTTTCAATGCCTCTTACCTGTATTTTAATGAGAAGAACTAATACACGGGGCTAACTTTTGAATATATTGCTTAAAAGCTTTACTGACACACTGTTCTCACCCCAAAACATTAGCAACATTTAAAAATTATGAATAAAATCTCCCTAACTATATCTACCTCCAAAGAAAAAAAGTAAAAAAATCCTCTACTTTTCAAAATTACATATTCATATTTATTTTTCTTATTTCTTAATTGGGCAGATGAACTCAGTCTTCTCAAAGCAGCCTCTGACATTATGCAGTGATGGAATTTCTATCACAGAAACTTTCACTTCAAAAATAATTCTCTGGTTCAAGTTCCAAGACATTAAGGGAAATCCTGTAATGATCTGCAAGAGGTACAAATGATCACATCAATCTCTTCTGTTTTTCGGTCTATGAATTGTGAGATCTGAAAACTTACCTTAAAAATAAAAGCTCAGGGCCTCACAAAACATGGAACTCCTAGAGCTGGTGCTTTAGTAAAGCCTCAAAATATAAGAGCACTGATGTAAAAATTGTCAGAGTGATCATATTATTGGCAGATTGCTGATGAGAGTTGCATCTGTTTTTGAGGGTTCTTCAGCTGAGTGCTCTGATGTGAGATTGTCACTAAGACAGAAGCTGTGTAACTAGTCCTAGTTGAATTAGGTTACTCTTTCCTCACATATTCCATGATGTAATATTTTTTGTCTTTTTCCAGGTAATGGGAGAATGCTGGCAAAGTGTAATCTCTATTCTTGTTGTGGTTGTATATTCCTCTGAATATATTCCTGAATATATTCCTGCATATTCCTCTTAGTGTTACTGCATGTAAAACTGGAAGACAGAAACAATCTCTGTAAGAAAAATAACTGTAAGTATTATTAAATGCACTGGTGCTTTAAGAACTCTTATTCATCTTCTACAGTTTGTTTATTTGGCTATAAAATTTAGGCGATTCATCAGTATTACTGATATTTCTAGAAGTTGAATGACTTTTTTTTTAAACAGTATTCAAAGTACTGGGTATTCTTAGTTTCAACAGCATGTCGTTACAAATATTTCATTCCACTTATACTCAAAAATATTACAGGAAAAAACCTCTTAATTGGTATTTAAATCTAAGACCAAGACAAAGCTCTTTAATGAAGGACAGATGAAAGACGCTCAGTATAAAATCCTCTTACTGCCTTTGACTTGGACATGCAGTTGGGACACAAAATCTTTGCAAGGGATTTAGAGACACCCTTCTGGAGGACTGGGGTTAAAATGCTTCACCCAACACCTCGTGGAGACTCAGTAATGCCATCATTGCCAAAAGCTCATTTCAGTTAACCTTCATTTTGAGGATACAAAAGGGAAAACCCTTCACCATAAGGATTGTCACAGGCTAATGGTTCTTTTTAAAAGCAGGTTAATCATATTGCCCCATCTTAAAAATAGTGCTCATGGGGAAAATATTTCTGCTTTGAGGAAATAACATCTTTTCCTTGAGCCGAGCTTCTATAGGGTAAAAACGGGATGAGCAATAAAGTCTGGGTGTTTTATTGGATTGTTAACATTCAAGTACTTTTTCAGTAAATGGTTTGCAAGCAGTGGAAATTTATGTAAAAAAGTAATTATATGCTAGTTATAAAAATATAATGTGATTATGCATATGATTTATGTGGTCATTCTAAAAGTTTTCCAACCTTACCTTGTGTTCATAACATGATCTATATTTTAATTGTAGAATTAAAAACTACTTTAAAAAAATCTAACAACTTCAAGCTGTAAAAATACAGCTCACATTACTAACATTTTTAAGTCTGTGAGTCAATGAGGTTTGAGTAACTACGTGCTTGGTGGTCTGATCTTACTATTACAAAAGCCTAAAAAGTGATTTTTAATGGAAAAAATAATAACTTGAAGGAAGATCAGATAACATTCTTTGGGCTTGACTGAATGCAATCAGTACCTTAGAAAAACAAAGGGTTGGATGAAGATGACTGTGAATTACCACTGTGATGTGATCACAAAAAAGTCTAATGCAAATTTAGGAAATTATAATTCTCATAGATAGGTATTAATGCCAAATTGATAATATATCCCTTGGTAAAATGTTACGATAACAGAAAAAAATTGCATTTGCCGTTATACTTATTACAGATCCATCGGTGCCTAAAAAATAAAAGGCATCCCGAAAGAATCTACATGATTAATTATTCAATTATTTCACCTGGTAAGAAGGTAAGATAAAAACTATTTACTTAAGATAAAAACCGGTCAAAAGCAAGACATAAATATTTTGGAAGGTCAGAGGAGATGTGAAAGATAAGATTAAATTGAGCAAAGGAAACATTAGATGAAATATAAAATCACAACTCTTTCTTTTATTTCAATTAAAGTATTTTTCTTTCACAGCAGATCAGTAACATCTTTCTCTTTGGTCATTCAGAACTAAGCACTGAGGTACCTGCTGTAGAGAGCAATTTTCTATTGCCAAGGACAAGTATAATACGATCTAATAAGCTTCTTCTCATCACTAATTTCTTTTTGTGGTTCTTTAATCTGGTGATTTGGAAAATTGAAAAGAGACTTTCAAACAAGATGAATACTTGATTTGAATTTGATTCGTAATTTTGCTGTTACTCCTCATGGCACATCTATAATTATGTTCTTATGAATTTGCGGAGATTGTTCTTCTATTTGTCAAGTATATTATTAAGGTGTTGACCTGTATAACTCACTGTCAGATACTGAAATGTGATGCTTAATGGCTTGACCATGGCTAGGAAGGAGTTTTGCCCACTATGGCAAAACCTTCTCTTCCTTTCTCTCTCTGTCTCATATTTACTGTTAAAGAAAACCCGTACTCCTGACTTTGGCATATGGTCTCATTTGCACCTTAATTCGGGCAAAGGCACTTCTAACAATTTTAACAACCAGATCTTAACTCTGACAAATTCAAAACTCAGTTATTTAAAGTACAACCTGAAAGACCTTAAGAGCTTATCTGTTCTTGTATGCCTGGGTTTATCCAAGACAGATGGAAAAGTCATTTACTTTAAAGTACTTAACACTACTGTTTTTCTTTCATCACAGTAACTGCTGTTGGGTGCAGAACAGACTCCTTGTGCCATTTGTTTTTATGTCTGCCGTGCACACGTGGAGTGCTTCAGCTACAGCAGTAAAGAATCTCCTGTCCTCTGGGGTCATTCAGCATCCTGCTGGTCTTAGGAGAGGAAAGTCGCAGCGATTCTTCCACGGTCTGTGTGTATCGGTAACCTCTGACAGGACACATACTTTTAATGGGAGATGGCTCAGCTGAAAAAGGTTTGAAGGAACTCTAATAACTTTGTAAAAAAAGTTGAACTGCTTCTTCAAGTCCTGTGTATTTCATAGGTGAAAGCATGTTTCTTTTGAAATCACATTTTCGCCTCTCACCTGCACCTGAAACACTGGGGCTACATGCTTTCCTTCCTACAGGAGTCTGTTCTGGCATCTTTTTTCTGGGAGCGATCTTTGGATGTATTGATTTTTCAAGCTGGAATCCAAATTTTGACAGTGGGCTACTAGAAGAGAATGACAGTTCCTTTTCCTAGGAAAGAAAGCACGTAGCTCCAGTGTTTAAGGTGCAGATGAGAGGCTGCCCAGCAGAGGTAAAGGCCAGCCTGGCAGCTGGCTTTCTTTTTCTGGCAGCTTTTGTTTGGGAGCAATTCTTGGATTTTCCTTTTTATTTTAGCTGGGATAAGAGCACTAAACAACTTTCAGCTGGAAGCTGAAAAAACCCAAGGCTCAGGGACGAATGCAGTAGCAGTATCAAGAACATCAGTTAGAGAAATAAGTACCTCAATCAGGTTGTTTGTGATAGTTGTAAAAGTGCATTATTCTTCAGAAGTAAGAAAAAGTTCTGTGCTTTTCGTCATGGTCAGACTTCTAGTTTTTATTTTTAAGGTCTTACATTTCATGTATTCCTTTGTATATATGACTCAATCAAGTTTTATTCACCTCTGATTGTCCTGCTCTATGCTGCACTGATGCAGCGTCACCTTGAGTACTGCATCCAGTTTTGGAAACACAATATTAAATAGACATTACATTATTAGAGATTGTCCAAAGGAGGAACATGAGGATGGTGAAGGATCTGGAGGGAAAGCCTTAGGAGGAGTGGCTGGGATTTGTGTTCAGCCTGGAGAAGAGGAGACTGAGAGGAGACCTCATTGCAGACTTCAACATCCTCATGAGGAGAAGAGGAGGGGCAGGTAGTGATCTCTTCACTCATGACCAGTGACAGGACTCGAGTGAAAGGTATGAAACTGAGTCAGGGGAGGTTTAAGTTGGATATCAGGAAAAAGTTTTTCAGCCAGAGGGTGGCTAGGCACTGGAACAGGCTCCGCAGGTGTTACACCCTGGTCACTAAAACCTACAGCTAAACCAAGGTTCTTTTGCCATGGGAAGACACAAAGGAGAAGATTCAACTGAATATTCCCAAGAGGTAAAAAACACACAAAAGTTTACTGGCAGACTAGAAAATTAAGGAACATTGGCAAAAGAGTAAATGGTACATAACATCACTTATCCCAGCATAGATGTAGCCCATTAAACATAGAAAACTTTATTGCCCATTCAATGTTATATTCCGTGAGAAGAGAGTTAGAAAAGGAAAAAGAAAGGCAGGAAAACAGAAAGATAGGAAAGATACAGAAAAACAGACAGAGCTGTCAGCTCCTGAGTTCCAGCCATGTCATGCTCCAGGAGGAAGGTGGTGTGAACAAGAGGGTCCAGACTTGTGGCGAAGCTTCTTAAAACCTTGGTTCCTCTCCTGGGCCTTCCTCCCAGGTGGGACTTCCAGGCTCTCAGCCAAACACGGGTGGGGAAGGTGACACCGAGGGCTGCCCCAGTGTCCCTGCATTGACAGGCACTGTGGAGCTGGGCGGGGCAGGGGCCAGGGTGCTACCTGACCAAAGCAGGCCCTCACCCACCCCCTGCCACACACTGCAAGTTCCCTAAGATGTCCCAAAACACCTTTTCCAGTCTCTGACACCAGGGAGGTGGTCAGAGCACAGGACCATCCCCAAGAATGACACCCGTGTGCACAAGAGTATTGTCCGAATGCTTATTGAGCTCTAACAGGCTTGGTGCCATGACCCTGGGGAGCCTGTTCAACTGCCCAAACACCCTCTGAGTGAAGAATCTTTTTTAATGTCTAACTTCAACCTCCCTGAGACGGTTTCAGGCTGTTCCCTCAGATCCTGTCACTGGTCACCACAGGGGAGTGGTCACCGTCTGCCCATCCTCCTCCCTGCACAAGGAAATTGTAGACTGCGATGAGGTTCCTTAGTATCCCTTTCAGTCCTGTGTCCAGGTCATTTATGCAGATGTTGAAGAGCAAAGGGATTAAGATGGAGCTCTATGGAACCCCACTAATGACAGGTCACCAGTCTGATGTTATCCTATTCATTATGAATGATTTCTGGATAAAAATGAACAACTTCCTAATTCTATCTAGGTTATTTTTCCTTTTTAAAAATACTAGCTTTTTCATTTTAAACTACAGAAATTTATTCTAGCTTCAGAAAAAATTAGGATCCAACTAACCTCTCAATTGCTTCAATGATTGAAGTCTCCACAGGTTGCTAGTGGTTCCTGATTGTCCCAGCTGGCATCTAGAGACAGCTCTTTTTGTATTTCTGGTCAAAGTCCATGCTTAGAATACAAATGGTATTTTAATGCATTAGCCAAATACAGATCTTAAAGTTCTTTCATCAAGGCAGGTTGATAGTTTTGAAATGTCTGTGAAATAATACAAATCCTGGTATTGTGATATGGATTCACTTCAGCTACGTATGGAATTAAAAATGCTAACTGTAGTGTATTTTGCCCACGTTTATATATGTCAGAGAAATTATTAAAGCTCAGTAGATGCAACTGCTTTAAGCTTAATTATGGTAATATTAACTAGGAAGCGAAATATATGAGGAGTCTAATCAAATTCTCTAGTTGCTTATGGTTGAAATTCATGCCATTAATTTGTCGAGATCTTACTGAATAGATCCCTTAATGTGCTTGCCTTACGTACTCACTGTGAATGGGAATGATGATACTGTTTGCTTGCCTCAGCCTAGCAGTGTTCTCTATTTATATCATGTGAGTGTTTTGACTCAGATATATAAATATGATAAAGATAATTTTCTAGGTTAATATACTCAACTCTTTCTCATGCTGTAAATAAATGATTGTGCATGTAAAATCACACCTCCTTAACTCTCCTAACAAGTGCTAAAAGGGCGGAGTTAGAAGAGTGGTATCCAGTGATAGGACAAAAAGGGGCAAAATCCACAAACTGAAATAGAAAGTTAAACCTGAGATAAAAAATTTCCTGTGAGGGTGGTAAAACACTGAGGCAACATTCCCGGGCCGGGTGAGGAGTTTCCTTCCTTGAAGATTTAAAACTTCCCTGGATGTGATCCTGAGCAAGTGTGCTTCAGTTGGCCCTGATTTGAGCAGTGGGGGTGGACTAGGTCCCTTCCAATCTCCCTTCCCCTCTGAGATTCTGTGTTATCCTTTCTTTGTACTGTTGCATTTTATTGCAGCTGATATTTCAATGGTGTAACAGAAAATGTTAGGGAAAGTACTTTTGTTTATTTTTTCACCGAGGTGTGTTTCTTCATGCCTGGTTGAGTATGTGAGTCAATGCCATTTGTATTTGGCTTGTTGTGCCAGTAATCTTTAATGAAGCTAACATCTGATTTCAGGCAATTTCCCTTAAATACCCTGTGATCCTTTCTCTGTTTATTATATCTGAATGTTCAGAATCTGAACATTATATGGCTTTTCAGTCTGGACTAATGTTGCAGTCAACGTTTATAGAATAACACCCAGAGTTCTTGCAAAACATAACATAAAGCTTTTAAAATGTTGCTGTTAGTATTAATGGGAGTTTAATACTTTGATCAAGGAGAAGAAGGATCTTTTGTCAAAGTGTGCAGAGAGGTTACAAAAACATTAATTAAAGGAATTCTTTAGAGCTGTATTAAAACAAATAGGGGTTTGTAACCACTGGTTACATTTCAGAGGCATTTTTAAGGTGCTGATGAAAACAGAGAAGCGTAAGAAAAAATACAGTTTTTAAAAAGTGTGAATAATGGTTACTATAGCAAACGGTACTTTGTCCCCAAGACACTCTGTGCTATAGCAACATGTGATTTGATGACATGGAGGAACAGAAGATTATTTCAAAAGAATTTTGTCAACTTGTGCAGACTTCAGAGAAATTAAATACTACTGTATTTCCTTCTCTAGCAGTTGGAAAATGAAGTACACGTTTCAAAAATTGAAAACAAATCCAGGATTGTGGTAATTTTTTGCAGAATTTTTTTTAGCTTTTGTTACAGTCATGCAAATCATTGAAATATAAAGCTGTAAGAGTTGTGCATCCCACTCTGCAAAAGTGTTAAACATAATCTAATTTTTAAGAGTAACTCTATCCCTAACACCAGTATGTCTAGTCTGTTCTTCACATCTTTAAATAAGGATGGCTTGCTGTAATGCCTAACTCTGTTACACTCTTAAGTGTATTCGTAGTGTCATACCAAGAGTTTTTTAACTGTACATATAATGCATTTTTCTTTTTCTCCAGGGGCCATGGAGAACATTTAAATTGTAGTTTTTATACGAGGCTTTTAGTGGTGGAAGATTTTTGTGGGTGCTCCTTTGATGGTGTGTTTCTCTAGACCAAATCTTTCTGTGTTTATTCATATGTTGATAAAAACCAAAGAGCTTTTATATGTTTTATTGTATTTCTGAAGATGTTTATTTGTGGCTTGTTCCTTATTTTTTTTCTGAAATGCACTACCCAGCTTAAGCACAGTCATCTAGGTAGGATTAAAAGTCCTGAGTTGCAGAAACATATTACCTGTAATATTCCTACTAATACAACCCCTAATTTCCTGCAGGAGCAGTTTATTTCTCACTCATCATCTGTTTATTTTCCAACTGCAAAGGGCAGACTAATCTGTTTTTTTTTCTCATCTCACTAATTCTGTGGGATTTGGGGTACAGTCAAGTAAAATGGGAAGACTGAAGAGAACGATTGACAAAATATACTTAAAAGTAGCATATGAGTACATTGAGGTGCTTGAATGTACCTAGAAGAGGGCAACAAAGCTGGTGAAAGGACTGGGAGAAATGTCCTGTGAGGAATGATTTAGGATACTGTGTTTGTCCTCATTGTTCTTTGCAGCTTCCTGAGGAGGTGACATGGACGGGTGATCACCTCTTTTCCCTGGGATCCAGTTGTGGGATGTGTGGGAACAAATCAAAGCCGCACAAGGGAAATTTTAGACTGGACATTTGGAAGGATTTCTTTTCACACTGGAACAGACTCCTTGAGAGGTGGTCACTGGCCCAAACCAGTCAGGTGGACTTGATGATGATTTTAGATCCCTTCCAACTGGGACTATTCTATTTTATATCACGAGTTTTTCTTAAAAATATTAAAGTAAATTAAAACATGGGATAACCTTTTAGTGTGTAAAATTAGGTTAAGCTCATAAAAACATGGTGATTTTTTTTTTTGCTAAAAATCATTTTTCTCAGTGGCATAATAACAGTTCTTATGGCTGACGCAGTGATTCTGAATATTTAACATAATGGTTACTACTATACACAAATAATATTTTAAGCTGAATAGTGAAGCAAACAGTGATTAATGTCATAACTGAATTTGAGTTTATTCTAAACTTACTTTAAAATAGGTTAAATAATTTTAAAAAATAATTAAAATGCATTAAAACCTGGGAGTTTATCAGTGATGACTAAATTATGTTAATGGTGCTCGCGAGGCCTATTCAGATTTCCTAGGTATTGCAGAACAAAGCTCAGCTGAGGAATTACCACTGATACAAGACATTTCTGCTGCTTTCAGAAAATGACTAAAATAAGTCATGTCCATCATGCAGGACTGGAGGATTTCATATAGATATTAATAAATTACAATATCCTAAATGTAGATTCTTTTTTATATATATACAATTTTAAATTCATTGGAGAGGTTTAATTCCTCAGTGATGATTTCTGCTCATTTGCTTTCAGGAAAGTATGTACATTTAACAGAGGCAGGTATTTTATTTTGACATCATCTTTGCTGATTCAGGCAAGGACAGGGTGTTGCAGAAACTCTTTTTTTCAGGCACTTCTATGATTTCACATGGTCTTTTGTTTGCCATGCTTTTCTGTCCTCCCTTTTTTCTGACAGCAATATTCTCTGACTGACCATGATGGGAGTGTATAGGGCCTGTTTTTCTCAATCTGTGCATGAGTCCAGGAGTAGGACTGAAGTATTTTTTATTATAAGGGGTGTTTTAGCACCTCAGTTTTTTTTGTGCATAGCATAAGATGAGTTAAATTCAAACAGGAATATTTGTGTGTCTACGTTACCCCCGAAACACCGCAGTGGCTTGACAACAGCTACTGCGATATTTTAGAAATACATTTTAGAGTCTTTTAACTTAAAAAATTTAAAATATGAAATATTTTTGTATTGAGCTCATCAAGAAATCTCAGCAATAAGTTGGATAAACTTTTAACTAAACACAGTTATCTGATTTTGTCCGTCAGGAACAATCAGAGCTTTTATTGCATTCATCACTTCATGAACAATGGGAATTCATTCTTTAGTGTTGCTTTCGTATTATAGAATAATAGACTCATTAACAGAATCTTGTTTGTTTCATCTGAGTAGAAAGTATGACTGTGGTCAGAACTAATCCTGTGGTGACTTCAGTGGACTTGCTAGCAAACTGTTTCCTGATTAAAGACCCCTCAGGCCACACCCTACGGGATCAGTGGGAATAAGCGGTCACAATACTGAAGTTGGACACATACATTAGACAGTTGAGATGTCTTATTCAGTCTTTTATAATGTACAATTCAAAGATAAACACTTTATTCCCTGCAGCATTAATGTTGCATCCAGTGAATAATGGCATTGCTGCAAGTTTTGAGATATTTCTGATAGAAAATTTCTGGCTCTATAAGTATCTAACACAGGATAAGGTAGAACAGAGATACATGTGAACAGAGTTGACATTTGCACATTGATGTCCTTGCTGGACTGTGGACCGCAAATGAAGATATGGAAAGCAAAAAGAGACTTGGAGAACATTTTGCTGGTTAAAGGCAGACATGACTCTGACCTTGAACACACAGAAACTTTACACCAATTTCCATAATATACTAACTTCAAAACCCTGAGGTTTTGCAAATTCTGTACCTGGAGCAACATCTATTCTGGAGGAGAGGCTTCCACCTATCTGCGTTATTGCTACCTTATTGAGCAGGCAGAGATTACCACCTTGCCAAAACTGAGTGAAGGATATCTGCTTTCACATTCTTTTTGTGTGTCTCTCCCAATTAGATATTAGTGTACACTTGATGATGATTAGCCTCCATTTTTCTTTGTGTTTTCTGTGTCTTTTTTTGATGTATTGATTCCCTTTTTAATTTGTAAATATCTATTGTATTTACTAGGCAAGTAATCATATTTTCTCTTTAGACATTCTAAGAACAAAATTTTGAGTTGCAGAAGACCAGTAAAGAATTAGCGAAGAAGCTACTAGGCCATGACAGAAAATGCATAATAAATAAGCACAATATATAATCTGCTGCATGAATATGAAATTATCCATCTGACTGACTTTGTAAATTCAGCTGAACTTGTCATGCTCATGTCAATATAATATAAAAACAAAGTTGCAGTATCCTTGATCTAAATAGCAGAAATGAGACAAAAGGGACAGTATATCCTTCAGCTCTGGCAGGAAGCTTCTATTTATTGGATAAATAGAAGAAAAATGTGGATGGTTCTTTCTGGGCTGCCTGCTCTAATGTGTCATCATAAAGTTTTGAGACCACTGCTTTAAAGCAGTTGTGATGATAGATGGGTGGTGCTCTTTTTAAAGTGGTAGTTGAAGAATAAATATTTCAAATATTAATAACTTCATGCAAATGGAGACTCTGTATTACAACACCTGATGCCATTGAGTGCCATGTTGCAGGAGACCTTGTGCTGGTGTGGTGTCTTCCCATCCTTCTTTGTACCCAGGGGACTGTGTTAAGCACATCACACAGGCACCCATCTCTCGGTTTAGGTGGCTTAAGAGTTGGTTTTACAGATTAATCACATCTCATGGTGTTAGTTTACCTGGGGAACCAAAGGCAATCCTGCAAAGGTGGGTGCTTGGCGAAAGGGAACAGTTTCTGCAGCGCAAAGCACGTTAAGCAGGTGTCCATAATTCTGCTGATCTTCACTATCTAATTCTGCTGATATGCATATTGAATAATATGACTGTTACTAAAGTCACAATAGTAACAGAGAAGAGTGTAAAGCCTGAGGAAGTACCTGATCCAGGAAATTTGTTTTGAAATCTGTACAGCTTCAATGATCTCTATGGAAGATCCTCCTTCTCCACCTGTCTTTTTTTTTTTAAATTAAGCCTCTCTTATTTTTTTAATTAAGCTTCTGAGACTGCTATTAACAAAATGGAAACATAGGTTATGCTTGTCCAGTATAGCATTTCCTATCAGCTGCTTCACAGAGGTGTTCAGAAGCTGGTAGTACAAAATTTATGGCAAAATCCAACTTTTTGCTTCCTCCCACTTTGCCTCTAGCTGTGTTAGAGCTAATTTGAGTGAAACACTTAATTGTCTATTAGCCAAGGCTATAATATAAAATTAGTCACAGCCCTCTATGAGAAATAGCTAACAACTTTCTCCTCATCAAAAATCAAACACAGACTTACCCATTTTTGGTACAAAGCGACTGGAGTAAAATCTGTTTGAACTAATGTATTAAAATTAATCTGAAAAAAACCCACTAAATTAAACCAGAAAAACCTGGAATGGAATGGCCATTTACATTTTAAAATTTATTTCCCAGAGATTATGAATGCTTAAGAAGGACCTAACCCTTCCTTTCTAGCTTTGAATTTTTTAATACATGGGTGGGGTAATACTTCATTTCTCACTAGCCGTAAAGAAGTTTTTTAAAACACAGCTTGGTCTTCAATTGCAGAATTAAATACTGTTTATAAAATGATATATACCATATTATTCTGAGAGATACATATTTATGGTCAGTAAACTTTAAAGCAGATGAATGAGGAGGTTCAAAAAGGAATTTTGCAAATTCGTGGTCAGCAGATACTAAGGTCAGTAGGTGTGTACAAACCCTGTAACATCCCAAATACAACGCCTGTGGATACCAGGAAAATACAGGGGAAATGTACCACAGAATGTGGCTGAGAATGTGTGCTAGTCCTAAACAGACTTTTCAACTGCTGCTGCTGTCTTAAAGGGATATTTCTTGTGTTCTTTGTTAAAAAATTCTGTACTCTTCAAATATTATAAAATATGGAGATTTTAATGTGCTTTATGCACTTGTTCTTTGGTTAGTGTAATTGTTTGTTTTGAACTCACACATCCCAGTGAAAAAGGAGAGAAAAAAAAATAGATGCATAAGGGCATAATATCTGCATATACACCCTTCAGATATATCAGCACTTTTGTGGCTTTGTTGTGAAGTCTCTACTATTCTACAGGGCATCACAGTGAAAACAAGTCTTGAAATTCCAAATATGTTGCTTAATTTGACGCCCCGGGGGTTTCTTGAAATGCCTCAGCTTCAGTTGATATTTGGATCATCTTTTTGTGAGAGCTTTTTTCAGGGTCACTTCTCACTGTGGACTTGGGAGACAGTTTCAGTGAAGCAGAGAGGGATCCCACTGAGAAAATGGCAGGAGCAGTACCTTGCAAACCAAGATGGATTTGTTTGGTGTAACCTGACTGTCTGACCGACAGCTGGCAAACTCTGATGCATGCAACCTGCTCACTGAACCCAATTTATGTATGGTTTGTTTAACACACTTCCACTTTCTGCTTTCGTGGAATAATGAAGTGTATGACTATACAACCTGTTTTGTTGTATAGTCATTCAGTAATAGGCTTGACCCAAATGGAATAGTTGCAATGCTCATGCTTTTTTCTCCAAATTTCATTTTTCGTTTCTAATTATTCTGGAAATCTGCCGAGGTTCCCCTATCTGCAGGACAGCACAGATGTCCACATGCTTTTAACAGCTCTGGAGTGAAATAATGCAGCAGCTAAATACTTGAATGGATATCCAGTGTATCAGTGAAAAAGCTTGGCCCTCAGCATCCGATACATAAAATAAAAGGCTTGCTACATGATTTAAAGAAGTTGAGCTTGCGCACTGTTGCATCAGGAAAATTTTTTTTATTTTTGTATGCTGTATGCTACTAGTTTGCATGCTTATCCTTTTTTCTTTTTCTTTTTTTTTCCTTTTCTGATGCAAAATCTTTGCTTCATTGGCNTATTAATTTAATTATATTATTTTATTGCACTGATTTTCTTAAGGATTTTTCTCTCTTATGTGAGCAGTATGAGTTTTCTTTTTCTCTTAAAAAAAAAATCCCCAAAATTTGCTTTTGTCAATGTATTAGTACAATCCAGCAGCAAGTAAAATCCCATTATTGCTGATTGCTTTCAAAAAGACAGCACATTTTTTCACCTCTCTTAGTACATGAGCAAAGTTCCCATGTAGCAGGTGGTTGTAATTAGTCTGGAACTCAGTTTGGCTGGCAAACACCTTTCTGTTCATTGCATAATTTCACTGCTACAGTCCCAAAACAGAGGTGGGTAACAGCAAGAGAAGTCTCCAGTAGTCTGGTATAAATCTTAGAGAATTTCCCATAAGTCCTCCTAATGCAAGATGCTACTCTGAAAATTAAAATCATGTAGGTTTGGGGATCCCTGACACTCAGGTCAGATGACTGAATGTTAAAAAAAAAATTCTTCAGTAAGCATAATGCACAAAATGTAAAGTACCTTGTTGGTTTTTAGCTGAGCCCTATGATGTAAATAAAGGATCATGTAAAGAACTCTGACACCTCCATCTCTAGTTTTCCCTGGGAATCACATAAGCCAAACTTCTTGTACTTATTCTTGAGGTGTGTTGCAGATATTCCACGGAATTGTGTGACAACAGTAAACACAGATACTTAGCATCAGCTGAAATAGTAACAGAAATCATTCTGAAAACCCTTGTGAAGACAGCTGCCCAGGCACTACCATGTAGGAAATATGTGTTACTCTGGCAAAGAAAGCTGCTTGTTTTGCACAGATGATTAAGTCTTGCAAAATGGTTAAAGGTGGACTCTCCTTAAGTACTGATATTTTGTAGGCTTCCCCAGGTTCATTGATCTTGCCAAAGAAATGATCATAAAATCAAAGACATGCTAATGCTTCGGAATAGAAGACAACATTTCTCAAAAATGAGGTATTGGGAGTGACATATAATCGATGTTCTACTAAAACCAATCAGCTGGCTTTATTACTCAAAAAGCTAAGTGTTGATAAATTATGCAATTATAAAGCACATTCAAAGCCCGTGTTAAATTAAATGGGTGACTGTATCTCTGCTATGAAAGATGAATTACAATAGTCTATTAATTGAATAAGTGAAACACAGAATTGCAAAAGTTTCATTCCCTCCAACTGCTGGACAGACTTTTTTATTTCTTCATTCCTAACCTATGTACTTGGGACAAGGACATTTTAGCAGCTATCCTAAAAGGTTTTCTACCAGATGTCAGTAAAGCTGAATAAACCCCTCAAATTTCTCATTACAAAATGGTGTTTTATCTCTGCTGCAAAGCTTTTCACAGGGAATGCCCTGTTTTTTTGCTAAAGCTGGCCTTGCAAATCCCTCAAAACCTGGAGTTTTAACTCTTTTAGTCATATTGTTTATCATGACAGTTTCATAAACATCTCTGTAAGCGCAGGGGAAAGGGAAAACTGGGTCTAAATACTTCATGTTCACCTTGCAGTACAGATAAATTTCGGAGGCTGTTAATGATTGAATAACTTGATTCAAATACCATGACTATCAAAAAACCTCCCACCACATCTGAAACTATAGCCTTGTGACCACTTTAATCTCTCTTACTGACTTCTACTCTTGTGATGGACAGTTGCATTTTTCAGATATGTAGTATTGTGTATACTAATCCTCAGTGTAGTGCTTCACTATTTGAATTACTCTCAGTCCAAATCCTGAAGTCGTGTGAAGACACAGGCAGAAATGATGCTAAAGAATGTGTGGGTCTTTTTCCTGTCTCCATCACAAGTGAAAAATACTCTTCTTTTGAAGAGAGAAAAAATGTTACAATAACAAATAATGTTAGTTTCACCAAAACACTTATACCTAAACCAGTAGAATATGCTAGGATAGCTTTTCCTTTTCTCCTTTTTCATTTTCTTTCTTCTCCTCTTCCCCTCTTTTTTCTTCTTTTCAGAGATTGCATGAATTCAAGTTGCAAAAAGAAAATCTATAAACTTTCCAAGGTGCAAAAAAAAGGCAGGTGGTAACTTAAGCTTTCAGAAAATAAAGTGGTGATGAAGAAGGTTAATATTTATTTATTTATATTTTTATAAAACAGCTTCACTCAAGTGTTTGAGAATGAAAAAGGTAAATTAGCAACAACAAAAAAGCCCCTGAAAGTCCCCTGGAATTCCTTCTTGTTACTGACAAGGACAAATATCGTAGTTTGTTTTTTCAGAGGGAGGTCAAACTTGTACGTAGGGACCCAGTGCAACCTGTGAACTGTCCCCTTTTATGCCTCATTTGCTAATGCTCAGCACAGGTGAAATGCAAAGTGACTATGCAATAGCTTGACTTTACAGTATGTAATAACATATTCTAGCTCTGTTTTGTCAGATGCAGGCAGAAATATAAAAAAATTATGCTTTTGTTTTAAATTGTATTTCACTAGAAAGGATTTGGTGTGAAGAACCCAACATCCTTTAGTGTGACTGGGTGATAACCCAGCATAACCTATTCTAATGACCCAGTCCAAATGCACCCTGAACAGGTGGAAAAAATATGAGAGTGTGAAAGGGAAAAAATCAGAGCACTTTGAAGAATGACTTTTGAACTGAAATCAAGCAGACAACTCTTTCCTTCCTAATACCATTCAAATGTGAAAGAAGGGAAAGTATATTTCGTATTTAAGTGGAAGAGCTCCTGCAGCACAGTGTAGTTTCACCATGGGGTTTAGCACATTCATCATGGAGTTTCAGTGAATTAGCTGGTCCTTTATGAATCAGATTGAGAGAATATTTAAAGCATATGAATTTGGTGAAGTTAATTTTTTAAAATCTGTGAAAATACATTCAACTAAAAAGGGAAAAGGTAGGCCTTTATACTTTCTTTCTGTTTGTTTTTTGACTGGGAGGGGGGAAATTCTGTTAAGTATCATTTCCAGAAAGCCAGTGTCAACGACCAGGACAGAAGGGAAAATTGGTGCTTACTTAGCTTTACAGAAAACTTGCCCAGGCTTTATGCTTCATATATCAGTAGTTAAATGCACCTATCTGAAAAACTTTCATAATCTCCTTTTCACAGGAAAATTGTGAAAAGCAGTTCATAAAAGTGCTTTTACACCTTCTGATGAACTCCATATTTAAGCAAATAATCCTGCTTGTTGCCTGATCATGAAAAATTTACCACTTAGATACAATTCTTTGATAAAAAACATTTAAGTAAACGAATATTTCACATGCAGGTCATTGCAGAAAGGTCACTATTTAGTTTCTTCTTTAGTGGTTATATAGGAATACTTTGTAGTTTCCCTGTTCAGATATCATGGTTATGCTGTGATAGTTCTTTCTTGCTGGTTATAAATGATCTACAAACAGCTGATAAATCCTTGAGAAATGGATAAGAATTCATTGTAGTGAATATAAGTGTCCATTTAGACACTAATGCCTGGGATCAAAATTCTGTGCTTTCCTTACTATGAGTGGAGAGACACAGGCACTTTTAGGGCACAACTTAGCCAAGACATCTGCTAGAAAGAGGTGAATTGATGGAAATATTGGTCTTTTTCTATTGAATGCCAAAGCAGTTGGGTTTCAGATGCAGATATCTGTACTGCACATGTCTATGGTTAGGTGAGACTAATCCTATCCTGAGCACGGTCATCATGAGCAAACTTAATGCGATTTTTATTGCAAGCATTTGTTTCCTCCAGTGTGCTTTGAAAGCAGTGAGATACTTGGAAATACAAGTCCTTCTTGAATGTGAGGTTTTGGTTTGCACTACTTACTTAATTTCTTATTCCATAGAACCCTAAGATACCTATTGCAACAGCACCTGAGTTTCTGTGGTCAGAAATTGAGAGCATGCAGTGTCTATAACTTTTGAAATGGTAAAATACAACAAATCCCTGTCCCAGAAATCATTGTCTTCTATTTATTGAGAAACAGCTGCAGGAAGTGAAAGCAGTCCAGGGAAGAGGTGAGTCGAGAGACAAATGAGCAGGTCGTAAGCACATACTAGGACTAATGTTGTTGACTTCTGTGCAGTTTATTTATAATCTATGTGTTTGGACTTCAGGAGGCTTTTTTGGTCTGGTCTTTTGTATTTAGGCAAACGCATCCACTTCTTAGTTCCAATCTTTCTCTCTCTGGGAGATGAGATATTGCCTTTCCTCCTTTTTAAAATTCATTTAAATGTAATAAAGTTGGGTCTTGTTATAAAGTCTTTTTGGTGGCATTGGTGCCTTGAACATATAACAGCAATTGTAAAATAACAATTTTGTACTCCAGCTGCTCTTCTGAGAGTACTGGTAATTTGTGGCACAGGAGATTGCAATGTCCTTTTATGTTTTTACCTTTGTTTTGTAATTTATTTGAAAAATAGCAAGAAGATGGATAGAGATGCAAGAGAAGTAATTGCCAAATAAAATAGTAACATGTCTATTACACGGCTAAAGATTTTTCCAAATGTTGAAATAAATTTTTTTGGCACAATAGTGGGAAGGTCAGATTGAACAGCAACTGAAAGTTGGATATTGTAGCAATTGAAACCCTTTCTATGGCTTTTAATGGAAGTTTTGTAGCCACGCAAGGAGAAAGAAGCCTTTTGGAAAATAAAATTCTGTATGATGTATGTTTAATAAAAAGTGCAGGCATAAGGGGAGAAGATTACCAAGGTGTTTCCCATAACACTACTCTGTAATATAGACAGATGTATAAAGAGACAAGCAAAAAAAGATGATGTTCAATTGATATATGTGATATAAATATGAATAATTTTACTTGTGTGAATTAGAATTGATTACCTATATGAAAAATTCAAATTGTACACATAGAATTTTTTTATGTGTTCGTGTCATGGGAGATAAAAGATTAAAAGAAAAGGAATCTAATATTCTTTCCTTCCTTTTCTTCAGAGACAAGGCAAACTACAGTTTTGTTTAGCTACTGGAAACAGAAATAATGTGTGTTTTATGTAAGTGTCTGTTGGATATTTAGTATCTGTCCCTAGCCTTCATTATTCAGGGAACGTAGAATAAAGCAAGATGTAGAAGAGCTAGGAATGTAAAGACAAGAGTATTGGCTTAAACTCATTCAGAACCATTAGTATATTTCCTTTCTTCACTGCAGAACTGAGTAGGAAAATTAAGAATGAGTAGAAAGATAACTACAACAATTGTTATGTTTTGGTATCCTTTACCACAACCCATCCCCACCAAAAAAGGGGAAGAGACAGGACACCAAAGAGATGGAGAAAGTCAAAGCAGTGTGTGACAGTCAAAGTTTGCCTGACAGAACCAGAAGTACTCATAGCAAAGAAATGCAGAGACCCTTTTTAAGAAGACAAAATGTCCTGTAATATGTTTCTAGACCTCAAGAACTGTGGTGATCAAATGTCTCTGTATTTTGTTTAGAAAAAGAATCCCGAATTACCAACTTTATCCCCAAAGCTAAGCACACATAGATAAAAAGATAGGACTGTTTCTTTCCTTTGTGATCTAGTATGAAAGCTAGATAATCTCCTTAATAAATAAAGCAATAGCCTGTCACTGCTGATAACATCATTAACTCAGTTTTCAATGAACAACTTTGCAGTAACCAATCAGAAATGTTCTTCAGTGCAGCCATCAAACCTCCCTTCCAATATCTCTTAGATACAATGTAGTTAAAAGGAAATTAGATCCTCTCTCCCCCAATAAAGCATTTGATTTATACCTCTGAAACAGCAGTGGAAAAATTTAAAAGACAAGCAAAGAATTTTTCCTTTTTTCTGGGATCAGATTGAGAGGCACAAACATGTTCCTGGTCATTCACTTCTGATTCTAAAATCCTAAACAAATTTATCTTGTCAAGCAGGCCAAGTCAGTTGTCCTGCATTCTTCTGGAAAATCACCAGAAGCATCCATGTTAGCAGGGAAGCAGTGTTTGCTGTCATTGCTAGCTGCCTCACCAGCCTAAGGAACTCAATGAAAGAAATGGGTAGATAGTATAAGTCTCATTTTTCAGATGTTCTGAATACATTAAAAGCAGAAAGTGCCTTGCTCTATTCTTCATGTGCCTGCCTGAAATTCCAGTGTGTTTTTTAGAGACTACTGAGCCCATTTCTCAACTCTATCTTGACTCACTTGCCTCTCTGTGATCATGGTGATAGGTCATTGCATGTAGTTTCCCTGTGACATTCCCTTATCCAGACATCTGTTTGGTATTGTTGAATCTACTGCCTTCTTCCTCCCTGCCTTTACCAGTGAGCAACCTGTCAACACTGCATCAGTGGAGGGTCACCTGCTTCAAAAATTGCATCCACACGTTTTGGTGTCTTGTGTAATACTCTGAAAGCAGGTGGCCTTATTTCTGATGTGTGCTTGTGTCTCTTAGTAGTTTGCTCAGTGTTTGCAGGATGGAGAATGGGTAAGATTTCTATTTATGATTTTCTTTTCTCTTTATTTCTTATAGTCTCAGTCAGTAAAATGATGCCTCCTTGTAGCTGTGTTCCTGTACAAACTGTTGAGGGCTTGCTTCCAATTCATATTACCAGTAAGCTGTATACAATAGCTTATACTGAAGGAGAAAACTGATCAGCTGATGCAGGTTTATAAAGATCACTGTATCATTTTATCTTCTGCAAAAGAGCTTGCCCACTGTCACTCAATAAATAGTCTTTAACTATAAAACATAACCAGAGGGTCTGTCCAGGATGCTTTCTTTAGATAAAATCCTCATTAGGTTAACGTAAGATCACTGGCTGTAGCCTACATTTTATTTTATATAATGAGTTCCTTTTTATACAATAAAGCCTATGAAAGAAGAAATTATTGGCTCATAGGGTAGAGATGGATGGATATAATAACGCTTCTGTTGGAGGGATTTATGATGTGTATTTAGCATTGCAGACAATATACTAAATCACTGCCACAGCCAACGTGAAAGATACATTAGTTGTCATTTGTTTTTACCGGCTTCACTAAGTCCTTCTTAGATATCATTCTAGAGATTCCTAAATCAGTCTCATTTTGTGTTATTAAAAAGTCTATTATACATAATAATGCAGCTCTAAAACATGGCAAATTATTTCACTTTCATTGTTCTTGATGCCACTAATATCTGCTCCCTGCTCTATGATATTCATACTAGGTAGAAGAAGCCCTAGTGCCAGTGTTATGAAAACAACGCAGTAATTGGAAAGGCAGATAAAACGTTTGTGAGAAATGTAATAGCGATAAATTTTCCCCAATTTCCTGAGGCATCCATGTAAACTGACAGTATATTCTTTGGTCAGATGCTGCTGTTAATCTTAAAACAAAAAAAAGAATTT
>VZRJ01007751.1:0-29694 GCA_013397565.1 Ptilonorhynchus violaceus | reverse complement strand
CAACCCCCCAGGCGGGGAGCTCATTGCCCACCCAAAACTAGCGAGCTTTGTTCCCTGCCCGAGTGATTAGCCTGGCATGTGGCAATGCTTGACCACGGGCTTTTGTTTCTTAATGACACCCATTTCTTTCCCAGACAACGCCTTCCCCTCACACACTCTGCCTTTCTAAAGGCACAAAAAGTGCTCCGAAAAACCCCAAACCACACCACCTCCTCATCCTCACTGAGACAACACCTAGGACTTCCCAACCCCTCCTCACCCTCACTGACCACAGCTGGCTCTGCCTCACCCAATTCTAATGCACACTGACCGTAGCTTGGACTCCTCCAACCGTCCTCACCCTTACTGGCGACACCTGGCACTGCCCAGCCCATTTCTCACCCTTATTGACCACACCTGGGACCGCTCAAACCCCTCCTCACCCTCACTGACTGATACGAACGGTGTGTGCTAATGTCTTTACAAAGAAGTCGATGGGCGTTAACGCCTTTAGAATGGGTCTTAATGTCTCTACCAACTGCAAGCGGCGGGTTTGTTACAGCGGTCAGACAGGTGGACTCCTGAAATAGGCAAATGGGTGCGCAGAAGCCTGAGCTTCTGAACTGTGGGGACAATGAGCTGCTCAGGGGGAAATATGTGGTACGCAATTCGGGAAGTCTGACTCATCGAAGCCTGTGACTCATCTGACTCATGTGAACACTGACACCCAGCCTTGCCCTTTGGTTAAGGAATTAACACCTCCAGACACACACCTGGAGGTAATTCCAGCACACCGTGCAACAAGATTAACAAAGTTCCAGGAAAGAACGAGCAACCAGCCCAAGGGAAATGAAATAAAGCTTTCTGAAAAGAAAGCACATGGCAAAAAACTCTGGTCTTTTAATCAGAATGCTAATTGTTCCATTGTTGCGGATAGGTAAAACCTTGCAAAACGAAGGCCTTGTTACTCTGGTAAAATCATGGTTCAATTCTGTTACTTCGGCCTCTGGGAACGAGCTCAGCTAACTTAGAAGTAAAGAAAACAAGTTACATAACTTTCGCGTGATCACCTCGTGGCTTATGGTGAGTGGTTGAATTATTCTTTGTTGTGTTTCAATGGTATGTATTCTGATAATGGCTAACTGCTTAAAAAGGCTTGGTTTTTGTGATAAAAAGCTCTCCTTTGCACCTGCCTGGGATCTCTGTACCCCTATCGTCACATTCCGTGAAAAGTTTAAACGTGCTGGAGAGGGGAGGACTGAACTCTTTCCCCAATCCAAGACGTGATAAAGATACTAGGAGTGCGTGGGAAGTGGCAAACTTTCAAACAATGCCCGAGAAGGAGCNACTGCTTAAAAAGGCTTGGTTTTTGTGATAAAAAGCTCTCCTTTGCACCTGCCTGGGATCTCTGTACCCCTATCGTCACATTCCGTGAAAAGTTTAAACGTGCTGGAGAGGGGAGGACTGAACTCTTTCCCCAATCCAAGACGTGATAAAGATACTAGGAGTGCGTGGGAAGTGGCAAACTTTCAAACAATGCCCGAGAAGGAGCTAATACCCCGCTGGCTCTATCTCACGTTCATGGTATATAAACTGAAATGTAAAGATCGGGACCGAGACAAAAAGCTCTTGGAACCACTCCCAAAAGGTGAGCTGGGAGTGGTGGGTAAATTGGAATATTCCCAAAAGCTCCCTGAAAGTGCATGGACATTTAGCTGCCCTGTGTTTTCAAGGACACTTTGCAGAATGCTCCTCTGCGCTGCTCCTGCTTCTGTCGGCAGTGAGTGTTAAGCCTCGCCTGGCACCAGATGCCACGGGCAGAACTGCTGCTGCGGGAAAAGTGCTGAGGAGATTGGAATGAATGCTGGCTTTGATTTCCACCCCTGGGGGAATCCAAATAGTTTGAGATACTAGAATTGTACTGAATGTTATTTCTCATGATGTCCACTGACCTTTTCTCTGTCCCTGGGTCCAGGTTCTGGGAATCCCCCTGAAACCCTACTGGTGGGAGGGAATAGGGGTGGTGGTCCATGATACAGGTATTTGTTTGGGTGGTGGGGATATCCGGATTTGTAAAACCGTGAACTCCAAAATGCAAGGCGGGGCTGACTATTAATCCTTAGAGTTTTACAAGGAGTGCAATGAATTGCACTATCAACAAGCAAAAGAGAATTCTAAATTCAACCCATTTCGGAGCTCATCTTACAAGTCCAACAGGTATTAGAATATAATTATGGAGGTTATCTACTGTTAGAGAATGCTGAACCTCACAGAAGGAAAGTGCCATCCCCGAGAAGACATCAGAAATCATGGACCAAACTGCTGGACGCTTTGGGAGCTGCAAGACTGCTGCAAGACTGCTGCGGGAACTCTCCACACACACCCCCCCGGAGCTGGATTGGTATTTGGACTCACGGGCTGGGAGGCGGGAGGGGAATTAACTGTGTGAAAGGATATTAACCAAGTTTGATTAAGATAGCAACTGCCCATTCTGACAGTTCTGGGATGCTTTCCTCTTCTTTCCTTTCTATTCTGTCTGCTAAATTAGACCAGGAGAGGAGAAGTCCCCTGATAAAAGCGCAACAGGAAAGGTCCCATGACGGTGGTGTCGGTTAATGTCTCGAAAGACGGGGTGGTGTCAGAGACAGCAAATGGTCTGTCCGGAGACATCTTAGGGAGCTTGGGGTGTGTGGAAGGGGGCCGGTCAGGCCCTGCTTTGGTGGAGCGGTGCCCCGCCTCCATCCCCCCAGCCCCGTCAGTCAAGGGACGCTGGAGACAGCCCCTCGGTGTCACCTTACCCAGCCTTGAGTGGCCGAGACGGGGGGGAGGGTGTCCCACCTGGGGGGCGGGGCCAAGGCTTTCAGAAGCCTCCCCACGGGGCTCCTTTTCAGCCTGCCCTCACCTGGGGGCTTTGCCTTGCTGGAAGCCAGAAGTTGGTAGCTATGCCTGTTTTTCTCTATCTGTTCTAGCTTTCTGTCTTCCTCACTTTCTTCCTCACTTTCTGACTTCCTTCTCACACAATATAATATCAAATGGGCTATAAGGTTTTCTGTGTTTAATGAGCTAAGTTGATGCAGGGAAGAGTGATGTTGTGTACCCTTTATTCTTTTGTCAATGTCCCCTAATTTTCTATAGTTCTGCCAGTAAACTTTTGTGTATTTTTTTTACCTCTTGGGAAGCTCTGGTTGAATTTTCTCTTTGCACCTACCCAGAGAAAAAGGGTCTTGGTTCAGCCCTAGGTTTGAGTGAGCAGGACATAACAGGCAGTCCCAGCTCTGGTGACTGAGGGTGAAAATTTAGTGGGGTAGTCCTAGCTATGATAAGTGAGGGTGAGGAGGGGTTGGGCAGTCCCAGCTATGGACATTGAAGGTGAAGAGTGTGTGGGGCAGTCCTGTATATGGCCAGTGTGACTGAGGAGGAGTGGGAAAGTCCCAGGTGTTTTCAGAGAGGCTGAGAAGTGGGTGTGGCAGGCCTAGCTCTTGCCAGTGAAGGTCAGAAACAGGTGATGGCATCCTGTCCATCAATGACCATAGCTGGGACTGCCCCAACCCTCCTCACCTTCACTGACAGCGCCTGTGACTGCCCCAGACATCCTCACATGCACTGACCATAGCTGGGACTGCCCCAACCCTCCTCACCTTCACTGACAGCGCCTGTGACTGCCCCAGACATCCTCACATGCACTGACCATAGCTGGGATTGCCCCACGCCTCCTCACCCTGACTAACAAGAGCTGGGACTTCTGCAATCTCTCCACACCCTAAGGGAAAGCACCTAGGACTTCACAACAACATCTTATCCAGACAGACCATACCTCTGACTGCCCCACACACACTTCTCACCCTCAGTGACCATGGCTGGGATGGCCCCACAAACTTTTCATAGTCAACTAAAACACCTGTGACTGCCCTATGCCTCCTCAGCTTCAATGACCACAGTTGGGACTCCAAATCTTTCCTCAACCTCACTGACCATAGCTGGGACTGCCCCACCCTTCCTCACCCTTACTGACCACACCTGGGACTTGTGCAATCTCTCTACACCCTCAGGGAACACACCTGGGACTTCATAACATCTCCTCACATACACTGACCGTAGCTGGGTCTGCCCCACTCACTTTTCACACTAAATTACAACACCTCTGACTGCCCTACGCTTCCACAGCTTCCATGACCATAGCTGAGACTGCACCACGCCTTCTCATCCTCACTGACCATAGCTGGGACTTCACCAAACCTCTTCACCCTCAATGACCACACCTTGGACTTCTGTAACCACTCCTCACCCTTACTGACCACACCTGGGATTTCACAACAACTTGTCACCCTCATTGACCAGAGCTGGGTCTGCCCCATCCCTCCTCATCCTCACTGACCATACCTGGAACTGTTCCAATCCTCTTCATCCTCACTGACCACAACTGGGACTGCCCCAACCACTTCTCACCATCACTGACCATAGCTGGGAATGCCCCACCCACTCCTCACCTTCATTGACCAGAGCTGGGACTGCCCCAACCCTCATCACTTTCACTGAACACACCTGGGTCTGCCGCAGTGTGGGTACCGACAGCTGGTCTGGAAGCCTCACAGGTCCCAACCTTGATACAATCACCCTGTACCCGTGAGAATTCGGTTTGTACCCTTGGGAATTGTAACAGCAACAGAAGCAAGAAGCACAACAACAAAGGGAGGACAAGCACCTGCAAAGGGAGGATTGCTAGCTTGATATGTAGCAAGAATGTGTGCCAGTTTTAAGCAGCCAGTAATATTGTGTTGTAGTTAGCTAATAGCCAATGAACATGTAACGCGAATACCAAGAAACTGTATAAAAGGGACTACGTAGTGTTAAAGAAAAGCTTTTTGCTTGGAGGCGTTGGTGTTTGTGTATGTGTCGTGACCCCCTCAAGAGTTACCCCGCAGCCCTTCTCACCCTCACCGACCATATCTGTGATTGTCTGGCACCAATCCTTGCATGTGTTAAATTTTGGACAGGCAATCCACATTTCACTCCTTGCCTCCACAACCAGAATGACAGTTCTTTTGCATATCCTTGCCATTCCTGAGCACCCCTTGCTTTGCCACTCAATATCGTGTTCTCTAGCCCTGATGTTTACAAGGCTGTTTTTGAAATGAGTCCCATTGTCCAACTCAATTCTTTCAGTACTGCCATGTTGCCACTTGGCCACTGCCTGCAGTTTGTCTCTGGTCCAAGAGAGTGAGCAGCAGATTTCCCTTAGTTCATGTAACTCGATGTCAAGCCCTTTCTGAAGAACCCCAGTGAATCTTGGTGAGTTTACATCCTGAGTAACAAACACAAGCTGAGCTGGGAAAACAAATTATTTCTGCAACTGCAGCTGCTGGCCTATATACAGGGACAGTTTCTGTAAGGAACGATCACAGCTATGCCGGAAAAGACAAATTCCTATTTCAGTGCTCCATTCTTGGGTAGATTTACTTCCTGTCTCAGGTTCCTGGGTCGAAGAGTCTAAAAGCAAAGGACTGTCTTTTATGCAGAAAGGTGTCAGAAATAATGTTGATTCCAGTTAAATATAAACAATGACACATTCCTGGCCCAAACTGCAGCTCACTGGGTGAACGGGCTCCTTCACTTCACTTCCAGTCGTCTCTGGATCAGACCATTCCTGTTTATCCAGGCAATGTGTTTGGACCCTGAATAAGCTGCTCCTTCAGCAGAAGAGGCCACACTCCAGACAGGCAGCCTGATCAACTTTCCCATTTCTCCTATTTGTGAACTTCATTTCCATTAGGAGACTTTCTGAATCTACTGATGAGGGTGCCATGTATATTGGTCTGTATAATAATTCCAAAAATGTAGGGCCTAGACTAGCAGGACTGCTGTTGAAGCCCATGGGTGTGCTGCCAAAGCTCTGCATGAGTCCGTTCTACCCTTGTCTGTGCCTACTAATAAACATATAACAACAGTAATAAATGACATTTCATGAGTTTTAGAATGCAGTCAATAAAGTATAGAGAGAGACCTCTCCTTTCAATGGATTGAAGATGAGCAGAAGCTGAGGGGAAGTGCCCTTTCCATGTCTTTCAGCCACAGGACATCTCAAGTGTCTGTAAAAACACATATTGTCTTTTCCCAATCTTCCTGAGCTGCTGTAAAGATTTTTAAGATCTTCACACTTTAATAACTTAAAATATAAACTTCTGTGTGTACAATACAATCATTCATGGGAAGGTAATGCAGCAGATTTTTTCTGTTACACTTCTTGAATACCAAGATAAAATTTATTCTCGCTTAATAACACCAGTGGCAGTATTGCAGGGTTTGGGAATGTTCTTGTGATCAAAGCATCTCCACAGCCTTCTTGGGATGATTTCACAGTCATTTAGTTACTGTTGCTTGTAGTTACAGGATTTTTATTGTCATATTTTTTGTTCTGGTTTAATTATTTCAAAATCCACTCCTCAAAACCAGGATAAACAGAACACACAGCTGAACTGCAATACTCAACAACCAACCAACCTTTTCTGGTAGTGCCACTCTATAATGCTCATAGTGTGACTTTCCCAGCACAGGCTCACTGACCCAGGGATCAGAGGATGGATCTTCTTTGCAGATCAATAAGTACGAGTAGGCAATGTCTCAAATGTATTTTAGAAGCTGTACTGTAGATGGACTAATCAAGGGACTGTTCTTGAGTGTCTTAAATTTAAAAAAATCTGGCAGCAGAAGGTGGTTTACGATCTCTTGCACATTAAAATATTCTAAGGTTTCAGTAATGGTTTTAATAAATGGATATTTATTTCACTGATGCCGAGGTTGTTCTGTAGAAGGGACCTACAAGAAAGCTGGGGAGAAACTTTGTACAAGGGCATGGAGTGATAGGACGAGGGGAAATGGCTTTAAGCTGAAAGAGAGTAGGTTGGAGAGTAGATTGGATATTAGGAAGAAACTCTTCCCTGTGAGGGTGGTGGGTCATTGGCACAGGTTGCCCAGACAAGCTGTGGCTGCCCCATTCCAGGAAGTGTCCAAGGCCAAGCTGGACAGGGCTTGGAGCAGCCTGAGATAGTGGAAGGTGTCCCTGCCCATGACAGGAGATGGGACTGGATGGGCTTTAAGGTCCCTCCCAACCCAAACCATTCTGGGATTGTATGATTTTTAACTATTTAACTAACAAAACGGCTTTCAGAAACAGGCAGTAAGATTTTGCTTTCAGGGCAAGATATCAGACAGAAACTGCAGTGGTACCACTAGAACTTTTGGTTTAGTGCTTAGAGCTGGTTTCTCTGTATATTGAATGGAGTTTGGATGTACGGAGGTTTCAAGTAAAACAACTGCCTTCTTCACAAGCAGTTGAGTTATTTCATAGAGTCCCAGAATCACAGAATGGCTTGGATTGGAAGGGACCTTTAAGATTCTTGTTCCACTCCCTGTCATGGGCAGGGATGCTACTTAATGGATCAGTTTGATCAGGGCCCCATCCAACCGCCTTTGTTTTTCATTTTGGGCTCAGAATAATTTGTTACCCGATATTCCCATTTGGAAGTGATCCAGCTGTAATGATTACTGGCACTCTAAATTATTCATTTTTATAAATCAAGCAGAAGCTGCTGCACCAAATATTTCTCACATAGCACAGTTACAGCTCTGCTTTCGATGAAAGCTTATCTTCTGGTGCCAGGCCATGGTAACAAAAGCAGAGATTAGATTTGCTATCTCAGGCAGAGACATTTCCTGGAGCTTGTGGTCCAGAACAAAGCAGAGTGTACCTAAATCTGAAGGCATGACTTAGTTATTAAAATGATGGTAATTCCTCTCCTTTGAGCTTTGAAATGGGAACAGTGGGTTCAGAATGGGATTTGATTGTCTTCAGGGTAATTTTGCCAGAGAATTGAGGAAGAATTTGGGAAGAAAAATGATTTATCTGTACAAAACCAAAAATCAGTTCAATATCTAAGTTGTTTACATTCTCACTGGATTTGGCAGAAAGATAATATTGAAACAAACACTTAGACCTGCTGAAGGATGGATTAAATTGAAACACTAAAATCTTAGATTCTAAGTATTTTATAAAAGTTAGTTTTGCTAGAGCAGGTAGCATAGGTTGGATAAGTAAGATTCACATGAAATTAATTAAAAGTTAATAATTATTTAGAAGGCTAGGCTTGGAGTAGTTTTTGACTAATTGTATGCCATGATATGTTTGTTCAGCTGTATCTGTAACAAGTACCCATGAATAGAGATCTGAGGAGAACTGGACAGTTATTAATTCCCTTATTTAAAGTGCCCATCCAAGGATGTTATAATCAGAACAAATTGTACTAAGGTCATATTTCTATTGTAAAGGTCTAAGAGTACGTGAAGTTCATGAGAAGAAAATTTCGAAATGCCTTCACTGCGACCCCTGAAGCATCCCCCAGACCCATTTAGAGAGAAGACAGCGCATGCTTAATGATATGACAGCTAATTATAATACGAAGCGGGGAGAGGGCGGTATCCATATTATGAATACCTTGCATATGTAAAACTTTTGTAGATAAATAGATTCTGTATTGTTTCATAAGTTGACACGATGCCTTTGGGAAATATCCCCTCGTGTCCCAGCGCTGAATAAAACATACACTTTCTAACTACCTAGTTAGAGAGTCTTTGTCCGTTATAATTGGATATTGATATCAGATCGATATCTAATTTTTTATATATATAAATCAAAATCAAGAAGTGACCCACTGTTTATTTTCAATTAATATCAATAATTATAGAATTTAGATTTGTCACATTCTTTTAAAATTGACCTGGCAAAGAAAGAGGATCTGTTTGGGTTTGATTTGGTTAAATCCACTTAGAGCCTTGATGAAACTTGTGGTTTTTCTTTTAGAGAGCAAGAACAAGCATACAAGGGGAGAATATCCAGGTGATCAGGGTAGCCTGGCACTTCCAAAGATCAATTTTATTTTACTTTTTAAACAAAACTGTCTTTTCAACATATATTCAAAGACCTTATTGAGTGGAGAGTGAGGATTAGTACAAACCTCAGCAGAACCCCAGCTCTCATGATCAAACAGAGATCTCTAATCCCAGCAGAATACCAACCTTCAGGATCAAACAGCACTGTTTAAACCACAGCTGTGTGCAGTCCTGGAGAATCAGCTCATAGTTTCTTGGGGATGGGGGCCAGAGGTAGAAGAGGTGAGAGGGAAAGAACAAGTTCTGTTTAAAAAGGGTGGCCTAGTGCAGCACCATTGTGTTTGTCCCTCTTGGAACCAGCACACTTGGAACCCAGCATCGCTGCCTCAGAAGGTCGGGCTGGGCAGGGTTGGCAGAGAAAGCAGGAATTCAATCATCCTCTGCCTCAGGCTGTGCTCTCTCTATCACAGGAGGTGGCCATAATCTTGCTGAAGTACTGGTGAGAAGAGCAGAGGGCAAATCCCATCCTGAGGGCGTCACACAGAGCGTGGTCCCCTGATTCAGAGGGGATGGTCCCACTGGACTTGGTGTTGCCTCACCTGGAGCCCTGTGTACAGGGCTGGCCTCAACACCAGGGAAGGATGTGAAGGTCCTTGGATGCGTCCAGAGCAGGGTGACAGGACTGAAGGCCGGTCCCGAGAGAGACAGAGAGGGCTCTGGGCCTGTCTAGTTTGGAGAGAAGGAGGTTGAGGAGCGACCTCAGGGCTCTGCAGCTTCCTGAGGAGGGGACATGGAGAGGGAGGGGCTGAGCTCTTCTCCCTGGTATCCAGGGTCAGGATGGGTGGGAATGGTTCAAAGCTGTGCTAGGAGCAGTCTAGACTGGACATTAGGAAGCGCTTCTATACCGATCAGGTAGTCAGACACTGGCACAGGTTTCCCAGAGAGCTTGTGGATGCCCTAGGCCTGCCAGTGTTCAAGAGACATTTGCACAATGGCCTTAACAACACACTGTAACTTCTGGTCAGCCCTGAAGTGCTCAGGCAGTTGAACAGATGATATTAGGAAAAGGTTCTTCCCCCACAGGGTGGTCAGGCACAGAACAGGCTCCCCAGTGTGCAGAAAAAATTCACAGCTCCAGAGGTTTATGTCTAAAAAGGAGACAAAGTCCCGTAACTTTATTCAGATAAAGAGAGAGACCATGGGACATTTCCCATGGGATCTCTCAAATTGTTGGAGGATGAAGATCCCTTTTTATCCTAATTTCCCAGCTGCATCAGCCTCTTCCTTTCCCCATAGGCTGAGGTACTTGGAAGGTACAGACTTCCCGAATGTGCTGGTTTGGCTGTAAACCAGCAGGGGAAATTAACCCCACACAGAATACCTCGAGAGATTTTAGGTCAAAATTACAATTTTAATAAAAAAGGTTAAAATAAATGCAGTAATACAGAAACATCGGCTTAAACAAACCGAAAGAGTCATGGTACAACCTGTCACCCTGTTGAGCAGGGTGGTAGCTGTGCAGCCCAGTGAGGCACTGGTCCTGCAGGAAGGCCTGGTAGCCCAGTCCCGGTAGTAGAGTGGAGTAGCTGAGTCCAATTCCGAGGAGTGGAGTGGAGTAGCTGAATCCAATTCCGAGGAGTGGAGTCCAGTCGGGTCGAGTCGAGAGTCGAGTCGAGAGTCCCGTCGAGAGTGGAGTCCCGAGAGCGGAGTCCCGTCGATTCGAGGGTGCCCTTGTCCGATCCAAACCCCTTGTTTTATGCTGTGTTTCTTGGCTGGCACCTCCCCCAGGGGCGGGGACTTTCACAATGGAAGAGCATCTNGGGTAGTGCTTCCTGTCAGTTGGAGTGCTTATCTCAGTTGAGATAAGGAGTCCCAGGTGTGTAATTATGAAATTTATCCAGCTTTTTGTGGGTGGTAATAGAATACATAACTAACCCAGGACACCGAATCGCCTACTTTATGCCCCCCTCTAATATGCACTGCCCCCCTCCCCCCCTTTTTTTAAAATATATATAACTATATTCATAATACTATTAAGTCTTCGTTCTTGTTCTCTAAGTTCAGGAATTTAACACAGCCTTGGCTGAACAACAGTTCATGTCAATTAGTAACATTTTCTAGAATTGAGAGTTTCTTCCGTTGCTTCCCTATTTAAAAGTCCCTGGCCCTACCTACAAGCAGACTCACACGGTCTGTTTATAAACACACATTCATCTTTATTCCTTTCACCGGGGAATGGTCATGGCCCCAAGGCTGCCAGAGCTCCAGGAGCATTTGGATAATGCTCCCAGGCACAGGCAGGGATTGTTGGGGTGTCTGTGCAGGGCCAGGAGCTGGGCTGGATGCTCCTTGAGGGTCACTTCTGACTCAGGATATTCTGTGAGGTCAAGAGTCTGGTCTGGGTCAAAGAGCAGTCCAGGACACCACTGCTCTACCACCACCTCTCACATTCCTCTCACATGGTTTTGAGATTCCCAAAAGGCTCTTTAGGGAAATAAGAAAAACGTGCAAAGCGTCCAGCTTGACTTGTAAGTTAAATTCCAGGCCATGCCTGGTGTACCCGGCTCATTGCACAGCACAGCCACGAGGTGGAGGTTTTTACAACGATTAGTCCGATTACAGCAATTAGCCCCAAAAGGCTCATTTCCCCCTGCCCGCAGAACCCGGGGCTGACCCAGCCGTGTGAGGGGCACACAGCTCGGCTCTCCCGGGGGATGTGCCCTCCAGCCCCAGCCCCGCACAGCACACGGGGGTGGGACAGCGGCATCCCTGCCCCGCCACCCCCAGGGACGGGCAGTGACCCGCGGGGACGGGCAGTGACCAGGTTAGGGTCAGGGTTAGGGTCAGGGTTAGTGCCACAGCCATTGCACTGGCAGGGCAGAACCAGTGCATTTGTGCTCACAAACATCGCTGTGTGTCTGGACTCATTTAAACTTTTGTGACAGAGATTCTTAGTCAGAGATTGATGTCTTGGGGCTGAAAGATTTGCTTTTGAAGGCATAGAATGATAGAATGGCTTGGGTTGGAAGTGACCTTAAAGCCCATCCAGTGCCGCCCCCTGCCATGAGCAGGGACACTGATGTCTATATAACCTGTGTCAAAGTTACAAGATGCTTATATAACCTGAATTATAACTTTTTATCTGAACTGTAACTTTTTATACCTATATAACCTGAATATACCTATATAACCTGAATATACCTATATACTTATATAACTTGAATATACCTACATACCTATATAACCTAAATTAACTTTATAACTATATCATAACTTTCTATACAATGTAATAGTCGGTATGTAATTAATTAGTTGCTTAGTGCTTAAATAAGCAGAAACTCACCAGGTGGATAGTTTCAAGATAGACAAGTAAAGCTGTAAATTAGTCAAGTATAGCTTTACTAAAAAGCTACAGGATGAACTGATGAAAAGCTGGTGGAGATAAAGCCAATTATCCACAAAGTGAAAGAATTCAGACCGGTTGGATCCAGAAAGGACTATCTCACCGTAACTGCGCATGCTCTGAAGACAAAGTTGAAAAGTTCAGATGTGAGGAAGACCTTGAGCCTTCATCAGTGAAGACCCCCAAGACCACCTAAATTGGAGAGGCGCAAGCACAGTGAAAAAGAACTATTTATGGCCATGCCATTAAAATATGTAAATTATTTGCAGCACGTATGTGATGATGTTGTAATGACATAATGATATTCAGCAGTACCTACTGTATAAATACGCCACGACACATGGCAAAGGTGGGTGAGTTAGGTGGAAATATCCCCCTCACCACTGGCACTGTAATAAACAAATACCTGCTCAATAGACACCAGTCTATCGGGTTTTATTTTTGGCCTATCTTTTCGGGCATCAACACCTTCCACTATCCCAGGTTGCTCCAAGCCCCATCCAACCTGGTCTTGGGCACTTCCAGGGATGGGTCAGCTGCAGCTCCCCTGGGCAACTTGTGCCTGTGTCACACTATCCTCACCAGCCAAGAATTTCTTCCTAATGACTAATTTAAACCTGCTCTGCTTCAGCTTAAGGCCATTAACAAGGACTAGGTTCCACAAACCCCCTGACTGCCATTAGCTACATCTCCAACCTGTAACTCTCTGCTGATGCTCTGCTCTCCGTTAGTCTGGAGCTGCCCGCCCTGGGACTCTCACCAGAACTGACACCAAGCAAACAGTCCACAAATGTTCTGGATCACCTTTTTACCCTTTTAAACATTTCAAGCATATGGCAAACCTCCAAACCATTAGTGTTTTCCCCATTTTAAAAGGTAAAACTAAAAGTTCTGAGGAATTTCGGAAGGTTATTGGTTAAATTAGAAACAGCTGACCTAGCCCAAATTGTTTCAGCTTCCCCCACATTATTGCCTGTAGTTTGAATTACACTGTATTTTTGTCTTAGCAGAAGTATTTTACATGAGGGGCAGAAAATTAGATTTAATACTCTCATGTTTGATTTTTTTGCTTTGTCATTGAAGCAGCTGTAATTTCTCTAACTGGGATTATAAATATATATAGGAAATAACAGGCCACGGATCTAATGCAGACTCAAGAATTAAGTATATTAATGTAGTGGGAAATAATATTTTTTCCCAAATGCTGGAAAGGACTAAAGATCTTTGTTCCATAGTCTGATTAAACACACAAAGTGCCTCCTTCAGAGGAATAATCTCCGTCAATAGAAGTGGTTGACAAATTGGCAATGAAAATAGGCAACTCCTCCAAGGGCTATGAAATATATGATATGTGTAATGCACAAGAAGTTATTATTTATGCTACAAACCCCGGAAATCCTGCTGTGACTCCTTCAGGGCCATCATATCCATAAAGTCAATCTCCATGCCCTGTTCTTTCGGGAACAACCTACTGCTCCTCCTGACTAACCCCCACCACCATCTGCTGCTATTTAACTCCCTGGCAATGGCTGAGCAAACACTTGCAGAGTTCCCAAGTCTCTTTATGTTTTATAACTAGTTCCACATCTCAGATTTAGCTGATCACATTAATATAAAAACTTCCATAAATAAAAAAGAGTCCAAAATGTGAAGACCTGCAACCTTGGGAGCATCCATATGGCCAAAAAAGCCAGGCCAACAGAAACGCCATTCCGACACAGCTAAGAAAAAAGTGCAAAAAAGCAATTTTAAAACAGTTTTAGTATATCCATCACTTACTTGTTTCCTGTGTACTTCCAACTGACAAATCATGGGATGGAAATACAACCACTCCCTCTCCGAGACAGTCCTTCCAGCTCATCCCAAAGACACCTGCAGCAGAGGGCAATAGAAAATGTTCATTTTCTTTCATTGCTTTTTATTTCCTGAGCAGACAAGTCAAAGGTTGCAATGTCCATTTTTTAATCAAGCCAAATGTGCTCATAAAGAGCAACCTTGAGACTACATTTCAACATTTAAAATCTTGCCCTACTACTATAGTAATACACACATAATTGAGAGAAAATCTCTTGTGTCATTTAAAGGCACAAACCTTTCTGTAATGCTATTATGATGAGATGCGTGAAACAGTTATTCAGCTCTTTACAGAAACTAGTCTGGATTTATGCCTTGTGTTTACCTAGTTTAAGTGCTTTTCAACACAAAATATTAATCCTTATAAGTCAACTTTGCATTCACTGACCTTCAATAAAGTTTATCTAGAGACAGGGACAGGGATATGAAAATATTATTTTCACTTTAAAGTCAATGCAGAAACATGATGTCAGTAGGAAAAGCAAGTCATAGCCAGATTTGTTACATTAACTTCTCTAATTAACTGTTCTACATTGCTGTATGACCAGTATAACCTTTGCAAAGTATCAGGCTCTTCCCAGAAGTTCCATTAGACCCATATTCCTCAATGCGCAAGTCCTCACCTACTTTCTATAGACAGCCAAGGGCTCTTGCATGACTGCTTCACTAGCAACCAGAAAAGGAACCTATTAATCCCATTTATGAACAAAAATGAACAGGTAAAGTGTTCATAAGTAAATAACAGGTGGCCACAAGCTGCTTGTGCCATCAGTCAGAGGGGGTTTCTCTGCTAAGTAAGGTGTTATTTTCCTGAGTGCTGGGTGTATATATTTAATAAACCAAAGCCTGACCTTGCTCCAGAAGCACCTGTCTTGCACCAGCAGCAAGGCAGAGGTTTCCACACAATGAATTCCTCTCCCTTTACCATTAGCTTTATGTGCAAGACACTTCCGTATTCTAAACACACAGGGATCTTGCTCAATATCTGGTTCATGCTCACAGCACATATTGAAATCAGGAACTGATAAGGCAGGGAGCTTTGATATGTACAAGGCTCAGAGTTTATTTTAATCAAAGGAGCAAAGTGCATGATATTGGTTGGAAACTTAAAAGGAAAGGAATGGGGATAAACACCTTGGAGGCCAGAGGTATGGCAAATTGCAAACTGATTACGTGAGGTTGAGTCACACTTTGGAAGTGAAGTGAAAATGAAAGATTTTGAATTAAAAGGCATAAAAATCAACCTGTGAAAATATTGGCTAAAGGAAACACAGACCTGTTCTATAACTGTCCATTAGTGGTCCCCAGGATGTCAGCGAGTAACCTCAACACAGCTACACAGGAAAACAAACTCACAGGTACATTCCCACACTTGTAAGCAAACTAACAGAGCAGAGGAGGAGAAAAGGGAACAATTCATTTTTATCTGATTGTAAATGCAAAAATACAGCAGGAAGTGCATTCATATGTTTGGGTTTTCCCCAAACAGGTTAAGTAGTTCCTTCTAAAAGATTGAGAATCTTTTTCTATTGTGCAACAAGGATAGAATTGAGGTTCAATGTGATAGATCGGTAGATATACAGATATAAATATATATATAGCTATAGCCCTCAAAAGTAAATGCAGATTTTGCCTCAGTTAGCAACAGAGTGATGACACAGACAGAGCAAAGGTTCAGTAAATTTCTAGGAGTGGGGAGGATCACAGTATCTCCAGAAAGAACTGCATAGCTCAGGATATTATCGTAGAGATTAAATGACAATTTAATTTCACAATACAAAGTCATGCACACAAAATTTCCGGCTGGTAATAAGAAATAAATAAATAAATTATAAAAACAAACAAGCAAAACCAAAGAAACAATAATAACAAAAAAACCCAAACATGTATTTCTATTAATTTGGGGGGGAAAAAGTCTATAAGTTGCTGATGTGGTGCCTTAAAAAAAATACAAAAATAAATCCAACCATTGGCATGCTGGGAGCAGCTTTCCATTAAGACCATGGAAGTATTAATACTAGTAACTGACAATGTGAGATTTTATTTGTACATCATTTTGATCATATAAACTTATAAAATTTTCCAGATGAAAGCAAGTACTAGAAAAGGCTTCAAGAAAGATCATAAAAGGAGTCAGGTTGTTTACATTGAAAAATATTAGTAAAAAAATGAACAAACACCCCCAAATATGCAGAAAGCCAACCAACTGTTCCCAGTTAAGTACAAGCAGGTACTGAACTCAGCTCTGAGCTGGTCATTCAGTGGGCAGATGGACTTTTTAGCTCTACAGATAATTTCTGGAATAATTTTTGAAAGTTTATGTCCTAACTTGTAAGAAACAGATGAATCTGAACAGCAGAAAATTCACAGGTTGCTCTTACGTATTGCCAGATGCAGAACTGCTGGGCTGAAGGAAAGAAATCCTTCTTTAGGGTACAGGATATTAAGAATACTGACAGATAATGAAGGGAGTCAAAAAAGGATCCATTTAGAAGTGAGTCTTGGCATGGATATGGATATAGATATGGATATATGGATATGGATATGCCTAAAACAGAAAGGGACATTTGAATTCTTTCTGACTCATGGATTTTTAATATTAGCACAGTCTCCAAGCTCCAGATTCTTTGCATCCCCTGTGAAATTCCTTTAAAAAAAATCCATATAATCTCCTAAGACAGGTGTCTCATATCCTGGACACATGGACTGGAAGGTGAGGCACGAACACACAACTCAAGCCTGTAAAATTCAAACATTCCAATAAAAGAATTCCTACAGCAGAGGTTTTACCCAGTGCACATGAGAGGCCAGGAGGAGATATCCCCAACTCCCTCAGAATCAATGCCAGGAGACCACACCCAGATGGGAGTTTTCCTTGCACAGACACTTAACAACAAGAAAAAAGCAAAAAAACCATGAATTTTTTTCTTCGCTGTTCTCCTTTTCTAAGTTCTGCCAGTCAGAACATTTCAGGCATTTTCAACTTCATGCAGGAAGCATGAGCACTTGAATACCTCACTATGAGTTTCTCAGGTTAAACACAAGGGGTGCAGAGTGAAACACCATTCCCTTTGCCAAAGAAATGCTGTCTTGTATTCTCAATTTCAATAGAAAACAATTTTTTCAGGAACTGCCTTAAAGATTTCCACTGCAGGACTTAAATAACTTGATGAGAGGCCTGCCATAAACACCTCTGGGACCAGATAATCAGTGTGGATAATCAAGTCAGTGTGGATAATCACAACCATAGGACTTCTCTCTTTAGTACCGACTATCTCCCCAATGCAATCCAAATCTCAACAAATCTGGAAGCAGCTGCTTGTACCCATCTGCTCTAACCTAACCCCAATGCTGAGTAATCCCACAGATCCAACCTTAATAATTCCATCAGAGCTGCCCTTTGTTCCTCTGCTCTGTCACTCCTCACATATCAATACCCAGAGAGGTTTCTGATTTTTGTGTCACTCATCTTGTGACAAAAGCTCATCACACATCATGGCAGATCTTTCCACTGGTCAAGAATGGACACATCGCTGCTGTGCCAAGGCTGGAGCAGGCAGCGGCTCCAACTAAAGGACATGGTGGAGTTTAAGAGGTTCTTAATTTTGCAACTTTGCTTAAGGAAGATTATTTTCTTTGCAAAGCATTAGCATGCGATTTACTGATAACTTTAGGTCTGTCCTTACCAAAAAGATGGTTCTGTAAATTGATAAACACTGATCCACACTGTAAAAACAAGTTACAACTTTGATTTTCCTAGGACAGACTACAGGGAAGAGGCTAAAATTCAGGATTTTTGCATCTTGGCCTCAGCCCTGGCTGTTGGACAAGATGTTTAACTTCTTTGTGACCCAGGTTGCTTTGCTGGAGATGGCCAAAACCACTTGAAATGTTAATTGGTGTTTTCAAGGTACCTCAAAACCAAAATCTGCAGTCTTATACCTCTGAGAAAATGCCAATTAAGTGGTTCAGCACTGAGTCTCCAAGTAGCACATTCCCCTGTCCAGAACCCAGGACACATGGGCAGAGGTGTCTATTGGATTTTTTTGGAGAGGACAAAGGGGAGATGTGTACAACCACCTCAGGGGAAAGTGCAGAGAGGATCAAGCCAGATTTTCTTGGAAGTGCACAGTGATGTGGCAAAAGGCACAGACACAAGCTGGACATGTAAAATTCCAGTTATATTGTAGTTATGTACTGTTATTTCACAATGAAAGTTGTCAAAAATGTCCAGAGTGTGGACTGGAGATAATCAGACCTAGACTGGACAAGGCCTGAAATAACCAGAGTGAACCTAACTGAATCTTCCTTGAGCAGGAGGTTGGACCTCAATGATCTCCAGAGGTCCCTTCCAGTCTAAATTATTCTAGGATTCAATGACAATTATTCCTTTATTCTTAGATTAATATTCCAGTACTCAAAAAAGAGCAGAAAAAGGTAATTTGTGCAAAATCCCACCTCTCTCCTGTCCCCAGGCCTTTTTCCTATATTTTTGCCCAATGCCAAACTCAACCTTCTCTGGGAACACTTTCAACTTTTCTACTTTAATTGTGATTAATCCGTTACCTGTTGGACAGCATAGTTTGTTTTCCCACTTCATATTGCCAGGTGGATACTATGTTGTGGGAATCCAGATTTTTTGCAAACAAAAAAATTGTCCCCAAACACAGCACTAACCTCTGTGAGCTGTGTATTTTTGGGTACTTATATTGGAGTTCGGCTGCTTTCTGTCAAGAAGTCCCAACTCACCCATTTTTAGTGTATGGGTTCAGGTGTTATTTACCAGTGGGGGTGTTTCAATTACCTTTCAAACCTGGTTAAATAATAACAAAAATAATAATGAAAAATGTGCACCTCATTAAGTAGAAGATAGGCTTGCTCATTGACTCAGATTAGGGTGCACTGGTAATTTAATTTATTACATTTCACTGCTTTCAGATGATACTTTTACATTAAAATAGTGTCCATTGTATCTCTCTTTCCAGAACTTTTATCTATGATGGAACTTGTTTCATTTAGGGATCTAATTTTTTTCATGAAGATACGGAACAAAAAAAGCAACCAAAGGACATGCAGGAGTCACAATTTGCAGTTCATTGTTAAAATAGAATCTGGTACATCCAATTCCCTGCTCTTCAGCCCAGTCCTTCTCTTATACAGGCACCTGCCTCAACAGTTGGGAAAACTTTGGGATGGCTGTTGATGTGGAGGGCAAGAAGGGGGATGAGAGCAAACCCTCCCAGGGAGCAAGGAGTCCTGCAGCTCTCCAGACTCAGGGAATGTTAATATTATGCTGTTAGAGGAGCAGCTTTGCTCCTGCTTTGCCCCCTTAGAAGTGTTCCTGCCATCTCTTCTCATCTGTAGGCAGAATGTTTCCCCAAACTATCCCTGGGGATGTTCCTTTCCCAGCCTACCTACGTCACTCAAGATGCTAAGGTCAAAATTTGGTTGGTATCTCTTTCTAGCAGTAAAGCAACTGCCCACTGAAATATGCACCACATCAGGAAATGTTGTAAAGTAGCACATAGTTCTCGCTTAAACAAAGTGAAACTCAATGAAATTCAAATTATTTTGAAAACAAAGAACTCATCACCGGCAGCTAATACAGATTATCTGCACTTCTATATTCAAAGCAGCATTACGAGTATTAAGGAAGAGAAAGAGCTGGGAATATCCCCAAAGTTCACTAAATCCTTTGCATTCCAGATGATTCATATCTACATCATGAATTCTGTATACAGAGAGGACACAGCTCTGCTTTCCATGATCATCAACATGCCTCACATATTTTTTTCTCCCCACTTGTTCCAATTCGTTGAATGCGAGACAAGAAACACTGAGCACAAAATGACTGGGGGGATTAACAGATATTTCCTCTCTCTGGTTTCTGTTTGTGCTGTTCCATCCTCTCAAACTCACTCTGCTGTTGAAGTTATTTTGCCAGAGGTTGGATGATATTTGAATAATTTAGCTTAGTCTTGTAGGAAGACAGACTCACAATTCAGTGACATAGTTTTATTTCTTTCCCATCCTTTAATGACTCCAGAGCTCCTATTAAAAGGTAGGACCTTTCCTTTTACTGGCCAATGGAAAGCTATACTTCCACCAGTGGGAGGAAGCCAGAGGGAACCTGGCTGCTGTGCCTCCAGTTCTTCCCCAGGTGAGGAGGCAGTGACAGGATGGAATGCAGGCTGTCAAAACATGGGAACAGCTCAGCCCCCAGTTTTAACAGAATATATTTGCACCAAAGTCCAATCCCCCTCCAATCCCCATGCCGAGTGATGAATTTGTCCAATTAGACAGGTCAGAAATATCTCTGTGACTCCACCTAGGGATGAAGTTTGAAGCAGAGGAATCTATAACTCTTCATTTCTTGCTGGATAACTGCAAAGTAACTTGTGGAATAGTTTCCTGCCACGCAGAAAACAATACCCTGGCAGCATGTACGTGTGTAAGTGCTCTGCAGGGAGAGCCATTGTCTGGCATGTCAGTGTGTTTGTGTACGCAAATATTAATGAAACAGAGGCCAAACAGGAACTGAACTCTCTCTGGGAACTGGTCCTCCATGGCATACCCAGGGAAGCAGGGAATGAAATTCAGCAACTGTGCAAAAACTGCTGGAAAACAAACAGCACTATCTTCTGTTGTGTCTATCTTTTGGGGAAAATAACTCTGAGAAACTCTACAAGTGTGTTTATACTGCTCTCAAGTGGGGTTTTGTGTTGTTCTGTTTTGTTTCATTGCAAACCCTAATGTGATTTAAGGCCACCTGAAACTTTTTGTAATTTCCTTTAGATAATTGTTGGAGGTCCAACATGACTGGATTCTACACACTCCAAAGACCAGGTCTGCAAATTCATCCACTTTGCTGTTACATCCTTTACTTCTCTCCCCACCTCTGGCCTCTATGTGCTACAAATAGCTGTGTGCTGTTGCACACAAAGATACACTGAGTTGCATTCAGCAGCCGTTGGCATTAATGGCTGAGAAACCAGCCATTATGCTGAGGAGCATAAATTAGTCCTGGATGTCCTGGGCTGTCTTGGGCACAGAATCATGGAATGGTTTGGGTTGGAGGAGACCATAAAGTTCATCTCATTCCACCATGGACAGGGACACTTTCCACTATCCCAGGCTTCTCCAAGATCCATCCAACCCAGCCTTGAACACTGCCAGGGATGGGACAGCCACAGCTTCTCTGGGCAGCCTGTGCCAGGGCCTCCCCAACCTCACAGGGAAGGATTTTTTCCTAATATCCAATTTTAACCCACTCTCTTGTCAGTGGGAAGCCATTCCCCATTGTCCAAAGTCCCTGTCCATCGTTCTTGTAGGCTCCCCTCAGGCTCTGGAAGGCTTCCCTTCTCAAACATTCTGCCTTTACAGCAGAACATCAAACACACAGCTTATGGTATTATTTAGGAGGAAGTCCGTTTCCCATACCTCAGACAGGAAAAACATGCTTTCTAGGGATGAAAATAAGTCCTTTATTGAAAAAAAATTCCTAAAGGGGAAGTAGATTCTGTGGTTATTGTTTTATTATAAAACTGATCAAGTGCCAGGCACTGATTTTGAGAGAATGGCCAATATGCTGAGTGTGAGGCCCTTTCTGAGGTTTCTGGAACGAGCCACCTTTAAAAAATCTTACTTTAATTCTTGCTGTGACTAGAAATTCTGTAACAATGACAGCAGTGTGCCATCTGTATAACAGGACCCTGTTAGATTATCCATCTGGTAAGGAAAGGATTACTTCATCAAATCTTACCGTTTCAAATCCATAGGAGTGGGCAACGTATTTATCCCAAGTGTTGTGAAGGGAGAGACACAAGGTACCAGAAGAGCTGGATAATTCCCTGGCCAAAGGGCCAGACCATCAACATCCACTAACATTTTGAGGTGGTTAAATGGTTAAAAATGAGCCCTTACTTCATTTTTTATTATATTACACCTCCCTCTGGAGAGACTCACCTCTGCCAACAGCATAATTCAGTGCTGGGGTTTCAAAGAGCTCATAGGCAACACCTAAAGGAACAACAAAACAGCTGCAGGAAAACCTTGCCTTAAAGATTAACTGATTGGTATGAAATACAGAAACCTGAACTCTGGCTTTGTCAGTTTTTTCTCTTCCCATTTATTGCTTGAAAGATCAGGCTAATACACAAAGGATTCATTAGTGAATTTTACAAGAGGATGAAAACACCCAGAACAAGGAAAGGAATTTATTGTGCTTTGCAAAGAAAGTTGTGGGGGGAGGAAGAGAAGCAGAGAGAGAGGGAGAGTGATGTGGTTTTAAAGAGAGGCAATCCAGTGACTTTTTGAATAATTAAAAGTGATTTTTAATCTTTCTCAAAGAAAAATGGGATGGGCTCTATCTAAGCAGCAGGACGGCTTAAATATACCCTGTATTGGACTAGTAGTTCATCTCTAGTAGGAGGGAAAAAGTGTGAACATCTGTGAGAGGAAAAGGCACATAAATCAAGAGAAAATGAAAAAAAACCTGCACAAGCCTTTCAGAGAACATCATAGAGAAGTCACAGCACTGAACCAACACCAACACCTCCCAGGGCTTGTAGACAAGCCAGGATCACCAAAGAGCCCTGTCTGGGGCACACAGAAGTGAGAGGGGTTCAAAGCAGCCCGTGACAGTGGAATTGTCTGGAAGGCTTGGTGAGCTTCCCAGCCAATTTCTTCAAGACCTCCAATCCAAATTCATCTGAAAACTCAAGCCTAACTTCAGAATTCAACAGGTTGGTTCTACCTCAAATGCAGAGGTTGAAAAAATACTACATTTCTACTAGCCAAGCTACTTGGGTTGTACTCTCACCAAGTGGTACACACTTACCCCATTGTACCCCAACTATTGAAGTTATTAGAAATGGTTTTTATCAAGATAAAATGTGAGAAATCTCCATTTTAACAAGAAGAAAAGAAATCTAGTCCATTTATAATTAAAACATCTTTGGTATATCCTACCTCGAAAATAATATTGTTTTCCAAAGAATTATAAAGGGAACATCTTCCATGTAGGAGAAGTACTGACCAGCTGCTGTTCTTTATAAAGTGAAGGAGAGGAATAAAAAAATTGCTTGACTTGGGACCACCTTTGGATAAAGCTTTCTGGCACAAAAATCCTGGTGCTCAAAGACAGTCTCCATTGTTCTGTGTTGCAGGAGCTGATGAGTCAGTGCCTTAGGAGCAGACGATGGAATGTGATTTCCAAGGCAGGCTCAAGACCCTGCTCATGGGCAAATTCTGCACTCAAGATACACTATTTCACCATTTCCACAAGCAGATGTTAAACTGGGGGGCAAACAGGAAAAGTAAATAAGTACAGCCTTCTCAGAGTTTGCTGGTAGGAGGAATCCTATCAGTTCTGTGAGACACAGCAGTTGCAATAATACTTAAAAATGACGCCTTGGTTTCGTAGAACCACAGAACCACTAAGGTTGGAAAAGACCTCCAAGACCATCAAGTCCATCCTTTGAATCCCACCGTGCCCACATCTGCTCATTTCTTGAACACTTCCAGAGATGGTGACAGGGAAAGGGATTTCTTTACAACTCATCTCCTGATTAAGAAAGGAAAGGCATCAAAAAGGAGGCTTGCTTAGCATGAAGTAGCAGCGGTTGATGTGCATTAAAATGTTTAATCTCACACGTGCACCCACAGGTAACTCTCATCTCTGAGCTGTTCCCCCCTGCCTTCTCCCCAAGCATCCCTTCCTCATCCATCCCAAATCTGAAGAGAGGGATTTGTACCCAGGATTTCAGAAGGAAAGTGGTGAGAAGGGGAGCCCCTCCCACTGCTGGCCTCGAGCAGTTTACTTCAGTGTCAGGGAAGGAGATAACTCTGTTTACATTCCTATTGCCTGGAAAGATCACGAGATTATTGAGATGGTGTCTGGACAGTGCTTTGAACACGCAGAAGAACCACATAATGCTCAGCTTTATGAGGAATAGTCTCCCCTTTTTAATACTCCAATTTCCAAATATATTCAGGCAGCCAAAATCCAAAGCCGAGTATGCCAGCAATGCTGGGTAAATCCCTGGCATCAGACATCAATATGCTCTTTCATGTGAAATTAAAGCCTCCTCTTTGACCAGAGTGGAAACAAAAGGCAGGCACTGGAACAGTCAAAGGAAAAACAGAGACTGGGGAAAGAGGGGATTGGAACAAATTGGGCTGAGTTAACCTGTCTGCTTGACTTTAATTAAAGGGCATATTAAGAAAATCGTTTTCTGCCCAGTTGCTGTCACATGAGCCACAAACATCCCAAGAGGCTCCCCAGCAGGCCCTCACCAACCACGTTCCACGTCCAATGCCCTTCATTCCCTGCATGCAGTTTCCATAGGGTGTCTCCCACCTAATCCAGTGTTACAAGGTTCTGTGGCTTACCCTTATACAGCTCTCCTGCAGTGACCTGGGAGAAATCAACCTTTTTCTGCACTCTCCATACACAAACCCAGACAAAATACAATTTACATTCTGAGTTTTGCAGTATTTAAGTCAGTTTGGATGTCAAATTAAAAGGTATTATAGAAATATTATCAATATGAAAGTGAAATACTTGACTTATTATTGGATTTAATGAAATATTGTCCTGAATTTTCACCCATTAACATGCAAACCACTTTGAGTGTAGTGCTTTTTCCAGTTACAACCAGCTGGTTTATTCAGGAAGCATGGTAACACTTCCATTTGGCTTAACAATTCACCCATTTCACCAAGTCAATGAAGTGCTGCTCATCCTCAGTTACACTCGAGTTCTACAGTTGTGCTCAGGCAACTATAGAAGGAAATTAAGAGGAAATTAAGCTGGAAATGGACCTCGCTGTTCATCAAATTCAGTCTTGATTTGGCACAATCAGTATTTCTGTATATAATCCCTTTTTTAATGCATCAAGTTCCCTCCTCCTCCTCCCAGGAAATCTTTTAAGAACCTCATTTAAGAACTGTTTGGAAGCCTCCATCTAATTTCCAGCTTATGCTTGGACAACTCATATCCTTTTGTCCTTTCTCTGCCAGGGTTATCCAGGCAGAAAGAAGCCCCTTCCTGCTGCTGCTGCCTGTGCTTGGGAAGGGGCATGTACAGGGCAGCCAATGCTGTTGACACTGCAGGAGCCCATCACCAGAACAGTGATGGACCCACGTCTGCAGCATCAATTATGTCCTCAGAATAGCATGGCATGTGCTGGCTGCATCTTGGGAACCTTTTGTCAGCCTGTCGGGCCTCAAGGTGGGAAAAGGTGAACATAATCAGGACAAGCAGCAACACAACTGTGTGCTGGGGTTTGAGGTGGAGGCAATTTTCAACATGCTTCAAGAAAACAATCCCAGGGGATTAAAAGAATTTCACAACATTTTTTTTTTTTTCATAAAATCCACAGTAAAAACAGACCATATTAAGCAGAAATGAGCCTACCAGAACTTATGAATAACTTACATTCTTCCACTGGAGTGCAGCCAGTTACCCTTGGAAAAAATTCCTGTTTACTTTGTAGTGAATGTGAGAGACGCACAGTCTGCCAGAAGCTGTTACAACAGTAAAAACACAGCCAGGGGCTGTCACAAATAGGGAAATCACAGAGAAAGTTAACTTTTTAACTTCAAGGACTAAGATTAAAATAATATCTATTTGGTTAAAAGTTATTTACTTTATCACATAGAAGACTTAAGTTGCCTTTACATGAAAGCTGTTCTAGTTCAAAGGCAAATTTCAGATGCTTCTTTAATAGTTAGCTTGGTTTTTAACATTTTTATTAGATTTACAAAGAAAATGTCTTTCCTTGTTGTTCTCGGTTGGGCTAAGATTAATATTTTGCCCTACAACTGCATCTTTCTTTCACCAAGCCTCAGGCAGGATGGTTGCACTAGGAATTCTTGCCAATGTCCTTGCTCAAGGCGCTTCCTAAATCCTTAGGGGATGATTAGACATGCTTGACCTTCTGGCTCCTCAGCAGTTTGATCCAGGGTGATTGCTGCATAAACCCTGCCCTAAGCTGTAGGTCTGTGATTTCAGAATGGCAGGTTTCAGAAAACATATTCCCAGTATCCACAAGCCTGAATATTGAGGCCTGATTAAGTGACAAGCTCTTTGAGAAGAAAAAGTGGGTGATATGTAGTCTTAGAGCTCCTGTGTTTTGTGCTGTAAGTTGAGATTTCTTCCTTCCTGATCTTCAACAAAGGTGGATGGATATTTTTATCATTTCCATACCTTTATGCATAGTATTTGCTTTCCTTCTGTCTTGGCAAAGCCTAATGTACCTATAAGTTGAACATAAATGCATTTATGCATTTTAAATGCATAAATGTTCATTTATGTTCTTAATTCATCTTTCCATTTACCTTGTTTTTCATAAGCAACTTTCCTTTTCTCCCACAAATGAGTCAAAGGCTCATGATCTACAGAGGTCTCAAAGCAGCCACTGCACCCCTGCTGTCACAATCCCTCACTATCTCTGATATATTTTCCCATTGTCCCTCTCATCCCTTTAAAGCCCGTTTTGTAGGCTTTGTTGTTTTGCTTTATACTAAATACCAAGAACACGTTTAAGTCTCTTCCTGCACCCAAATCCAAGAACGGGTGACCCGATAACCCTGCAGCCGCAGAAGAAACAGGAGACAAACATCACCTCAAAGGGTCACTTGAGCATATCTGGCCCTGTCAGGAGCAGGAAATACCAGGAGTCTTACGTCAAAGACTTCCAACCTAAATTTGCAGACCCAAGGGGGCTGGAATGGCTTGAATACGGTTCAGATAAACATCCAGACTTTCTGATGATTATCCAAACTCTTTGGGAATGTGGAAGTTGTGAGGTTCACTCATCAGCAGTACCTTGAGCGCATCCTGCCTCTTGAAGACAGCGGCGATAAGGCTGTTTGTCGGAAGCCAACTGCAGAAGCATTAATTAGATCACATTGGTAGGAAGCTGTGAACCAAGGGATGCTGGACAGATTGCCAAATGGCTCAGGAAAAATAAATCGGAGTTGTCCAAAACACAGCCCCATACCAGACACTGGGAAGAAAATTAACTCTACCCCAGCCAAAACCAGCACGAGATACTGTAAATATCTTCAGAGTAAGAACAGTGGTAATTATTCACTGTCCTACAAAAGCAGAATCTTCAAGACAAGAAAGAAAACATTTTGAGCACCTCCTTGTAGAAATTCAGGAGTCAAGTAACTTTAGTTTGACCTTGGAAATTAAGTCAGCTATATCAAATTAAGGCCAGATTAATTCTGATTATGATTAACCACCCAGAGGCTTAATACAGTTTGACTAATACATGTTAAAACCACATTTTTAGTTAATGGAGATTATTGCTTGAGTGTTCCTGCAAAGGTGAGTCCTAAATCTCACCGACACTAATTGGCCAAAAGAAAGGAGGTCTTGCATTTAACTGGTCTTTCTCCATTTGTTTCATAACATCTTCACTGTGAAATCTGCTCAGCACAGTGCATTAAAAAAACCTGTCAGGCTGCAATGGGCAAAAACCTGTTAGTTTGGTTAAATTACTCAAGAGAATAAAAAGGGCCGGTATTTTCAGATCTGGTTGGTAAACACACCTGGTTCAAGGATTTCTGCAGGCAGCCTGAGAATTCAGGTGAGATTGCTGAGTTGTGACACATACAAATGGACTAATTCATAGAATCTTAGGAGGGTTTGGGTTAAAAGGGGACCTTGAAGATCACCTAGTTCTAACCCCCAATTAATTAATTATGATCTGCAATAAGAGTGTGAAGGAAAACTCACCATCTCCAGCTCCTTACTGAAAATAAAAATACACCTGAGTTTCTATTCAGTCTCAACAACCAATTTGCATAGATTTGGGTATTTATCTTTAGAGAGCAAAAGTCTAGACAGATACAAACTCCAGTCTCCCTCAGGCTTTCTCTGTTAGCAAGGGATTCCCACATTTTCTGAGAAGTTGCTCTTCTCTTTCAGCTTACCAGCAGCAACATATAAACCTCATGTGCCACCATCCAGACACACCAACCCATCTACTCATTCCCACTTATTCCCTGACCTTTTGCTGGCCTTTTGCATCTCCCAGGTATTGTTGACAGGTGTAAACTGTCCAACTTGAGTGAAAATTGCTCAATCTGGAGTACCCCTTGACAGTTAATGCCCTTAACAAGCTATAAAGCAATCAGCAGAGCTGCCATATCACACCTGCAGAAGGGCATGTCTGACCAAACCTTTATCTATTATTCCCCAATTACAGTAATTGGTCTGCTAGAGGATATTGATTCTACCTTCACACCTTGCTTGCTTTTCCTGGTGGGCTTTTCCTAGCAGGCAGCACTGCTGCTAAACCATGAACACAGACAGCAACTGCAAAAGGGCTGGTGTTTCCTTTTCCTGCTGCTTGGACTCTCACAGTTATTCGAAACATGCAAAACTGTTCATCACATGTCACCTCTCACGTCTCCCAGATCAGTGACTGTCACCTATAAGTAAAGCTTTGTAAAGGAAGGCATTGTAAAATCATGGCTCAGGCCTGTTACTTAGCCTAAGTAGAAAAGGACTGTGGGAAGGTGACTCAGCTGAATTAGAGGCAGAAAACAAGTTATATAACCATCACGTGTTCACATTGTAGTGTATGGTGGTTGGTTAAACTTAGTTTGTTGTGCCTTAAAACTATGTAAGCTGATAACCAACTAACGGCTTAAAAAGGCTGGATTTTTGGCAATAAACGGCTCTCCTTTGCACCTGCCTGGGGTCTCCACGTCGCTCATTATCACCCTTATTGCAACATCTGGCGCCCAAACAGGGATGATCGAACTATGGACAGTGGACCTCGCCCGGGACAGCCCGCGACCTACATCACATCCCACAGACCCCCTCCAACAACCCCAGGCAGCACCTAAGCAAAGGCTCCCAGCTTCGGCTTTGCACAGCGCACCCCCATGGACCTCTGGCGGTGGCACACAGGCAGTGGCACGCTTAGACCACCCAGAACAATCTCTCGGCTTCACCTCATCACATCTCAGCGTAAATCCATCACTTCAAGGTGAGCCGGGGTTAAAAATGGGTTCAAAATTATCCCTTGAGCAAAAACAGACCCTAGAGGCTTTACGGCAGCTATTACACAGACAAAATAGAGACGTTTCTGATGCTAAGCTGCTTTCCTTGCTAGATTGGGTATCATATCACATATCAAAGATCTCCCGCCAGCCTGCATTTACGACTTAGATTCTTGGCAACTGATTGCGTATGAACTTTTCTATCTCACTGGTAAGGGCAATATCCCTGCAGCGAAACATCTTACAATGTGGGGGGTTATAATAGCAGCTCTCACAACATTTAATACAAGGACGGCTTCACCGCTTTCCTGGGAATCAAACAACCCCCCCAAGAGCTGCCCTCTTTGCCAGCTAGTTGCCATGAAGATGCATTCCTGCATGATAGCTCCCCTACATTCCAAGCTCTTCTGNNCCCACCGCTCCTACTGCGTCTGTGCTGCCGGCTCCTCCCGCGGTAACCACCCCCTTGGCATCAGCGCCCCTTACGGCTTCGTCACGAGCCCCCCCCTCGGTTATGCCTCTTTTATCAGCCGCTGCGGCCAGCTATGGCC
>VZRJ01007750.1:57535-137247 GCA_013397565.1 Ptilonorhynchus violaceus | reverse complement strand
GGCAGTCTCTCCCCCCGAGCCGTTCAAGCTGGAGGGCTCACAGCAGTTTACAACAGTTTTATTACTGCAATTAACAAAGAGCCGCAGCATCAGCTTTCACTCCCGAGTCCTTCTCTCTTTGATCTCACCTCATCTATCTCTGGGGGAGGGAGGAGGCAGCAGTTCTCTCTCTCTCCCGCAGTCTTGCCTCTGGCAGCTTGCTAGCTTGGCCCGTTCGTGGACCAGATGAAAACGGGCTAGCTCTCTCTCAGAGATAGACAGAGCAGAGCTGGCCCCCACTGGGCTGGGCCAGGGGCCCGGTCCAGGGGATCCTGCTGCCGTGGGTGCAGCAGGGGAACAAGAGGGCACCTATTTTCTGGGTGGTTTTCTTAAACATATCTCCACAGAGGTGGTCCTGAATATCAAGTGGCTTAAACAACTGTCCATTACCTGTTTTAATCAATCAGATTTTCTCCACACTGGGTCAAACTACCACAACACAGCAGAACAAATCTTACTATGTCCAGTACAAAAATGTTCAGCATGACCAGCCAGGGTTCAGGCTGAGTAATACTTCAGATGAAAAATACAGTTCCCTAATGAAAGTATTTCAAATATGAAGGAGAAAGGCACTGTAAGAGAGCATATATATTTCACGGCTTCTTACTCCTTCAGATAAGCACCTTTTCTTTCAAGCAACGATGATTCAAGTAATTCAACAGTTAACATAAATGTAATGTTCTATACTTCCCTTTGAATCAAAGTTATGGCAAAATATAACTGTTTCTCTATCCTCTGATACAGTCAGCTATGGGAACAGTAGTGTCTTTAGGAAATGTGAGTATAGCAAAACGGAGGATGATAATAGCACAGATATTGTTACCATAAAGCCACACAACAGTTTCAACTTGATTGTTTCCATTTGCTCAATACATAAGTCTATTAAATTGATTTTACTGGAGTTAAGGAATATTAATAATTGTCATGTTAGAAGAATAGCACCGTGCAGATAACACCAATATAATGTGGCTGCATCTAGCAACTAAACACCATCTCACAACAGCTCATATTGTTATATCCTCGTCTAGTTTACACTTGGGGTTTCATAACTTGATCCAGTTTTGGATCTTTCTCTCTTAATTTAAAATTCAGTCTCAATACGGTTCTCTGAAAACCATGAACTTTCAATGACTTCAAAGTAATCAACATATTTCTTAATCCCTGACTTTCATCATAATGAGAGAATTCTATCAAAATACATCAATGAGAAAAGCAATTATTCAAAAGATTACTTGCAGCTTCATAAGTCTGAGAATCACCAGCCTGGATTTTACTCTGGAGACATCTCAACAGGACAAAAAAGTGCATCATTTTCTCCCTTATCAGAAAGAAAAAATATCATCACAAGAGGGCAGTGTTAAATGTTGGCAAGATACCTTCAGAACTTATTGGGACAGGTGGGACTTCCTTGGGACAGGTGAAGCACCAGATCACATGATCTGCAGTGTTCGCCCTTGGAAGAACAGGGGCATACCTCAAGTTTTCCCAGTCAGGAGATAAAAGGGAAAAAAAATCCCAGTCCCATTGTGGAGATTTAGACACTGTGGTATTTGATACAGCATGGGCTTAGTAACACATTCAAAATTTTGCAAAAGAAAGGATTGCTGCTATTAACAAAGGATATTTGGAAAAGCGTAAGGCTACATGTTTGTCTATTTTCAGAGCAAGATTACTCATTCCCTAGTGCAGCTTCTACTGTGCTCAGTTTAGTGCAATAAAATTCTAGACTGGTTATCAGCAGATTTCTCTGACACATGCACTGAATCTTAAACAGACGAAACCAGATGTCTAAGAACACAAGACAGAAATACCACAGACGTCGTAAAACATACTATAAAAGTGAAAATCTTCCCTCTGATCACAAAGCATATAATCTGTGGCTACTGAAATTTTACCTAGATCCAAAAGGGAATTTTCATAAACTCAGCAATGTACCAGCTCCATTTTGATCAGATTATCTAAAATTTATTTGCTTCTTGTGAATGTATATGGTATTAGTGCCCCACTGTTTACTGAAGTCCAGTGAACAGTGAGATGTTGAATTTCCAGCTGAAACACAGAAGAACTTGCTAAAATCCTAGTAAAATTTACCTAAAGTGCACATCTCAGCGCATCATTTTAACACTTGTAAAACTGAAGACGAAAATAATAATCAGTAGCTGCTTCAGTGAGCAAACACCAAAATTGTCATTACAACCTACTCATGAAACCTATGATATCACTTGAGAGAAGAGAATCCAAAAATTATATACACATGTGAAGGTTTTGATTGGACGAGAGTCCAGAATTGATGGACAAGATGTTAAACCAATCAGATGAGGTGGTTATGCCTCTGTGATTTACATATTTTGAGGGAGAAGAAGCTGGAAGGCAGCCATCTTAGGCTCCCCTGCCAGAAGGGTGGCGGCCCCCTCCGGGGCTTCGTCCCGGGAGCTGCTGCTGCCCAGTCGGCGGCAGCCGAAGCCAAGAGGGCTGCCTATTTCCAGCAGGCGCTAGCAGCCATAAAATCGCTGTGAGCAGCTACGCAGCCTGGACCGCGTGGTGGAAGCCGCTGGTGCTGGCGGCTCCGGTTCCAGTGCGGCTTTTCCCATGGCGCAGTGTGATTTGCACTGAATATCAGCTAGAGACCACCATGTAGCCAGCAGCGAGAGACATGGTGGGGACTCCATGTAAGACCAACTCTCGAGGCATGATCTGCATATACTAGTTCTTCTTCCAAGTTAGAGAGAACAGAAAGACGCGGTCGCGTGGAGAAAGCTGACATGGCAGAGCCGCAAGGAAGGAGCTAACATGGTGGCTCCGAGGTCAGGGAAGGAAGAGAAGAGATACACCAAACACTGGAACTGAAATTTCTCCTGTAAGCTTTGGTGAGAAATGTAACAGACTATTTCTCTATAATTCATTTGAAAGTGTATTTGGGGGGATGTAGGATTCCACGTTACAGCCCAAGACAGGTTGCCTATGCCAGGCTGCATGGATTTGCTGAAGCTTCTTCGGAGAACTTTACTTCCAGGCTGGAATAACTCATCCTTAAAACTTAGCCCATGAACTGTTCTTACCCACGCTGACAGCTGTTGGGAAAGACTGTGAGTTTTTCATGGGAGAGAAATGGTTTTTCCACAGTGCAGCAGCATTCCAGGCAGGGCCTGTTGTTGTGAAGTTACAGCAGAAGAAATTCTTTTCCATAAGTATAAAGAAGGACTCTCAAAACCCATGTTTGTTTTCCCTTGCACAGTCGGTGGGAAATGGAAGGTATTGGGACAAAGAAAAAGTGTCTGAATGTTTGCCTTAATATCTTTTCATTATTCTTTTTAGTTCTATTAGTAATAAAATCCTTTTGCTGTTTTAAGCTTTGAGCCTGTTTTGCCTTGTAGTTTTTCCATTTTCCTCAATAATCCATATTTCTCCTCATGGAAACAAGTTCTAATTCCCCTGTGAAATAATATCTCGTGGTGTTTGGCGCTTAAACAGTGTCAAACCTCCACAACGCGTCAGGAAGAAATCTTGCAGCACTTCAGCAACAAGACGAAATAGTCACCCTGACTAATACATGTAGATTTTTGCACGTAATCTACCATTGAAATTACTCTTGAATTGTTAACCAATTAGTCTTTCCAACAATGTAAGTATTATCTTTGCCTTTGCTAAACACTACATTCACATCTAACAAGGGAATTTTCATTTTAGCTCTTAGAGGAGATTTAATGCATTCATGTTATTAATGATTTATAAACTTTCCCTCAGGTTTCACTCATTCTGCTGCTGAAGATTCTTTTTAAATTAGTTCTTCTGTGACAGATTTCTATGCATCACTTTAAAGAGACATTTATGCAGGGCACTGTCATCAGCATATTGGGAAAATATTTTAAATATTTAAGAGATTATTACTAATGCAATAAAGAACATCAGAGTAATGAAGGAAGAAACACAGCATTGGAACCAAAGCCTATTTTTGCATTATTAGAAAGTAATTTCAGTCTAGGCAGTCCCAATATTTTCAGGTGTTCTAGATCCAGTTTTATAGAAGTTCTTACACACCTTTAGTCTTAAAAAGACTGGAATTCTTATACACTACTGGTTTCAGTATCTTTAGACTATGGCTATCCTGAGGAAATGGGAAATTGAAAGATAAAACAAACTCCCAGTTCTTTACACAGTAGAGTGGAACTTTGGAAATTTAGTGTAAGAACCTGGTCCAGTTATCTGTCCATCTGGCCACGAGCAACTCAGATAGCTTCCATGTACCAAATTTGTCCCTTACTCTGATGAGTTTAAAAGTTGAGAAAATGGAGGCTATGTAAACAATACCATCAGGAAGAAAATACTGGGTAAGCACTGCCCAAGGAAAGTATTAGTACCAAATCAACCCCAGAATCCCCATGCAACAGCTTTTTAAAAAGATGTACTAGAAAAACCCCTAGACAGCACTCCTTTTTGTAAGATCTCCTGACACCAAATACTGCAGAAAATCTAGGATACAAAATAACTGTTTTAACTAGTAGAACTTCAAGCTACAAGAATAATATTGTAATTACTTCAAGTTAAGAGCTACACATCTGCAACCTTTTTACTCTTGAACTTTTATCTTGCTGTGTATAAATGAAAATGAAATTTAGCATAATCACACAGCGATTTACTGGAGGAAGATATTAATGTTTGAGCCTCCCAAGGAAAGCTTTCCATCTGACTGTATTGTCAGAATGGAGTTAATGTTCACCTACAAATCTGTAAGAAGCATCTTGCAGCACTGCTCATGATTTCCTTCTCCTTTCTGTCTGGCTGGATTTTTAATTAAACAAAAACTTCCAAGGAACTTCTTATCAGAGCCTATTCTTCTGGTTCTGTGAAACGATTGATTAGCCTCTCTCCACTAACTTTGTAACACTACTAGCAATCAATGAAAGTAATTACGCTAATAATAGAGTATACAGAGAAACACAAGATTTGATGACCCTTTAAAACTTCAATTATCACAGTAGCTAAATATTATTGCTAAAACACTCCATTTATATTAATGATTTATACTGCTGACCAGTCCTACTGTGCTTAACCACTTGCTGCACTAATTAGACAGGCTACCTAGTGTTTCTGGCTTTTCACTCATTTTTGGATCACAGAACATCTCCTTCACAGGTTTTTGGTGGGTAACAACAGGTAGCATTGTGCCTGGTTTTTTGTTTTTATCAGAACATAGCTTTCATTATTTAGCCATAAAGAATACCATGAAAGCAATATTGCTATTCCAATTGCACAAGACATAAACATTATTTCTGGACAAGAAACATATTTTCCATTTTCATTTAATTGTTAAGAAGTGGTTACAGAGAAGGCAGCACTGAAATGTGTGTTCAGATGAAAGATCTATGTCTATTACCACAAGCATCTCAAAAGTTTAAGCAATGTATTTGATGCTTTCCACATGTCATGAAGCTGTGAGAGGACCATCGCAGAGGCACTTAATTTCATACAGACAATAGATCTGTGCCTGAAACAACTAAAACTTCAGCTTCATTTTTTTGCAAGAGCCTACCCTCCTCCTCTCCAGCTCCTTCCCCAGCCCTTGAATGCCCAGAGGAGCTCCCAGATCGCTGAACAGATTAATCAGAATGGGTTTGAACCGGCAGCCTCAAGATTGCCAACTGAGATTATCAGGACTCTTTATATATATTTGAATGCCACTTCTTCATATTAGAAGCACCAAAGAAGGAATTGGCAGTTTCAAGATGCAGGGTGCATACAAAGTTAATGTACTTTGCAATTAATTCAAGTCTACACAGCAATGCTTGTTAATCAAATCAGAATTTCAAACTATATATACATTTACATATTTCTTCATGACCACCAAAAAACGCAAAAAAATAGATTGTTTAAAGGTGCATTATTGCTTAGAGTTAAAGAGTAATAATATAGCGTTTTTGATGAGTAAACTAAGCATTATTTACAGCACTGAGTTTACTAATTACTGATAACATCCATGCCCACCTTTGTATCAGCAGTTTCACTAAATGATAATTGCAGAACTGTCACCTCAGAAGTTTTAAATTGATGTTTCTCAAAGTGTGGTTTGTACTGCCAAGGTGATTTCAGTTACTTAACACATTTGCCTTGCTCCAAAACAACCTTAAAAAGTGCAGTTAAATGCTAAAAATCCAAGCAAGAAGCATTAGAAGTTAAAAGGAAATGTGAAAAGTACTGCCTACTCAAGGTCTTCTTGCAGAGCAGAACTAAGGTGCCAGGAACACCACAGGTGGTTTGAAGAGAAAATTTTCTTCAGTCCATTATCAGCCCTGTGCAAATTCACTAGAGTCATTACGATATTTTCTGATCTGCTTTTACTTGCTCTTCATACAACAGCTCTTAAGGCAATCAAATCCATGACTACACCATCAAAGTACAGACCAGTTCTTTCAGAAATTACTTAAAAACAAGTGAAAATAACAAAATGTAGCATGACTTTTGGTTGGCTTTGTCAATCACCAAGCAACAGAGTGACAGAGATATAAAATATATCCATAAATATACAGTCCATAAAATATACATGTTAAACCTCTCAGAGTAGAGAGTATAGCAAAGATGTTTACAGACAGACAGTTTTCATGATGGCTAAACTTATACATAAAGAACAGGCTTTGCACCTACCACCCAGCAGAGCTTCAAAACCCAGGACCCCACTGGGGCTTTTATTTTTGGTTTCTTCTGAGGGGGAAAGAGCTAATTGTGTGGGAGTGCTGTTCTCCCCAGCTTCGTATGGGTTAATGTCTCCATTTTGATCTACTCCAAATACTATTTTATCAGCCCCCAAAAACAATGTTTCATATAATTTTTACCCTAGCTACAAGATCTCAGAAACCATGAAAACTTCGTAAAGACTTTTGACATTGAGAAGGCACTTAACAAAAATTACTTTCTAACTGGCTGTAGCAATATGCTTACTATTTGAGGTTAGAGTTGAAACACACTTAAAAATATTGTATTATAAATGTGTGAGTCCAAAGCTATTATACGAGAGCTCTTATATGAAGAGCTATGAAGATACATTGCAGCCTCTGGTGCAGAAAAAAATATTTCCTTAGGTCTCCTTAACCTTCACTAGAAAGTTTCCCTGTGTGCTGCAAACTCTCAAAGTCTATCTTAGTAAGACTGTCTACTATGTTTACAGGAACTGCCATAAATAAATGAAAATTTCTTCACTAGTCACAGTCCTGCTAGAAAATAGAAGAGGCCATCACATGATCTCACACCATCAAGCAGGGATTTGATTAACTGAGCACTTGACCTCTGATGAGTAGTTTCAGCAGTTCTTTTTGGAATACTGGAAAATTAAAGCATGCCATTCTGATGGTAGATCTTACAAAATAAGGTATTTTGATAATAAACAACATTGGCCTCAGATTTTGACAATGAAAACTGAAATTGCAGGCTCATTAAGTGGCCTGGAATTAATCACCACACTTGAAGTTGCAAAAGGCATGCAGATAAACACACCTTTTTTGAAAACACAACAAAACCCCCCAAAATTCCACACTAACTTTGAATGACCACAAGTGATCAAATGTTTGATTTTTCTTCAGATATGAATAAGATCAGCTATCAGAAGAATTTTGTAAAGTGAAACTGGACCTTAGTCAGTGTTGACCATTGGCAGCTTCAGAGATAGATAACTTCTGGGCATTTGCTTAATCCACCTGAATCAATGCCGTGGGTTGCAGACCACACAAGGAACGTATTTCCCCATTGAAAGCTCTTCTTTTCTAATTCAGAAAAGGAAAAATGACAAATTGGTTTTGTTTGTTTGTTTGTTTTGTTTTTCCTTCTTCTTTTCTACACTTACAGTTTTACTTGTTGTTCTTGGTCACATATGTAAAAAACAGACTGAAGAATCAAATAATCAAAAATTCATTCAAAGTACGTTTTGAGCTAGGAAGGTTATATTTTCCCTGATATAGTCCTCAGGTGGACTCATTTTATCTTCATGAAAAAAGAAATGCCTGAAAAACCACATGTATTACATTCAGTCAGAAACTCTGCTACCTTTTATCATCATTTCCTAACAGGATTACAATGCTCTCAGCACCAGAGCTATTATGAGCTCAGATAAGGTTACAGCAGATATCCAGAATTGCACTGCCTATTGTTCATTAAAATCAGACCGATATTCACACAGCAGAATGCTGAACCATGCAGAGCACAGACCAGCTCTGCACAGAAAAGAATCGGACACTGGGGAGTTGGGAACAGAAGGGTCAGGCCGCTCCATGAAAGGTCAGTCAGCTTCACAAGCCTCATACGCTTCATCTCAATGGAGAGACTAATATGACTAAAGAACAGAAACAAAAAGCAATGGAAGAGAAAAATACTTGTAGAGTGCTTTGAAATCTAGCCTAGGCACATTGATTGATAGAGGCAGCAACTCAATTTCTATTTTCTATGTATATTTGCAGTCCTAATAATTTTGGAAACACTAACCAGATTGTAGATTCTTGGACGCTCGCATGAGACGAATGTGTTCCTTTCTTTTTCTTTATAAATGTGCAGGAAAGGAAGCTATCTGGGTGAAGTTAGAGAATGCAATGAAACCTCAGCAACTCACTATGATAGTTTTTTTAGCATTTATAATAACGTACTCTTTTTTGAGTGCACTGTGGTTAGAAACATGAACTTGGATAGAAACACAAACTTACCTCTACTTATTCAATCTTTTTACTTAATTTACAGTAGTGCTGGAATCATAACTTTAAGACTTTTATGGCAGCTTCACTTGTCACAACCAAAAGTTAAGTGAAATCCAGATAAAATCTAGGTTAGCACAATGGACTGTTCTTTCTCACTCCAAATCAAAAGTCTTCATAAACTACTGACGGCTACACTAACCTATGTTTGTGCTCCTTCTGACATATCTTCACAAAAGAACTGGCAAAACACAGGACAGCACAGGCAGGGAAAAGGAAAGAAGTACTGGTTGAAAAAAAAATTAAGAATTCAGTACACCGACTTGCTGAAACTTTTTAAAAAATATTTTACAGTTGTATGAGATTATATGCTTCTATTATTAGAAATTCAAAAACATTTAATCTTAACCTAATGAGATACTTATTTAAATGTAGTTATTCTTAAGGTTATTCTTTTCTTTCAGCTTATGTGATGCACATTTTTGATTCCAGGGGAAAAAAGGCACTTGACATCATCAGGGCAAATGTAGCATAAGGAAACATAAAGAAATAAGTATTTTGAAATGGACCCTAGAAAGATGTGCACACCATTACACCATATAATTTGGACAATTTTACGTATCATTAGACCCTGCTTAGTTCTATGAGACACAATGACCTTCCAATATGTGACCTAAGTTAGCAGACAATGGGAACTTTGATAGTACTCACTGAGAGACACAAACAGATGTACCTCTTACAGAGCTCAGCCTACCCTCTCATCTAAGATCCTATCATGCCAGTTCAGTGAACTGATTTTTAGAGATGAAACCTTTGAATTGCATCATGAAGGTAATATTAAAATCATATAAATGAAACCACATTCATAGTCTACTTTATTTTTCCTAATTGATTTCATATCTGTTGATGTCCAATGCTTTTTAGGTCAGTCTGCTGAAGAAACAGCCAGTGGCCTAAAGGACAACATTTCTTATTGCAGATGAATCATTAAGAATTCATTCTCACGCAAGTAGAATGATATCTGCACCAACTGAAGTAGAAGGAAAAAAAATATTGCAGGAATATGAAGATATTAGTATTTCCTTTTCTCCTTTTACCCTTTCAAAGATTATGATCAGAAAGAAAACACTGCAATGAGACTTATCCTTTCTTTACACTGATCTTCGTTCATGCTAGGAGGAGACCATGTTACGTAAAAACAAAGTCATCACCTCCTGAATGCTGCTCTGCCCCCAAGGGTTGTGGAAGGAAATAGAAGACATAATTTCAGTGACATTAACCTCTGTCAGAGTATATTGCATTATATTAGAGAGCCTTATTTAAAAAAAAAAAAATTAAAACTATTTAAAAATGCTTACTTATGCAACTTATAATAGTTTGGTTATTATACCACTGAATCCTTCTCTTTTACAAACCATTTTAATTTATGAAAGTGACTCCTGAGTGATGAAGAACCTTTTACAAGTAGCGCTGCCCGATGAACTAGAATACAAACAACCCTTAGGAGACAGCTCACCAAAGGGAGGTGGTAGTAAGCCTTAGAGAAGACAGTATCCAAGTTCCTCTGTCTGAAGTTGTTCAAGTTTACCACTCTCTCACGCCTCTGCTCCTCCCCACTTTTACTCATTTTAATATTCTCTCATTATGAATGCACTTGTCAACTTTTAAAGAACTGTTGTTAACTGTAATTATTTATGATAGCTGGAAGGTGTACTGAACTCCTCTGAAATAAACTAATTAAGAACAATTCCACTGACTAGAAAGCATAAACTTTTCCCATCCATTATTACTGCTCTCCTCCTTTAATTAGAAGCCCATAAATGACTGAAGAGGACGTATGTCAGTGGAACTGCAATTTACTTTTTGCAGGACGGAGGTAATTGCAAGACAACAGGAAGACTGTAATGAATGTAATGAAAATGAAAAAGAGAAATAAAATGATACTGTGCAATGATTAAAAACATACCAATTTAAATGGTCATGCTTAGCAGTAACTCAGTTATTCCAGAAAGATGAACAACTGAATTCTTATCTCCAGTGTCATGAAATCTCATGTCCAGACTTTATACTCATGTCCAGATGCCTCCTTTTTTATACAAATAGAGAATTAATCAAAACACTATAAGGCACATATTGCAATAAAGGATAGAGAATCTTCTTCTACTCTGCACTAGAGTACATGCAATGTTAAGAATTTTACTGCTAAGATGCTCCAAAAGCCTCCTTATTTTGTAGTAAATTTAGCAGTATCATTGAAGAGCTATCAGAGTTGTTTGGTAAACAAGCGTGGCTTTGCAATCCAAGACATTTATTCCTGGCAAAGAAAGAATATTCAAAGAAGCAACTATCCTGAAAAAAAAGGATGTGGTGTGTTGCTGTCACATGTCTCCAGGTCCTGCCACTATACTGGTATTGTTGCTGCTGTATGACATGAAAGGTCTCCAAAACCACTCCAGGTAAAAGAGATGTGGACGGGTTTGAAACACAATACCCTAAAAGACAGAGACTGGTCTAGATGAAAGCAGCTGAGAATCATTTACACTCAAACAACCAACTACCAAACCCTTCCCTTGCATGGATTTTCACAAAAATACTGGGTTTATTACCTGTTCTTGAGGATACTAATCCTAAAAGGTAGCGACCAAAACCAGGTTTCCAAGTACTAGGAAGAAAACAGAACCCAAAACCTCCAAACCACTTCATGTATATATTCAACCCAGCAAACTGACCCTACCTTCAACAGTAAACAGGTCAAATTACTAGTTAGCATTAGCTAACTAGAACATTCTTAGGGTAAATACACAGGAGTAGAAATAAAATAAAGATGCCAAAATAATAAAAAACGGCTATTCACGCCATAAAACAGATGAAAGAATTAAATATCTGAATTATGTTCCTAGAAAACAGTCTATCACAATACTGAGAGATGTGATCATGTAGCCTGCATATGGGAAGCAAAATGAAGAGCAGGACTTTCTGTTCCACTCAAGATTAACATCTGTGACCAATTCATGATGAGGGAGAAAGCTGAAGTCAGAGTGAAGTTGAGGATGTACAGATGCCAAACACCTGTGTAACTCTGGGGTGTATATTCTACGTTTTTAATTAAGGCCAGTATTGGGGATACAATTGAGGCATGTGGACTTTGTGACCAAATGAAACTACGCAGGATAGAAATCATCCCAAGAGTAGCTATAAATAGGTTATTCTTTCATCCTCTAGCAACACATACCAACACATTTAGTAAAATTATGTTCTTTAGTATCTCCAACCTGATACATCACAACAGATTTCAACATTACCAATTTCCCTCGCCTGAATATTTTTGCTTCTCTCTTAAAGAGCAGAAAGAAAAAAAAACTTATTAGCACACTGTTTCCTCATTGTGGAGCAGTACTTTCAGATTTCAGACTATTTATGAGCTTGAGAAAAAAAAAATCACCTGTTGTGAATTAGCAATACCACATAACCTACAATAAATACCATGTTCTTAAATGGATGTATTGATAATCGCTTTCCTAGTCTCAAAGTTAGTTTCTCACAGCTCCTTTTTTCTTAACACACATTTTTTATGGCATTATATATAAATTTATAGGCAGGAAAGATGTATGTAGAAAAATGGGAGTTTTGGTGTACCAGGTACATGGATAAAATTACAAAGCTGCAATCAATCTCTCTCATACAATTTCTTGAGAGAAAGTAATAGAAGACACCTTTACCTATTTGCCACAAACCTGCTTGATAAATAGAAGCTGGGCAGTAGCAGTACAGGCAATTATTAGGTCCTCTTATATATGAAAATGACTGCCATGAAAAAAGTAAATGTTAAATGGTAAAAGGACATTTCTTCAATCATTTATATTTGATGACCTCTTTGAGATGGCAAACTTCACAATTGTTCCGTTTCTCATCTATTCATGATGTGAATTACGTGAGATACTTGACATACTTAAGATTTACATTTCTCTGCCTGAACCAAAGCATGGGTGATAGTACAGCTATGAAAAATTAAATTTGTAGAGAATATGACTTAGTATTAGAACATGTACAATTTATTCTCAAACTGTCAAGCTCACCTGCAGCCCCACAAGATTCTTTAATGGCTACAGTCTGCTTGCAAAGTCAGAGAATGGAAGTACCTACCAGGTTTGGGACAAAAAAAAATTATTTAAAGATCTCATCTTTTAAAGTAAGGCCTCCTCTGGCCAAGAAAAGACTTAAATGGCCTGAATTCTTCAAAAAGTATCAACACAGAACATGTCTGAAGGTGAAAAAATGGTAACTGAGCACACAAAATGTTGGTCACACTGATGTAATCAAATTTTCAGGCGTGGAAATTCCATGTGACAATCCGTGATTAAGAGCACACTTTCTTTAGGAAAACATATGGCTGTTAATTCAGTTCTGGCCATAGGTTCAAAATGAGGAATTCTCTTCCATCTTTCCCTGCTGCCATGATGCTGGCTCCCATGAGAATGACTCTACATGAAGAACAATCTGGCTACAGTGACAGACCTTGGTGCAGTGTTAATGCCTCTCACATGAAAAAGTTTCCCCTAAAGAATTAAAGGGAATCACTTTCTATGTGATTTACAGTAGCAACTTATATGAAAATGACTAATCAATATGGGTTCTAAAGTTCAAGAGTTTTTCCGGTACAGAAAAAAACCCACATATGAAAAGATGTAAATAAACAGAATTTATTTCCATCTTCCAGTTATTTTGCTAGCATCATGAGAGCTTGAGACAAAAAATGTCAATGATAAACCAGATAGACTTACAGAAGCTAAATCTATCTAACGCAACATGAACGAAGACTGACAGACACACAGAAGGAGATATTAAAGAGGTTTAATTTTCTTCAGAATTAACATAGAAATATATGCTTCTCTGTAAGAACTACATACATTTTATTAGATCAAGGTGTGCAATGAGAAAAGTATGATTCTCTGCCATTGCTGAGAAACTAAAAAGGGACAATAGTAAACAGTTATATTCATTTCATAACTTCTGTCTACAGCATTTAAATCAACTTGTGTATTAGCAGTATAATGAATCAGTACATTGACGTTAACTAGTTGCAAATATTTCAATCATTGGTTCTGAATTGAGTTTCTATCTCCTGAAGTTCTTTACTGCTGTGGTAGATGATCAAGCAGTTCAGAGTTTGGCATAATCTTTCAGGATCATTTCCAATTTCTGGCTCAGCATGATGTTCCCCTTCACTTTTAGTTTACCAGAAAAGAATGCCTAAAAAGAGCAGAGCAGGAAAAAAAAAAAGCATGTATTCAATTGTTTACACAAAACCCAAAGAGTTGCTAGAACAAAACAAGAAGCCAAAGATAAGAATGGTTGTTTAGTATTCAAGAGAAAGGCTTCAGAGCACAATGCCTAATGGTTATCAGTTATTAATGAAAACCATTCAAGTTCAATTCTAATACCATCCAGAACCAAAGTTTTCTATCTATAGTGCAGGCAAGGCCAAGTTTGTCACTTAGAGGTAAAAATTAAATACAATAAATAGAAAGCAACTTCAGTGACCTCTATTTCTTTTCTATGTATAGCACAGAGGACTTCTCCAGGTGTGAGACAAATGCCTTCAGAGAAGCTGATGGCAAAACTTCAGCAGGGCACAAAAATAGAGCTCCCAGCATCGTCCCCTCATGCTACAGATATCCTTATAAGAAATGAAAAAATGGAATGAAAAGGCTATTTAATGAAAATTAAAGACCTAGTGAAAATGCAAGCTACACACTCAAATTCGTAACAAATCCAAACATAAATTTGTACAATGTATGTATACACACCCCAAAGAAATGCAATGGCTTTATATTACAACAAACAGGAAATAAGCAAGATTTTATTGAGTTTGCAGAGTCATAGATCAACCAGTATTTTCACTTCAATGATGGTATATTACATATTTGTTGTCTGTACTTCAAAGAGCTGTACTCTTTCAATCTAGTTCATGTTTTAAAAACTAATTTTGCTTTGCTGTGGCTTTGCAGTTTGAAAGTTCTTTGAAAGTTCTTTGAATGTGCTTTTGCATAGTTCCATTAGCTTGAAATACATTCAAATAAAGAAGAGAGAGGGCCAGCAGAAAAAGAATTTGAATAGATGCTTTGAGCTCCTTTAGATGAAAAACTTCACAGAAACTCAAAGGAAACACTAATGCCTAAGCATAGATAATGTTCTTGAATTGCAATCACTGTTGTTTAACATTCTGGTGTTTACACATCAACATCTCATTTGTTTATGCTTTATGCACGCTATATACAGATGGTCACAAAGGATTTTACCCATTTGGTATGTAAGACTTACAACAAACATTTACCATGATCATCAGTCTCCAATTTTTACAATCAAAGTCTCCAACAACTGCTTGGGATCAAAGAAAAGGAACTGTTTGATATATGATGAGTTTAATTAAAGTTTTCATTTGCTCAGGCTTTAATCTGTAAACTGACAAATTAAATTTGTGACAGTTTAATTTACTTTTACAAAAGGCATTTTTATTAGTAAAATTAGTAGTTTTAAGGAGTTGATTACTCCAAGAAGCTAAAAGTGCAGACCCAGATTATAGACCTTTCTTGCATCTTTCTTTCCCTGAAAAATCACCCTGGTTTGGGTGAATTTTACCAGTTTCAGTGCATCTACATGAATGCACTGTCTTGACATTTCTCTTTGCTACAGTATTAGCAATAAATCAGACCACTGCAACAAACACCAACCTCCTGTAACATGACAATCAAAACAGCCTGAATGATCAAACTGACAAGCCTAAGCTTGCAAATCGTATCCTGTGAAGTACCAGGAAGCAAACAAACTATTAACTTCGTACTGCCAGGCTTTACATCACAGAATCACAGAACAGTCTGAGCTGGAAGCTACACAGAAGGATTATCAAGTCCAACTCTTAAGTGAATGACCCATATAGGGATCGAACCCACAACCCTGGCATTATCAGGGCCACACTTTAGCCCTTTGTGGTTATCTTTGTGTCAAGATGATAAAGACAGCATAAATGCCTTCTCATGCTTTCTGCCTAATTCAGTGTAAGGTAATGATGCGCTTGTACCTCATGTGACTCTGGTTTGCACTGTCAAAACATCCAGGGTTTAGGATTTCAGAATGCAGTCAGCATCCACAGCTTGATTTAAGGCAAATAGTATGTCTACATATAAGTGAGTATGTCTGTGACACACATTTTACCTTTTGGGGGTTGATCTTTTGTTGTACCACATCCATGAAATCCTCATCCGAGAGAGTGAAGGTGGTATCAGCAGCACTTCTGGCAGGCCCTTGATACACTGCTCCAGAGCCATTCTTTAAGTCAATTGCTGAGAAGCAAAAGCAAAGATAGTTTAATTTCAAAATAAAGACAAAATTTTCAGTCTTAAGAACAGTACTTTCCTTATCTATTATTATAAAGCATCCAGTCTAAATATAAATCTTGAGCTATCAGCCACTTAGAAAATGAATGGGTTTCATTCTTCTTCTTCAATGAAAGAAAATTAAAAATTATTCCTGTACTAAAGGAGAGGGTGTTTACAGCAAGGACTCCCATTTAAAATTCTTTTAGCAATGGTAAAAAATATTTTCAAATGACACTAAAGAGGCACAAGATAATAATTAGTGCACTTACTGCAAAAATGTTAATAATAAAGCTCTAGAATTCAAAACCAGCATCCTACAGCCAGACAAGGCAAATGTAGTGGTGTTCAAACACACTGCTGAATTTTCCCTGTTCTGCCCCACAGCCAGTGTACTATAGCCTATTCTGCTTCATGCAAGGAATGTTTAAAGCCTTGCCAATTATCTGTCTTTCTCTTCTGGAAAGACAAAAATTCCTCCAAGTGTCTGTAGTGTCAGAGTGTTCTTTTCCCACACCAACAACCTGCCAAAATAACCTATTACAAAGGTAACACTATCAGGTATTGTTGTCACTTGTTTAGAAGAGTATTTTGACAGGATGTGCTCCGTCAAGTAAAGATCAGATTTTGCAAATTCCCGTCTTTCCTTCACACCCTTCCTTCTTGATCTGTCACTCCCCCATCCCACACATTATCCAGGTGGATGTTCTTGCAAGGACATGGCATCTCTAATCATGGAATCATAGCTGCCAGTTAGTTGCTCTTCCTGGACAAATTTTAAGGCCCTTGCCCAACCACAGACACTTATTTCTGCATGAACTACCTTACATGCAATTTTTTTCCAAATAACTTTTTGAAAAGTTAAGGGGAACTATAAAGACTGGGAGCAGTTTCAGCCTACTTAAGTCTTTCATTTTTTGAAATCTGCTTTAAGTAATATTTATCCAGTTGCAACAAAACTAGAACAGGAATTAAGTATACAACATTGCTCAGTGAGAAGTGACAGACTGGATTATTATTATTATCTAGTTGATTTTAAGGTAAATTATAATTTCTGGAACAGGTTTAATGCATATCACTTCATGCAATATGAGAAGAAATTAAAAAGGATTCCTGAGCACCAGATGAATGATCTATACATTTGTGTGTGAGTACAGGCTGTGTAAAATCCTTGTGGCCCAAAACAGCTACTATACCGTCTATCTTCATACGTGAGCCTTTAAACATTGCTCCAGTAGGTTATGCAGGCACAGACTACTATTAGGAAAAAAAAATAAAAAAAAAAATCATCTACTGAATCATGCAATGCAAGCTTCACAGTGGACACCAGGTCTCAGACTAAGTTAACCAAGCCTAACTGTCCATGTGATATAAGGGAATTAAGGGGTTAAGGGCTCACCTGCAGAACCACATCCACCTGCAGGAGCTGTGCTGTTTGCTAGACAATATATCGTTCGCTTAGCTTAATTGTGCTTGCTAAGGCAGAATGAGGGAGGACGCCAAACTATTGATGGAATGAAGGAACCGTGACTCAGTTTCCTGCTCTCTGGACCCCTGAACTGGTTGGAACTAGCCATAAAGCTTGGACTGAGACCAAGGGACCAGAGAGCATGCGCAAGGAGGCGAGGTGAAAAGTTCAACTCCGAGGAAGACTCACTTACTTCCTCTTGGGACCCCTGCCCACAACCACCAGGAGGCACTGCGCAAGCACAAGCGTATAGAAATTATCTCAGAGCTCATTATCATGGGAAGCGGGAATAGATTATGCATATGTATAGGCAATTCGGGGAACCTTAATACATAGTAATATTTTTAGGAAATAAATATAGAGAGCTTTGTTGTAGACGTTGCACATGCTTTGGAGGAATTATCCCCATGTGCCCGGCATGCTGGAATAAAATAATACTTTATAACTTTCAGGTTACAGAGTTATTATCCGCACATCACATGTGCTTTTAAAATACACCTCTACCTAAAAGCTAGCAATGTTACACACTATACCAGAGTAGCCAAACTGAGCTCCCTTTCAGCCAACCAGCAAGGTCAGCATGCCCAAAAGATTAATTCACAAAACACAGACATGGTGTCTAGGATGCCTACAGTTCTTAATTAATTGCTTTGAATTGCTTCTGGACCTTAGGAATCCCTTCTTATACTTCATTCTGCATACATTAAATTTTTTTTCTGTCTCTACCTTCCTACCTTGTTCCAGAAGGGACCCAGATGCTGAAAGCCTGACATACTGTCTCCCAAGACACAACTTCTCATTCCTCACTAAGTACTGGCTGAAAAGCAATTTTGATATATCTTATTGATAATACTCATCCATCAGTCTCAGCAGTGTCAAGTTTAGATGACATAAACAATTAAAAAGGTGTAGCAACTCAGAGAAGCTCTAACAACACCTAAGTTTTATTTTGAATATAATACATAGTTAACAGTTGTTACATTGTTGTACATTAGGTCATTACTCAACATTATTACAGTCCTTGTAATATTTCTGTATTTCCTTCTATATTTCCTGGCCAAATCCCAAGACCATCATTTACCAATCAGCATCTACAATTAATAATAAGCTCTCAAAGCACAAACATGGCTTTAAACATTGCATGCTCATGGTACCATGGGCAAACCTTTCATGTTTACAGAATCACAGAATCATTACTGTTGGAAAAGACCCCCAAGATCATCAAGTCTAACCTTTGACTGATCACTACCTTGACAACTAGACCATAGCACTAAGTACCACATCCAGTTGTTTCTTGAACACTTCCAGGGACAATGACTGCATCCCTTCTGTGAAGAAATTTCTCCTGATGTTGAGCATGGACTTCCCGTGGTGCAGCCTGAGGACGTCTCCTCTTGTCCTGTCGTTGGTTGCCTGGGAGAAGAAGCCAACCCCTAGCTGGCTACAACCTCCTTTCAGGGAGTAGTAGAGAGCAGTAAGATCTCCCAAGCCTCCTTTTCTCCAGGTTAAACACCCCCCAGCTCCTTCAGCCACTCCACCAGCTCCACTGACCTTCTCTGGACTCGCTGCAGCACCTCAATGTCCTTCTAGTACTGAGGGGCCCTGGACACAGGACTCAAGGTGCAGCCCCACCAGTGTCTGTACCCCAGTGTCCAGGAGGACAGTCACTTAACGTGGTTCTGCTGGCCACACTATAGCTGATACAGGCCTGGATGTCCTTGGTCTTCTTGGCCACCTGTGCATACATTGGCTCATGTTCAGCCAATTGTCAACTAAACTCCCCAGATCCTTTTCCACTGGGCAGCTTTTCAGCCACTCTTCTCCCAGTCTGTAGCACTGCCTGGAGTTGTTGTGACTCAAGAGCAGGACCCAGCACTTGGCCTTGCTGAACCTCATACAACTGGCCTTGGGCCATCAATTCAGCCTGTCCAGAACCCTCTGCAGAGCTTTCCTACCTTCCAGCAGATCAACACTCACACCCAACTGGTGTCATCTGTGAAATGACTGAGGGGACACCCCATCACCTCATCCAGATGATCAAAGATTATATTAAAGATATTAAACAGGACTGGCCCCCACTGAGCCTTGGGGAACAACACTAGTGACTGGCTTCACCACTCTCTGGGCCCAGCAATCCAGCCAGGTTTTTACCCAGGAAAGATTATGCCTGTCCAAGCTGTGGACTACCAGCTTTTCCATGAGAATGCTGTGGACGACAGTGTCAAAGGCTTTGCTGAGGTAGACACATCCACAGCCTTCCCCTCATCCACCACACGGGTCATCTAATCATAAAAGGAGACCAGGTTGGTCAGGCAGGACCTGCCTTTCCTAAACCTGCACTGGCTGTGATCCTAGTCCCTCGGTTGTCCCACATGTGCCATGTGATTGCACTGAAGATGATCTGCTCCATAACCTTGTTGGGCACAGAGGTCAGGCTGATCATATCAAATCCTGTCCTAGGTTACAATGTAAGATGTAACCAAAAGCATGTATTCTATTATCATCTTCATGGGCTGTTGAAGCAGGTGGGGCAGTGTTTGTTATCTCCTACCATGACTCATCCTTGATAACTCCCTCCGGGAGCTATCTCTGTTTAATGGGCAATCAAGGACCCTGCCACATGAGTCATAGATAACTCGCTCTGGACTATCTCCTGTTAATGAGCCCATCAGTGCCTTGCCTCACCATCCCATTGTGAGATGCTCCACCCAGGAGGAGGAACTGAGAGTTCCCATCTGTATATAATCAGAGGTTTGGAACAGCACAAGCAGCCCTTACCTACGGGACTCCTGGAGGACAAGAGCTACACCACTAGACCTTCAGGCGAAGACCAGACTCTCTTTCTACAGGATCACTGCTTCAACAGGACCACTTCATCCGGACTGCTACCAACACCCTGACCGACAGGGTGCCAGGTTGTATTCTGACTCTGTCAGTGGTTTGCTTTTTGTACTACTGCATTTATTTTGCTTTCTTCTATTAAATTGTATTTCTGACTTGAAGTCTCTCACTGGTTTGCTTTCAAACCCTCACAAATCCTTAACCCTACCTCAAGTTAATCCTTATTAGAAATTCTAAATCTAAAAAAAAAAAAAGGAGCAATCTAATGGCACATTTTTTCCCAAAAATGTGAAAATGTTATTTTCACTTCTTCAGTATTCTTTCTAAAGAACATTAAGATTTTTGAAAAGGATGAAAAAATAAACTTGCTCACTCAATTTTTTTGCAAGGGAGAGAAACAAACAGTGGGGTTAAAAACATACACAATCCACTTTCTTGCCTCCTGACCTATATTGGGCTAGAATACTCAAAAGACAACTGAGACTAAACTAGAGCACTGGTTCAGGGACAAATAAACTAGCAATCAAAGAAATAAGCTGAACGTCAGAACACGTTCCAAGCATCAGAACAGAAAAATCCTACCTTTCCAATGTCCAGAGAGTGCCCTCTTGTAAAATACAACTTTATGAGATAAAGCTATATATACAAAACACCATGTCTGCTGTAGCAGGAATTAGTCTTGATGCAAGTCTACACAAGTCTTCTACACATACGTGCTTGATACACTCTCTATGGTTATAGCCACTGTGCCATCACTGCAGCTTGCAGCCAGCTCGATAATGACTTGGTAGGCAGCCATGTCAGTGCTCAGTTGGCTGGAGACCTGGGCAGCAGTCAGGTGTACCTTGCACACTGCTAGTGCAGCTCCAGTGCTGCCAATAACAGATGAGCAGCGTCAAGTGCTTATGGTGTTCTTTGCTTCTGAGAACATGCAGACCTTCATAGTTGCTACAGCTACAGCTCTTCTAGCCATTCACATGGCTGATCCACTACATACAAAAATAGAAGTTTTCAACATGCGTATGGGTACTCCTCCATAGCACGTGTAGCAACACAAACTAAACTTAAAGCTGAAGTCCATTTTAAAAATCAACTACCTTCTTAAATATGTAATATTCTAGTATTACACATCTGGCATAAAACTAGACTCAAGACGTGCAAGTGAATGAAACGCTAGTTTTCCTTCAAATTTTTGCATTTGTTTGGATACATAAGTGTTACATTACAGTGATTTAATATCTGTGAATTACTATCCACAGGATGCTGTTGTCAGAGATATAACAGTGGAAAAAATGTACACATACAGGAGTTAAAACACTAGACACTAACATTTTATAGCACGTTGCCAAAAACCTAGAAATCTAGTATTTAGGGTACAGATTTCGTTTTGACTTTGAAGAGTGCCTCACCTTTTCTAAGAGAGAAATATTAACAGTCAGACTTTTTTTGTTTTGATTTTTATTCTGCTTTACAGTGGGTAAGTAATGGGAAAATAATACTCCTCCTCAAAGCAAATTAAACAAAGTGTTACCCACTCTTCATTGCCTGAAGTCATACTGCATCATAAATTATCCAGCCGTTTCACCTTAATTGGTCAGCTGTTCACAACCAACTGCATGTAACAATTTCTCCCCAGTTCTCATAACAAAGTTTCATTCTTCTGAGAACTGGAAAGAAAGATAAACATCTCCTGCCTTCAGCTGACTGCAGGAACATGGAAGAAAAGCAACAGATGGCCAAACTCCTCTGAGTACTGTTCTAAGGAGCCATTAACTATCAGCCAGCAGATCTCAACAATACTACATTTTCTCTATGGAAAGAGAAGTTGAAATGAAGTACCTTAACTCTAAAAAAAAAAATTAATATTTTATAACCATTGAAAACAAAGGCAACTGTCCTACAGTAATAAATATGCAGGAGAGCAAAGCATGTTTTAGGTAGTGAAGCAAATTGGAGAAGGCTGGGGGTTGTCAATTAAGAATTTTGTTAAAAAGTGAAAGAAAGTACCACTACACGTATTTCTTAGGTTTTGATACTGCCAAAATCTATATTGCTTTATCCTCTTAAAAGGATTTTTAGCATTCTCTTGAACTAGAATAGCTTGCTTTTTTTATACAGAAATACCACTAGTTAAGGCCAGTTGTCAGGGGCTACAGTTCAACATTGTTTACACAGCATATGAGCTGTCCCAAATTTTACACCCTCAGTGCAAGGTCAATTGTTCTACACCTCCCCAGGGCTTCACACCATCCACAGAGCACTACGTAAAAGGAAAGGTCATTGCTGGTTAAACAGACTAGTTATAATACTAGTGCTTCCATCAAGAAGTGTCTCTGTAACAACAAAAGCCAAATTCAATTCACAAATTTTACTTCATTTAAGCTAATAAAAATCTTGGTTTACTGCAGAAAGTAGAGATCAAACGGTCACAGTTGCAGTTAAAACAAAACACTAGAAGTAAATGTAAATATAGTTAAAAAAAAAAGAAAAACCAAAACCTTTTTGGTTTCTTAAAGTTTGAAAAATACCAGAATGACTGCACACATGAGAATGAATTTCGCAGAATCACAGAATCATTAAGGTTGGAAAAGAGCTCTGAGATCATCGAGTCCAAACTTTGACTGATCACTACCTTGACAACTAGAGCATGGCACTGAGTCACTTCTTGAACACCTCAGGGATAGTGACCTCCCTGGGCAGCTCATTCTTTCCATGAAGAAATTCTCCCTGATGCCAACATGAACCTCCCCTGGTGCTGGTGGAAGCCATTTCTGCTTGTCCATTTATCACTTCTTACCTGGGAAAGAGACCAACCCTCACCAGACTACAGCATCCTTTCAGGCAGTGGTAGAGAGTGATAAAGTCACCCCTGAGCCTCCTTTTCTCCAGATTAAACACCCCAAGCTCCCTCAGACTTGTGCTCCAGACCCTTCCACAGCTCCACTGCCTTCTCTGGACTTGCTCCAGCACCTCAGTGTCTTTCCTGAACTGAGAGGCCCAGAACTGGACACAGCACTTGAGCTGTGGTTGCAACAGCGGTCCTTAATACTGCTGCTTTCTCTCAACTGCTTCCCTCCCAGATCTGAAGATGCTCAAGGACATCAGCAGAAGATGCTGGAGCCACAATCATTGACTAAGACAGCAATCGGCTGCAGGGCCCATATTGTTTCCAGCACTGTCAACTGCTGCAGTTATCACAACAGCACAAAGCTGTGCAAAAGTGACAAGTTAAAAAATTAAAACACAAGGCAGAACAACCATATATCCAATTTAATAAAGGAAAGAGGCCTAGCATGTAGCCCAAAAGAACCAGGAACACTGCTTGTAAAGGCCTGGGAGGCCCTTAGAAAGAGAGATCTAAAAAGGACATAGATAATGAATTAATTAGCATCAACTCAAAGCTTAAAACGAAACAAAAAACTCAGCCAAAATAATATTCCTCCTCACATATCAGTAGTTTCAGTGCTAATTTGTCAAGAATTTTGACCATACACTGAAATAGTATGTAATATTTAGCCACATGAACCAAATTCTAAATTAATTTTAATGTCACATTTTCCTTCTTGATTTCTTGTAGTTATGTACATTATGAGATCTACCCTTCAAAATGGCAAATTTATTTAGAAAAAACAGATAATTCAAAATTGTTCTAATCTAACAGCATAACATTTATAAAAATGATTTAAAATTCGTGTACACAGAAGATCAACTAATAATCAGTAGAACAATTTAAAAGTAGGGCAAAGAAGGATAATTCTACTGACTGCTGTCGTACGTCTACACTGGACACAAGCCAGCGCATCCATGAAAGATTATTCTTAAGGGAAATTAGGATTTATTTTCATAAGGAGAAATATGGATATTGAGGAAAACGGAAAACTACACGGCAAAAACAGGCTCAAAGCTTAAACCAGTGAAAAAGATTTATTACTAGTAGAACTAAAAGTAAAAGGAGTAATGAAAAAGTAAGGCAAGCATCCAGATACTTTTCTCAATACCTCCCTCTTCCCACCAACCACACAAGGGAAAACAAAGATGGGGTTTTGGTCAGCATATTAAGAGTCTGTCTTTATATTTACGGAAAAGAGTTTCTTCTGCTGTAACCTCACAAACAAACAGGTCCGCCCAAAACCTGCTGCAGTGGAAAACAAATTCTCTCTCNTCCCCCCATGCTTCTTAATGAATTACAGAGAAAAAAAACAGTCTGGCATATTACAGTCTCACCACAGCTTATAGAAGAAATCAGCTCCGATGGTAAAATGGCATCTCATCTGGCATTTCCTCCTTCTCCTTACACCTGTTGGTCGCCATGTTTTCTTCCCTTCACGTGACTTGCTTCCCTTTCTCTCTGACTTGGAAGAGAAATTAATATCTGCAGAAATAGCTGCAGGAGAGTCTTATGGGAACCACACCAGGGAAAATATTCGCCACCCTTCTCTCACCAGCCACATGCTGTTCTCTGGCCAGTATCGGTGTCAGCCACACTGCGCCGCCCGAAAGGGAGGGGCTGCCCCACGCTGCCACTCGCCGCCGCCTGTAGTTCTCACCACGGCTCGCTCCGGAGCAGTCCCTTCTTCGGTGGCCTTGGCTCCCATGCCCACCGTGCTGGCTTGGCCCAGTGCCGGAGGCCATCCCTCCCCGCAGGAGAGGCAGGGGGAAAAGAGAGACCGCACTTCCTGGTCTCTCAAAAAAGGTATTCCTTTTTTGAATAGGTCACCCAAGAGGTGTTTCTATGCTGTATCATTGGTTTAGCTAGCTGTCCATCAGCTGTTTTAACTCCATGGCAGAGCACAGAAGCATCTCTGCAGCTGTCCATCTTCCTGTCCCTAACCAATCAGGATTCCACAAGCGCTAAACCACCACAACTGTATTGAGTAAAATTAAAATCTGAAGCAGGTTTGAAACCAGTCAAAAGAGCGACACAGAAACAAATTCAAGCTGTATCAAAGGTAACATCTTACTACCATCTTCAGTTTTTAAAGTAAAAAATTAATTTGTGAAAGGCTAAAATTTCTAATTATGTACAGAAGCTTACATTACAACTGAAAAAGTCAAGCATTCAAGTCAGCAAGTGGCATAGTCAATGTTACATATTCTGAACTGACTGTTGTTCATCTGCATTACAAAAGTCTTTCTGATGACCATATAGAGACAAAGATCATATAAAGTCAGAAATCTTTCAGGTTATTGAGAATATCCTAACTGCAAGAAAGCTGTCTTCCTTTGAATGTAAACTCACAAACTACTCTCTTCTTCCACAATAATCATGCAAAATGAATTATACCAGCATCTGGTAGAAGAGACAGTACATGATGCTGCTCTTTGTTATGCCCCAGGCTACCCAAACCTGAGACTGAATCAAGACTCTTGCTCCCTGGGTAGGAGCAAAGAGAAAATTCAACCAAAATTTCCCAAGAGGTAAAAATAACACACACAAGTTTACTGGCAGAACTACAGAAGATTAGGGAACATTGGCAGAAGTACTCTACTGCCAAGATGGTACGCAACATCACATATCTCGGCATAAACTTAGCCCATTAAATACAGAAAACTTTACAGCCCATCCAATGTTATGTTCCGCGAGAAGACAGTTAGAAACAGAAGAAAGGCAGGAAAACAGGAAGATAGGACACATATAGAAATACAGGCATAGCTACCAACTCCTGGATTCCAGCGATGTAATTCTCCAAGATGGAGGTAGGTGAAAGAGAGAGAGAGCCACGTGGTGAGGCTTCTTCAACCCTTGGCCCTGCCCCCGGGCCTGTCCCCCTGAGGTGGGACCTCTCATGTCTTGGCCACTCAGAGGTGGGTAAGGTGACACCGAGGGGCTGTCTCCAGTGTCTCGGCCACTCAGGGGTGGGTGACACTGAGGGGCTGTCCCCAGTGTCCCTCGATTGACAGGTACANAAGGGGGGCGGGGGGGGGGGGGTATGGTCCCACCAGAGTGGGGCCTGATCCGCCCCCTTCCGCACAATTCCAAGCTCGTCAAGATGTCTCAAAACACCTTTTCCAGTCTCTGACACTCTTGAATACTGAATAATAAAATAACATATGCAAACACGCAAAACTGCTGTTGGCAACTGCTTATAAATCTCCAGTAGCTGACTCTGGAAGGTCTTTTGCTTTGTGTTTGTTTGGGTATGTTTTGGAATGGCAGGAAAGTTTTTAAGTATTCCCAAAATAAAAATTTGATCATGCAGATGCATACATACCTTGCCATTAAAAATGTACCACTGGAGTTAAATAGACATCAATAGAAGTAGGCTATTGGTCCACAGAAAGACAAATGGCAAGGGTTGACACTACAGTTGTCATAACTCCTAACATTCTGCTAGTGAGTTTTCATAACTATTTTCATATTGACGGTATGAAAATTTAACATTTAGATTACTTGTAAGAGTTTAACTATTTCAACATTAATCAACTCCTGTTTTCTTCATCCTATAACTACTCAAAATTTCAAACACACACAAAAATATTCAGCAAACACAAACACAGAAATAAGATGACCCAGAAAGTTCTTTCAAGAAAATGATATACAAAGGGAGTACTTGCGTACCAATATTCCTGATGAGAAAAGTAACCAACATTTTCTACCAACACCCTGCTGGTCACCTAGATATATATTCAGCCTTACACATTTACTACACCACAGAGGCTACAGTAATTCATAAGCTTGAACGAATTGACCACACTATACAAATATTCACAGTAACTTTTCCAAGATTCTGGAAATATTTCATTTCAGCTCTTAATAGTAGTCAGCAACAGGAAATGTTTAAAATATTAGATTAGCTCCTCCACCCTCTATCCCACAGGGAGCTTTAAGTTTTTTTCCAAATTCATATAATAGTACACAAAATTTTCACTTCAACAGAAGCAGAGGGAACAGGACAAACAACAGTTATTTCTATTTAATCCCTTTTTAGCTAGGGATATATGCATAGGAAGAAGGCATTACTTTCCTCCTACTGCTTCAGTAGGAAAAACAAGAGGACAAAAGGCTGATTACTGATTTAATGGAAGCAGGAGCACTCTCTTGCACTGGATACAATAGCAAAAATATTCACTGTTTTCCCCTCTAATAGAACTTGGTCTCATGAGGCAGGTAAGGGCATCAAATCTGTAAGTGTGCTTGTTCTGCATTCAGCAATTTGCAGTTTCAGAACTTCCTGAGTAAGAAATTTTATTCATGTCTTGAAACACCCCTCAGCAGATTTTTCCTCCATTGACTTGTCCCTCTATTCTCTGGACCTATGTTTAATACTGAATTTAGGTGACCGATAAAGCAGTTCCAAAGTTAAAGTCAATGATCAATCAACCTGAAATGGTTTTCTGGTTGTTATTATAAACATGACCATCACTTATATCACATTTAGTTACAAATGGAACAATAGATGAAACTGATGTAGTGTACAGAATGATTGCTCAACAAACACAAGTTTCAGCTTTAAGTATTTTGGAGGAAAACATATGCACTTCTAATTATCATCTAAAAATGCAAGCAAGGACACAATTAAGGCTTCGTAAGCCTTCTATCCAGGTTCTAATCATGTCCATAATTTAAATTACTTAATGCAAAAATGGAAAACTGCAGACAGTAGAAATGATTAAGAGCAGTAATGAATTTTAAGACAGAACTTTTGAGTTGGGTTATTTAGTATTTCCCCATCTCATTTTGATGTATAGGCAATCAGCTTACATAATCTAATAGGTATATTCAGCATACTGATTAACTTTTATCCAAGTGGAAATCACTCTTTATCGCGCAAAAACTGCATAAAAACAATACAATTAGAATACAACTATCCTGATCAATCTGTGTGTAATATTTTTCCTGAAACTTAAAAGCACTTTTGCTACTCAGAATCTTTGCTGGTTAACATTAGGAAAAGATAAAATGAAATTACAAGTTTTCAAATTGCTCTGTAAAAGGACAATCAGTTTCTTAAACATAAAAATAATTTCTTGAGGACACTGTAAAAACTTAACAGTAGTTTAAAAAAATCACAGCTGTACAGAGTAAAACATAACGCAGACCTGATCTGACCTACTATCTCTCCCCTCAGCCTGTGGAAAGACAGCCCACTTCACCTGCATCTTCCCCAAAACGATTCTGTCTACATCAAACCATTGAGACCAATCAAAACAAAGAAGTCTAAGCAACAGACTTGACCCAAAGTCATCAATTTCTCCACAAAAAACCCAAAGGCCTGAAAGTTACTACCTGACTAAGCTTTTCTCTTTGGAAAAACTTTACACTCCACTAATAGACCAGCAGACACCTGAACTAAAAAAGAAAAAGAAATTCCAAAGACAATAAAAGATATCCAATTAATAAAATTATATTTGGGGTTTTTTTCAAAAATACATATCCTTATAAAGAGAGCAAAGCAGAATTTAAGAAGAAAAGTTTGAGGAAGTGCTTTTGACCCCATGAGACCATTTCACATAATTCTATTATTCACTTTATCAGGAACAGTTCTGCTCTGACCCATTACTATTACAGGCTTTAGCCTCTAGTCATCAACCAGTTCCATGCTTAAATGATGGGAAATCATGATTATACCTTCATTAAACCTTGATCTCAGAAAATTTAAATGGAAACAAATTTTCATTAAAGTGACAAGAACAATGCAGTTGAAATAATTACTTATTTGTTTTAGATCAGTTAGCATGTACATCACCAGTAGACTAATTACTGTAACACTCCTACTAGGATAATTTAGTATGCTTTCCTAAGTGCAGTGGCAATCCAAACTGGAAAATGTAAATAGAAATGCACTGAAGTTCTAAACGATGGTTTGTCTATGACTACATCTAAATAGACAAGTTACAGAAGTATGTTCCTAGAAAGGTTAGTAACTGCCAACTTTATCTGACCTCCCTGTCATTTGTGCACTCAGAATGCACTCAGACTTGTAGGTCCCAGTGAACATTCATCTACTATATTATGCTTATTTCCAAGTCATCATTTAATTAGAATGACTATAATTAATCCCACTCCATAACAAAAATCCACCAGGGTATTATGTAAAAGCTACAACTTACTCCACTGCATTGCTGTTTCGCCATCTTTAGTGATGTCCCACTGGAATATGGCATTTACTTTCTTTACCAATTCATTTCCAATCTCTTTTACACGACGACCAATTTCTTCAAACACAAGGTTACTCTGCAGCCCTGCAGTCTTAAAAAAGAAAAAAGAGTATGAAGAATTTAAAATTGAAACTTTGTTACAAGGTACTGAATGTCTGTTAGTTCAAGCATTGTGTCCGGAAAAGTATCTATAACAGAATTATTAAATGCAATTGAGATTTCTTCAACCACAAAATAATCACCTCTAGCAACTGTCAGCACTAAAGAGTACATTCCAGCAGAAGATGCACTTCAATTTTTTGTTTCAAATTATTTACAAATCTTGCTTTTGCAGTTTTTGTCATTTATCGTTACAATTTAAGACGTTTTTTAATTAGTGCTCTAGAAGTTTCTAAATTGTCCTTTTTTCCCTTTGAAGGACAAACCATTGCCACTTTTTCCGTGGTGAATGGCACATTAATTTTTAGAACAAAAAACTGTTTTTACTAGTGTATTACTTTAACTTGACATGGAAGATGTTCAAAACATACTGCACTATGAACACAGTCAAAACTCCAGCGCAGACAAAATTTAAGAGTGGGATTAGCTACATCTACATTTTCAAACTTTTCCAAACACATTCTTTTGCAAGACTTTCACTGTCTTTCTTTTAACAAATATTTGTACTGGATAAAAGGCTACACTTTAAGAAGCTTCTTCAGTGACATTTTTCATCTAACTGGAACTGGAGCAAAGAAGTCTCATAGCTTTAGTTGTTCTGCTGTACCTACCTGTACACCAGAACATAATACTCCTCAGGCTGCTATCTTGCCACCTCTTTGGTTAAGTCTAACATTTCCCATTACATAACAGTGTTCCCAATTTAAATTTGCCGATCTTCACTCACTCAGGCAAGTTTCTCCTGGTGGGTGTCTGACCCTATCAGCAAATTTCTGTCAAATCACCTTAACTTCTCAGAGTAAGCTTAAAAAAAACCACCTGTTCTGCCCAAGTTAAAAAAAAAAGCGAAAATCTGAGCAGTTCAGAAAAGTTCTAATGTTTGAACTTCAAATGCAGATAGGTCAACAGTTCAGAACGTCACAAGAAGAAACACAAGCAGCAAAAAGAAACAGGTTCCTGGAACAGATCATGGAATCACAGGATGGCTTGAATTGGAAGGGACCCCAAAGATAATCTAGTTCTAACCCCCCTGTCAGGGGCAGGGACACTTTTCACTAGACCAAATTGCTCCAAGGCCCATTCAGCCTGGCCTTAAACACTTCCAGGGATGGGCAGTCACAACTTCTCTGGGAAAGCTGTTCCAGTGCCCCACCAACCTCATAGTAATGAATTTCTTTCTAAAATCTAATCTCAACCTATTCTCTTTTAGTTTGAATCCATTCCCCTTATCCTGTCACTATACACTCTTGTAAAAAGTTCCTCTTCATCTCCCTTTAGGCGCTAAAGGCCACAAATTAGGTCACCCTGAAGACTTCTCTTTTCCAGGCTGAGCAAACCCAATTTTCTTAGCCTTTTCTTACAGGAGAGGTGCTCAGTTCCTCTAATTTACTTGGTGTCCTTCCTTTGGACTCACTCTAACAGATCAATGCCCTTCCTGTGCTGGGGACCCCAGAGCTGGGGGGTAAGCACGGCAGGTAGGGTCTCACCAGAGCAGAGCAGAGCAGAGGGGCAGAATTCCCTTCTTCACCCTGCTGCCCATGCTGCTTTGGATGGTATCACCCAATATTACCCATTCTGTGATCACAAGCTTTATATGAATGTCACTATCTCAGTATTTCACAACTTCAATGCATTAAAGTTTCACCGTTTGCAGGCAGCAATCAATGGGGGAAAAAAGATACAGTTTTTAATCAACATTGTGCATTGCTTTAAATGTCTTTTAAACCACAATAAGAACCCAGGTCATCCTCAGGATTGCATGTACAATTCTGTCTTTTGTGGCAAGTCCAGTACCTAAGGCTTAAGCAAGCATGCAGGGGATTTTCTAAAATACAGAAAGTGGGCATCGTGTGGTAGACCTAGTCACATGTACAATCAGCTCTCAAAGTCTTATTTCAAAATGATTCAATGACAAAACTGTTTTCTTCAGTGAGTACATTATCTCATTTTCACTTATGCTAATGCCTTCCTGCTACTCTCCCTGTGTCTCAGAAAAAATTGAGAAAGGTCACACACTTTTACATCCTACACAGAGTTTGATCTTTAACATCTACAAAATAAAACCAAAATCCTTGTTCTACAGATACAGATCCAAATTATAGGAAATAATTTCAATTTTAAGTTGAGCAAGTGCTCAAAATATGTGGCCCTCACTGGTACATGCCTCACTTGTTCTGTAACATAAAGCACAACACTTATCCTGAAAGTTCAATTAGCATCAAGCATGTCAAACTACAACAGTCATCCTGTGCATCTTAAAACAACTGGAATTTTCCTCTTAAACAGAACAATTAACATCTGTATCTTAAACAATGTGTGTGTTCACATCTCTGAAATCGTAATTCTTGAATACTGTAAATAAGACTGGTAAGCAACCTAAGTATTTTTCCTGTGTTTTCCACAAACATAAAGCCTAACCATGCTTCTCTGCAAGTTAAGACTCCTATTGCTTACCTGTTGTGGCGGCCCAGCCCACTCGTGGGCTGTGGCAGACTAATGCCCATCAAGTGCTTGCCCTCCAATGGACCGATGAGGGTGGATCTGCAGGCGGATCCGAGGGCAGCACCGAGGTCTGACATCACATCCCCCTCTCTAGAAAGTTCTTAGTTACTCGACGCCCCATTAGCTCCCTGTTCTAACTCCCACCTCCACGTTAATCCCATTGATTGTTTAATGTATGTTTCCACCCCCTTGGTTATATCCTATTGGTTGTTCCCCTTCTCTCCTCCTCTTTTTCCTCCTGTATAAAATCCCTGGACCCTCTTGTTCCCCAGGTCTTCTGTCCCTGGACCCTTCAGATATTAAACCATCTGGAACCCACAGAGAAGACCCCTCTCAATCCTTTACCTCTGAGATGCGCACCGACCATTTCTGGCAGGTTGGGGTGTGCACCCTCCACAGAGGAGCCAGCACAGGCTAGCATCTGCCACAGCCCTGCAGAGTCACAGTGTCAGAAAGGACACTGTGCTGAAACAGGCAAGGACTGCAGGAAGGACACTGGGCATCCTCCTACGAGGACACTCACAGCCAGCATCACTTACTCCTACCTTCAGAGGCTCCCAAGCAGAAGGCTTATCCAAGGCTGGTAGTATATCCACATAGCCCCCCGCAATAGCAAGTTCTCCAGTCTCCTTGATCTGTAGTGGGAGAAAAAAATACATTAAAGAGGTGATGTATTTGCAAAAAGTCACAACAGAAGGGCATCCAAGGAGTCTTCCTGATATTTTAAAATCAGGAAGAAAAGAGAAAACATAAAAGCTACAGAGTGAAAAAAAACCACCTCATAAATGTGCTGTAGTCTTGAGGCAAGTTGTTATACTATGTTTTTCAAACAGCTCTTCAAACAAAATTATTATTTGCCTCTGGAGAAATTGTACCAAAATATATTGTCGGTTTTCTGTTCACAAAGTAGTTGAAAAACCTTATTTACCTCCACTGTTATAAGCTGCTGTCAATGGTTCTTCATAAATAGTTCTTCAAAAAACATTGTTCTAAAATGTTTTACCTTGAGGTAGATATTCAGTTGTCAAGAGTCCATTTAGACAATTTCACTCTCTCCACATGCCTTATACTGCAACTTGCACTAGAAACAATTTTTTAAGCATTGTAAAACAAGAAAGATTACAAAAAGAATTATGAAAAATACCTGAATTCCCTCCTGGTTTAATTTTTTGAAATAGTTAAGTCAAAGAAGAAAATGGGTTTCATTTTGGCATTGTCTCTGAGGGATGTGACAAACCATTCTGACTTATGGCAGCTAACATAAGATGGCAAATTGATTCACTGACAATGCATATAGATAATTGTACGATAAACAGCCAAGCGGGAGGAATATCAAGTATCAAAGGCTAGTTTACTAAACTACATTACCAATTACTTAAATCATGCCTAACACCTTGTCATCTGCTGCCACTGCACTTCAGACAATGGTGAAAATGGATTCAAACCAACATATCAAAGTTGTATGTCCACTTTTAGTTTGATTTAATCAGAGTTCACGTCAAGCACAAAGATGGCTTTAAGGTAGACAAACCCAACATGCAATAAGAAACAAAATTCTGCACAATTCATAATTGTTCCAGATAGCTTTTTATAATCCTGTTAAATGTTGTAATTTCTCTCCAAAAATCAGTTACTCCAAAGTTGTGGAAGAAAAAAAACCTTAGCAAAATTCACCAAAACTCTACCTATCAGCAATTACTAAACCAAGCATACTTACAAATACAGCCTTTAAACACAACAGAACAACTCACCCTGTTTAAAAATTTGAAAGGGCTTGGAAGCATATTATGAACTCTATTAATTAATACAGTATATGGAAACCATCAAAAGTAAATATATGAATTCTAGAAATTGTCAGGACTGGTTACCTTTTAAAAATAGCTACAGTAATCTCCAAAGCTCACTTGAGGCACTAAACTACCTTATTTATTACTAGTAATCAGAGATGGAGTGTTTGTACACAGTTGTCTCTATACTGTTATCATTCTGAAATTGTACAGCTGCTAGCACTCATCAGGCCTGTGAACAAAATCTACCTTCTTCATTCAATGTATATCCCTGTATAGAAAGGTATTCCTGTGGAAACAGCAATCCTGTGTTCCTATGAAGACTCTCCTTGTTTGATTTTGCCTGTCCAATCCTCCCTGCAGCTGCAACCACATCTGCTGCCCTAATCACTAATGGACTGCTGGCTACATTTTTATAGAGATGGGGCTGCAAAACTCTGGCCAGCAAAACAATGTAAATTGCACTGCATAAGCCAAAACAAATATTGACAAATACCACTATCAAATCATAGGTTAAGAAAGTGACAATGTCATTTGAGTCTACAGAAGTGCTACAGAAGTGTTCTACAGAATGAACATTTACTTTTCCCCCTTTAGTTAAGTATTTTACCCTTAGCTCCCAGAAAGTACTCTATGACTTGGTGGTGAGGATTACAGGATACCCACATAAAATGCTAATAGCAATACCAAAGAAAATAGAATAATGCAAACCCAGACTTTATAAAATTGTGAAGTCTGTTTTATTGTAGTTACTATGTCCAACTGCCAAGAAATCTCTATTTTAGGAAGCTGTTCTGTGTAGCTGCAGCTGAAGCTTAACTCAGTCTAAGCTAAATCTGTAGCACATTTACCTGCATAAGCTCTCAGGAATTGATTAAGATAAAAACATTTTTAAAAAAAAGATGCATGAACAAAGTTATGAGTAACTCCAGAAAACAAGTTCAAACTATGATGACCTGAAGATGACTGCTTTTTGCTCTTCTCCAGCAGACAAAACCACAAAATGCAACACAATGAAAAGAGTCCTCATTTAATATGAGGGTATTAAGTCCTATGAGTATAATGGTGCTTCTGTTAGTATCCCAGTGACACCATAAAGTGAAGTAAGAATATTTCATTCTATTTACTTAATTTCTTTAAGAAGCCTTTGCCAATGTTGTGCTTCATGAATCATCTTTTCCTGGTCCCCCTCATACCCTCAGTTTTTTAACCAATACATCTTTCTCTGAAGCCCACAATGATGAGATTGTTCTGACCTTGGTCTGAAAATGGATTCTATTTCCTTCCTTCCACATTTCTGTTTGCAAAGTTTGCCCCGGAAAGACTGGTTTTGCAAAGCGAACCTGAAAGCAAAATAAAAAAAAGTGGGGTTGCGAAAAGATTTGTCATACATACATGCAAAGCTCAAAAGCACAGGCTCTACTGAAACAATAAAAAGTAGAGAGGAAAATTAATTCAACTACCAGTGTAGAAAGCTTAAATATTTAATTAAACATACAAGACAGAGGCATTAAAATGCATGCAGCCATAAGTAAAAGCAATTCTGGCAGTTAAGACAGAGTGAAATACTTTTCCCACACTGAAGATTTCTTTTGGCACTAAAACCAGCAAAATCAAGAAAATTAACTGCAAAGAATGAACACACAGACCTTGATTGCCTTGAATCTGCTCACATCATTATTTGTAAACTGCTTCAAAACGTTCCTAGCAGCAAACCCAAAGGTGCATAGTCCATGAAGTATAGGCTTCTTAAATCCTATTTAAAGAAGTAACATTTTAGTATTTTTAGTATTAGCACCTTGAATGCAGCTTCGATTAATATCTATACTTTACTCACAGTATTTTCCTTCAAAAATGTTCTTAATCCTTTTTCTTTTTAGCCTAATTTATCTCACTGAAAAGGTGTCTATTACTACTTATTGTTTCCTCTACTTCTGAGCAAAGGAAAGTGCTCGCTGACAACTTGCACTCTAACACTGCCTATGCTCTGTGAGACTCAAAAGTAGAATTTGTCCCTGTCTGTAGAGGTGACAAGATGAACAATAAGGACATTAGCTGTTTTAGTACATGTGCATAGGCACACTACACACGCAGTTACATGGAAGTATGTACATCAAGGGTAAGAGGTACTGTAATGATTAAAAAATGGCAATACTAAGATTATTTGATACTTCCCATTTTGAATTCCTATTCATGGTTGGCCAAAGTTCTAATGCAGTGCTCACTTCAGGATTAACTTATGTTTATTTAGAAATAAATAATAAGAAGAAAATTTGCAGTGTTTTTCTTATATTGACATTTTTGTCAATTTCCTCACACTTTTATGTTTAGAAGCAGGAGCTCAGCCTTGGCAGAGGATAAGTTTGATATTAGCATTGCATCTTTTTCCAGTACTGTCAAAGTTTGACAAAATAAACCTTTGAAAACTGGCCTCAGATTTGCTAAACTGCAACAGTTAAGTTACAAAGATGCTGCTTGTATATTCTGATCCCTTAACAGGTTGCTCTGACCTGACAAGGCAAATAAACAGAATTGATCACACTTGCGACAGCTCATGGAATCCAGACAGATCTATCCAGTTTCGGCAGTGAAACCAGTTGCTTTGCTCAGAACTCATCTGCTACTCTTGTCTGCTACAGTCTGTTCTTCTGGAGCTCTAAACCACTCCTCATAGCATCTACACAGCACAAAATGTTGTCCCAAAGGACAACAGCTGGGAGAAAAAGCAAAAGCAAAACCAAACAACCAAAAACAAGAGAGACACGAGAAAGTCTAGCTTGCAGAGAAAGGAAGATGTAGACAAAAAGAAACCACCTTCAAGACAGAGATAAAAAAGCCACAAGGACTCTATCCTAGCTTTGGCTGGGATAGAATTAATTTTCTTACCTAGTAGCTTGTACAGTGTTGTGCTTTGAATTTAGTGTGAGAGTAATGTTGATAATACACTAACGTTTTGGCTGTTGCTAAGTAGCACCTAACCTAAGCCAAGCAGTCTTCAGTGTCCTATGATCTGCCACCAAGCAGGTGTGTAAGAAGCTGGGAGGGAGCATAACCAGGACTGCTGACCTGAACTGGCCAAAATGACATTCTATATCACAGAATCTCATGACCAGTATATAAACTGGGAGAAGCTGGCCAGGAGCTGCTGATCATGGCTTGGGGATGGGCTGGGCATCAGTCCGCAGGTGGTGAGTAATTGTGTAGGGCACTTGTTTCTCTTGGGTTTTATTCCACACTTTTTTTGTCTCTTTTTCATTATTATCTGTAGTAGTAGCAGCAGCATTAGTATTATTAGNTGAGAGTAATGTTGATAATACACTAACGTTTTGGCTGTTGCTAAGTAGCACCTAACCTAAGCCAAGCAGTCTTCAGTGTCCTATGATCTGCCACCAAGCAGGTGTGTAAGAAGCTGGGAGGGAGCATAACCAGGACTGCTGACCTGAACTGGCCAAAATGACATTCTATATCACAGAATCTCATGACCAGTATATAAACTGGGAGAAGCTGGCCAGGAGCTGCTGATCATGGCTTGGGGATGGGCTGGGCATCAGTCCGCAGGTGGTGAGTAATTGTGTAGGGCACTTGTTTCTCTTGGGTTTTATTCCACACTTTTTTTGTCTCTTTTTCATTATTATCTGTAGTAGTAGCAGCAGCATTAGTATTATTAGTATAATATTTTACTTTGTTTCAGTTATTCAAGTGTCCTTGTCTCAATCCACAAGTTTTACGTTTTTTCCTCCCAACTCTCCTCCCCATCCCATTGGAAATGGGGGTGGGGGAGGAAAGGGAAGTAAAGCGGAGGGGTAAGGAATGAGGAAGTGGCTGTGTGGTAATTAGTTGCTAGCCTAAGTTGAACCATGAAAGACTCAATGCTGGGAAAGATGGGAATTATGAGACCAAAGGAAAGACAAGGCTAGCAGGATTAAGCGTGAGAGAGAGAAATTTTGACATACTAGGTTAGAAGACAGGACAGAAGGACAGGCTTAAAGCAATATGAGTCTGTTTTCTCACTCTAAGTGTTGCACCCTGATCACGTCATCATTTCTTTCCTGTAAAGTACTGGAGTATGCACACTTTTAATAGCACTCTCTTTTGTGTACAATGGGCACTGTTCTCGAAGCACAAAGCCACCATGCAGTCAATTTTAAAGCAGATTACTGCACTATTTTTACATCATCAGTTTTCAGCATCTCTCATTCAGAATGTTATAGTGACATTTAGCTCTTTAAAATCTTAGTTCAATTCACCATGCAAGAACCAGAAACCAACCACTCTATTCAGAACTCCGAAACAGCCAAATGTATATAACCCTATTTTTCCCAGTATTTTCTTTATAAAACTAATGCATATTCAAAGAAAAATTCCATAAATTAATGTAGTTACTTTGTATCTAGACTAAACCAAAACCAAAATAAAGTGTTGCTTTCACCTTCTAGTAACTGGAAATACAAGATACAGGAATGAAGGCACAAGAATACAAACAAGTGTTTTCACATAGTATATGTCTTCTGAAACATTACCCATGGGAAGGCTTAACAATAATTATGGAATGACCTGAATGCATTATGCTGAATGCTTGCTGCCAGTGCACATTGGTGAAAGTCTGTTAAAGAGAACATTCACAGAGATTGTTACATGACAAGAAGGTGTGTGAATATTCCCAAAGGAAAAAAAAAAAGCTTTTGCATACCTAGAAAAAAATATTTGTGGAATACCTCTACAGTAATTTCTTCTTTGATTGCACTTGCATTTAGCATAGGTAGGGCACTGTCATAGTTCCAAAATCCAGTGCAGCAGTTTTATGTTGAGACAAAGGGACACTTCATCTACAGAGTTAATTTCATTTTCACTGTCTGAGTGCCAGTGCTCTTTGTGTGAGCAAGAAGATTTCTACATCTCTTCTTTTGTAACGCTTTTAAAGGATTATCATCATTATTACTCCAAACACTGGGATTTCAATTATAAACATGTATTTTTCACCTCCAGAATCTTCAAAAGGAAATATTTATCTGAAACCACCAGCATTATTAACAAACAAAATGGTTTAACAAACCAGGGAAATCTCTTCATGGATGCTAGTATTTGACAATCATTACCTATTAACACAAATTTACATAGAATTATACAAAACTGAGATAACCAAACAATTAGTATGCATTTATGAAAGGAGATCATTTGTGAAAGTATGTTAAGTGTGATCTGAACAAGGAAACATAGCTCTGCTCTATTTGTCTTGGTAAGAACACCATACAGTGATACTTACATATTAAAAAGAAATTCACCAGAAAACTGCTGACCAACTATTACAGATTAGTAGTTTCATGTAATGTTTATGATGATAGCATATATATTCAGAAAAATTTCTTAAGTAAATCAAATTGCTGTCTGCCTGGAGTAATCACACTATACTACTTGCAAGACCTGAAAAAAACTCCAAAAAAATAACAACAGAATTTTAAGAAAACAGACCATTTTCCAGTAATTACATCTCTTCAAAAAATAGTGCAGCCTCTGATCTGATGCTTTGGCATGTAGAATTATGTAAATGAACAAGCTAATGTGCTAGCAAGAGGTGCAGTCGAGCAATTTTACAGGAAAGAAGTGCTAACAAGCTCCCTCTCTCCTGCCCTTCTAGTTTTATTAGGATTGAAAAGACTACACTGAAGAACAAAAAATTTCACTGAGACCAACATAATCTCAAAATTATTTAGGTGGAAAGAACTACATACTAAAGAATTCATGGGATTCCTTCTGAAGCTTTGATAGTCAATTATTTCTGCTTATGAAACAGAGATTGTAAAAACAGGATAGTGGCAATAAACAAGAACTAAAGGAAAACAGGTTAGAAGGTATGTTTCCACTGTAAATAAAGTCCAAGCACCACTCCCATTTCTAGCTACAAGAAGCGATGCTTAAAAGTGCAGTGTCATACAGAACTTTAAATATATCTAATGGTGACTCTAAGAACAGCTACAAAACAAGCACTGCTTTTTCCAGGTTGTTAAAGATGTATAGACAAAGTGAAAAATAGATTAAAAATACATTTACATCATCTTTGTCCAAATATTAACACAATGGTATCTCCCTCAGCTCACCTCCAAGAGCAGCAAAACTTGGATCCAGATGTAAAGGGTTCCAATCCCCACTCAGCCGATATAAGGCAGCCTGCAGAAAGAGAGAAGGAGTCAGAACAAGCAGGAGTCACCCAAAATTTCATGACAGAATAAGAAACATATTATAATCTACTTTACTAGTCCTTAGATACTCTCCAGCAAAGCAGGTAAAATAGAAATTAATTATTACTGTGCAGCAAATTGTCAGAACTCCAGGGAAATGTGCTAAGAACCATGTGTGGTCTTAGTCCGTAAAACAGTAATACAAGTGCTTAACGGGAGGAAGAAACTACCTACTCAGCTGACATACAGATCCAGCTTCACTAAAATTTGGTAACAGTGAAGTAATGCATTTTCTAGAATTTGTTCATGGGTTCTTCAGCTTGAACTCTAATTTTAAAGAGTGTTTTCCTTGACAAATTTATCCACAATGTAAAAAAAAAAAATATGACTTTTTGTAAAACACACACACACACTATCATGTTTTTCTAACAATAGATTCATCTTGCAGAGATCAGAAATATCCTTAACTTTTTTCCATTTAAAAGTACCATGATTGACTAACTGTGATATATTTCTCTTGTAGCAGATTCATGGGTAGCTGATTCCAATATTAAAAACATACAAATGAAATCCCAAAGTAACACAACCTTTCTAGAAGACTTTTGCTTCATGTTAAATATTCTCTTTCATTAGTAAAAAAGTAGAGAAATACAGATTTAGTGTGTTTTATATACTGTGAATAAACCTGAGAAATTATGAAGAATACGGCTACTGTACTTCAGGTTTCTGTCCCTGTGCAGATTTAGCATTTACACTCTCACATCATGTATTTGCCGAACGTACACAGCAACCAGCAGTCCATATTATGAGAGATATGAAAAGCCAACCTGTGCATCTTTCTGAAATAAAACATTTTTCCCTGGTCAACAGATTCCATTGAATTCCAGTGACTAAATGGTAGTGGAGTACTCTCTAGTACAAATTTCCCAGAAGTACAGAGAAAATCAGTACATCACATTAACTAATAAAGATTCCAAGAATTTGGTAGCTTAATACGATGACATTTACAAATTGAACATGGATTTAATTGAAAAAAGCTTTTAAACTGAAAACAAATTGTATTTTAGTCAAGCACATTATTGGCCTTTGGAACCCTTTCTCAGTAAGTATTTTTTCCCAGCATTTTGAACTAGGACTATAAAAAATGGTATGTATTTACCCAAATGAGGGTAAACTGTACTAAGTTCTCTTTGGAGGAAAGAAGTCAGCAGATTTCTCAACGGAAAGGATAAATAAAAGAAGATTCCCAAAAGGAAGTATTTTCTAATATACGTCCAACACTGTTTATTCTATCAAGTCTGAAGCAGACAGCGTAACTAAAGAGGTGCTGAACTCTAATAATCATTTTAGACCATAATTCATTTTATTTTTTAACCTGTTACTATTTGGGCAATTTCTCCATGTATGTATTGCTTTAACACTAAGCTCTACCTCCCTCTTATTTCTCATGGCAACCTTTATCAATACAGCGTTTTGAGCCTCAGTTAAGGTGCAATATAAAAAGCTTGTAACTGCTTTGTGAGAGCTGGAGACACACACTAAAAACAGCAAGAAGAAAATCCTAAACTGCACCATAGCATAAGCATGCAAATCTTAGAAAGGCAAATAGCAAGCTAATACTTCTCCATGGCTGTTTATACACATGTTCACTCTTTTTGAAACACTTTTGCTTTTGAGAAAAAAAAAGTATCAGTAGGATGACATCAGTGGATCTGAAATTTCTGACTGTAATTCTGCTTTTGCCCAAAATGTGGATTTATTATAACTTTTTTTTTTCCAATTCTCTCCTAATTGATCCTGTAATTTCTTAAGAAAATAGACTGGAAATTTCATTCATATGAATGAATGTTCACTTAGGTCTGCGTTTGATGTTCTGAAAAGGGCAAAAGAGAGGGCAAATTATTTGCTGAATATATCAAAATTATAACACTGTGAAAGATATTTTTAGTGAGGGACAGACCCATAGTTTCTTTTCAAAAAAGTAAATTTAAAACTGACAATTTAAAGAGAATTCCTCAACAGAATTCTACAAAGTAGGTTACCCCCCCTTCATTACTGAAGTTTTCTTTCAAAAGAGTCTAAAATCTAAGAGCAAATTACCACTCAAGAACTAGGAAAAAAATGCAAGATATTAAATAATTAAACAATTAAATAACTTCACGGCAAAATTAAAATTCTAGGGTCTTACTTTCATTCTTCAATTAATTTAAATTTTTACAAAAGCTGTCAGGAGGCTATTTTCACCAAGGAGCTGTGTCAATAAATTTTAATTCTAACTAAATAACATTTAGTTGCAGTACTGGAAAATTCAATTTATGTATGATTAAAAAAAAGACAAATTTCTGGTTTAAGCCCAAATCTCAACTTAAATGTAGCTACACAGCTGCTGCTTACTAAAGCTCTAATAAGAATGAACCCTTTATTTAGGGTCATAATAAGCACTACTTGGGAGACAATACTTGTACCAAATGCTTTTCAAAATCACTGTAGTAAAAAATACTTGTGTTTTTCTAACAAAATAAATGTAGTGATTAGAAAACAATTGGGTTCAGAGAATTAAATGTGATCAATGTATTTAACTAAAAGTCTGACATATGAATGTGGGAAATGATACTTGTCTTTTTGTATGTTCAGCAACTACAGTGGCACTGGTCACAGCTAGAAAACACACAGGCTGAACTGAATAAAGCAGTTACACAATAGGTTTTATTAGATTCAGTGCAGCCAAATCAGGTCTGCCAAAAATTTCATTCACTACAGTCTTTGGTAAATCTTCATTATATAAACTACATTCCACATGAGAAAAGAATTGTCTTAAAGCCTTGTTGGTTCTACTTTCTATATTCCTCAAATAAGCACATTTTGTGGGTAATAGCATTTGAGGGTAAAAAAAAAAAAGGGAAAAAACCCAACCAACCAACCAACCAACCAAAGATGTATCCTTGGAGGATAACAAGACTCAATCGATGTGGAGCATTAGATTTAAGTCAGTCATAATATGGTTAAATTGTTCTCCAATTAATAACACAAACTGTCAAGTCTCATTTCCTAACAATGTAGGACTTCCTTCAGACCACAAAAGAAAAGGCGATATCCCACCTGTCTGTGCCAATTTTTCAGTCTTCCTGCAGACTGTAATAAAGGTCAGTGGTAAAGTTAATGAAAAAGGAAGCCAACTATCCATGTATTTTCCCTTCCAACTGGGTAGAAAAACAGCTCTACCCAAGAGCTTATTTTACCAGTATATGTGTACATATATGTGTATATCTATGAATACACGTACGTATGTTCATGGACATGTATGTATTTTTAAATAAGCTTAGCAGCTTATTTAAGAGCAAAAGCTGTCAAGCCATTTCGTAAAGAAAAAACAGCCACAATCTCATCTACATGTGCCAAAGAGCTCTCATTCACATTAAGAACAGTGAAAATTTCCAGTTAAACTGGCAGTGTTGATGCTTCAAGGGCTCAAATTTAGCACAGTTCTTAAGCTTACCCACCCCACACTATTAATGTATTTTCTGTTTGTCCATACCAAATATTTTTCAAATTTAGTATCAACTTACATATTCTGACAGAGGCTTCACAGAACATCAGTCATGTTTCAGCAGCATGGCAAATATACAAGCCACCTTTCCCTTTACAATGCCTCTCTTAATTAAAAAGGACAAATCACTTCAGTTTGGAGAACTTCAAATGGAATAACAGTTTTTGTAGCCTTTGCTAAGACATGCACAGATAAGGGGAGGAAGAGAGTTTGTAAGGAAGACCATCTTGTTTAAACAAATTGACTACTAGACTAGTACTTTTTCTTCTTTTATCACCTTAACACACAAAATTCTACCATAATCCAAGCCCTCAATTATTTGTTAAAATTGCCTTGATTAGAAAATTATATTCTGATCTTCCCAACAGGAATAAACACGGAGAACTGGGGGTTATATAAACCTTGTCATTAGCATCATAACTACTATTACAAACACTTACTCACTATACAGTGGTTCTGACAGCACCATCTCTGCACACTGAAACTTCTAGACAAACAAGGAAAAGGTTATCAAATCCTAGCAAAGACTTCACATCCCTTTGTTTGGCTTGTATCATCCTTTGTTGTTTAGTACTTTTTTTTCTGTCATGCTCTCCATATTTGTGAACCTGCAGAACATCATTTTCTCTATCATTTTATTCTCAACAAATTATTTATGCTACAAATACCAAAAAAAATCATCTGAATCTCTCAGAAGGTTCCTTTGTGCTATTGCCTGAAGTTCACTTAAATTTACATGTTTTCAGGCAATGCTGTACTGCATTCTTTACAGAACAGGACATAAATCAGAATTTGTCCTTCAACCATATTTTGATGGCAACTGTGTCATACCTTTCCTGTTGCACAACAGCTTCCAGTTTCTCCTGTTTGTTGCCCATGCTGACAGTGCATTAATGTAGATGCACTTCAGTTAGGCTACTGATCCCACCGCGTTTTTGTGGGGGTAAAAATCTAATTCCTTCATTATGCTTTCAGGTGCTTCCAGGTTTTCTAACACATCAATAACCTTGTGTCTCTGCTAATGCACGGATTTCATCTCCACTGAGACAAAAGAGTGAAGGACCTCACCAGCACACATTCCCTCAAATACCGGCATGCTGCCCTCATGCTTACCTCTAGTGAGCCTTATTTTACCCCTTTTCCCTTCAAATCTAGTTTAACTTTCCCCTTTAAATCTAGTTTAAAACTTGTTTAATGAGCCCTGTTAACTTCTGTGCAAAGATCTTTCACCGCTTCAAGACAGGTGTACCCCACCTGTTGACAGCAGGCTGCTGTTGTGCAAATTGACCCATGATCACAAAAGCCAAAATTCTGCCAGTGGCACCAGGCTTGGAGCCAGCTATTGATCTCTTTCTTCTCTCATCATTCCCTATGTTCTCTAAAACCACACACAAATATTTATATATGCTTAGGATGAAAACACATATGAAAACTGTACAATAAAAGATGGCTTTCCACAGGTAAGGATTCACATTCTAACTACACAGAAGCTTGTAAGGTCTTATCACACCATCCTCAGTCGTAAAGCAAAGCCTCATAATAATGGACCTTTTGGCAACAGGCAGAAGACATTTCACTGTAGAATTTAGCTTAATAATTCATTAAGCATTCATTAAATGCTTCCCACATCCCTCTTCATTCCAACAATTCTTTTTAGTAAGTTTTTATTGTAAAGTCCACTCTTTTACAACAAACTATGTTTCTGCATAATTATCTTCACAATTGCTTCCAGTTACATTAAGAACTGTAATTTTAACTGAATTCGACACAATGAAAAACTAAACTCAGGTAGCTAGCAGACAGCAGTATGAGCAAGACTGCAGGACTGAGAACAACTCAGGAAAGGAAGGTGACACCTGCAGTCTTAGTCACAGGATGACGATAACACTACTTCAAACAGGACAGGAACCAATTATTTTCTCCTCCCTCAGAGAAAATGAAAAATAACTATGTTTGAAAAAAAAAAACAAACTGCAAAAACCCAGCAATTTCTTCACATCCTATCAACTGGTGCTAGATTTATACCTGAAACAGAAGGCTTTACACGTTGTTTTTTAGATTAGTCTAGATATGATGTATTGAATCTCTTTCAAACTCTAAATGAGTTAAGAATCATTATATTGCCTAATATATATATATACTGTGTGCATACATATGTCTCTCTTTTGTGCTGCTCACTGTATTACATCCTCAAAAATCACCATCCAGTGCTATACGCCCTCCTTGAAACACTCTCTGTACAACTACAGTGCCTCAAACATTTATAAACATCCTTGTTCTATAGATTGGAAACTTGTACAAGACAGCAGAAAAGGCTGTAATCATCAGCAGCACAAACAAATTCCAGCTCTCCAACATAACATTTGGAAATTCCAGCTCTCCAATGTAATATTTGAAGGCCCAGGTTTTCAAAGCACCTCACATTTCTGATGTACGGCATACAAGTTCAGAACACAGGCCCTGTGGATTTCAATTTCAGCCTGTGATGCTCAGACATCCTTCCTCCTACTCCCAAATTCCATCTTCCAAATTCCATCGTCTAATCCTCTTCTACCAGTCACTGATTAAGGAGCATCCATGTCTGAGTACTTTGGGATGTCTGGGTGACAGTTGCCCACAAACCAAAGTACAGAAAATCCACTGTCAAACAACACCAGCTCCAACCAGTCTCTAACCATGAGAACATTTTCCTCGCATTACTCCTTCTCAGAACACAATTTCTTGCAACAAATAACACAGTCAAACTGACTTCCTACACTGTCGCACCTCATGCCTAGAGCCTTCTCTTTGCATGTGGAAGGAGTTCCTGAAGAAGAGGGAACAAACACACTGTTTATGCCTGCATCACTGAAAACTGTATTGTTAAGCATTGCACACAAAGCAGATTAAGACTACAAAAACTACAACCTTTACTTGGAATTTTTATCTTTTTAGATATCTGTAACACTTAAAACACTATCATAGTTTTCCAAATAAAAGCAACTTAAAAATGACAGGATTTAAATAAGCTCTTCCTTCAACAGACCAGTACAAGGCTCAGTTTTAACAGCTCTAAAGAGGAATTTAAAAATTCTTGAAAGCAAGGACAGCCAAATTTCCTGAGTCTGGAAGCCTCAGAGCAGAAGTACCATGTGCTTGAGATAGGCAAGTTGTATGGAAAAGCAGCTCTGGCAGAAATTCACATGTGATAGCTCACATGATGCTGCATTGCAGAGACTTAAAGGGGGCATGGTTGCACGTACATAGCTGGTCCAGGTCAAGACACCATGTTTTTCAAACTTTTTACTCTTCCTTTTTACTCTTCTGTCATGTCTATTTCTCCCTATCAATATAAGTAACAAATACACAGAATCAGAATTCAGTGTGGGAGAATGTCTTAGGGAAACATATGATACTGTTGCAAGCAAAGTGAATTTTTCTACTGACAAATATTTTGTAAAATCATTAGATGTTCTATTGAAATGAGCTGACGTTAACAAAAACCTGGAAGTCCTGTCCACTCCACATACTACAGCTTTAGGTTTGCCATTATTGCGGGTTTGGGTTTTTCAAGGAATTTTCTCCCATCTGTTACCTGACAGGAAGATCTGTGAGAGAAGGAGCTTGCCCAGGAGATAAATGGGTGATACTTAAGAGACAAAAAACGTGGTCAAGTACCCTGGCATGTCAGAATGGTTCTGGAGGAGAGGGAGAAGCTGAGTCGTTTTGGGAGTGTCTTAGCTGGGGGTGGGTCAGTCTTTGCCCGGTTTGGAGACGTTTTGTGGTGTGGTGTGCTGGGCTGCTGCTGCTGCTCAAAGGATGTGCTGCTACTGCAGAACTTTTCCTTGCTGCTTTTCCCCTTACCGTTGGGAAACCACCACTTGCAAGACTGGCCTGTGGACTGGGACTTTCCAACACCCACGCCCACCAGGGGAGAGACCCTCACCTTCTGCGTGGGTGTCTCAGGGAAACCGGGCCCCCACCTCCTCCCTCTCCATGGAGGGAGCACCTCTCGGCTGCTTACTGGAGCCTCGGCTGCTGCTGCCCTCGCCAGGGCATCCCGCACAGGACACCTGAGAGCCAGGGGACAATCGAACCCCACCCTCCATTACCCCCCAAACCCCACCCTGTCATCTCCCCCGGGGCAGCTCCAGGCCTGCCTCGGCGCTCTCTGAAGCCGCCGGAGCCGACAGTGCCCCCTGGAGCCGCACGGGAGTCACTGCAGCCGCTCTGCCTCGCATGGGCTAACAGCGCCCCCTGCCGGCTGTGGTCATAATTACACCAAAGGGAAATTGCTCAACAGGTAAGAGAAGGCTGTTATTGAGGTTTCTGTTTGTTGTTACTGTTTGTCTGTTTCGTTTTATATATATCTATATATCTCCTAGTAAAGAACTGTTATTCCTTTTCCCATATCTTTGCCTGAAAGGTTATAATATTTCAAGGTTATAATAATTTGGAGGGAGAGGGTCGTCTTTTCCATTCCAGGAAGGTTCCTGCCTTCCTTGGCAGATACTTGTCTTTTAAACCAAGACAGCCATATAGCAAACAAAACAGGTAGCTTTCAGAAGAAGGTGGGAGAAAACAGAGAACAGTAAAACTGAAATGACTACATGAAAAATTCCATTCTATGGGCTGCTGTTATATTTTTGATTCGTTGTCACTACACTGAATTTTGAATATTATTTCTGATATTTGAAGACAGAGAACAGTTTTTTGGAAGGAAACTTGTAGAATATCAGAATGCTCTGAGTTTTTCCATGAGCAAACAAACAAACAAACCCCCAACAAACCACAGAAAATCCACAACAAATTCAAGACAGCTTAGTTGTTTGCCTCCTCAAAAGTGACTTGCATTACTTAAGGTATTACCCACTTTAAATAACCACAGCAGCTCATTTTGCGTGTCATCAGAAAATGAGTTACCAAGAAATCAATGCATTTAGGAAGAGAGTGAAAGCTCAATGTAGACAAAACTCTCCAGTGATACAGGTCATTCCCTGCCTGTTATTTTTCACTGCATTAGTACCCATTCAGCAAAATCAGTTTGATTAATTTAACCTCCTGGTTTAAAAACCATCAAGACAAAAGCTCTGTAACTACATTAAACATTCCCTATAGAGTTGAAATTGAATGATTCATTCCTTGCTAATAGCTAATAATCAAACACCCTCTAGACTTCTTGATCCTGTGTCAGAAAGTCTGTTTTCTTCAAAAGACTTACGGCAGTGTACCTAGTAAAGCATAGCTCAGGTTACAGAGAGAGAAAAAGCTAGAAAAATACCACCACAGATGCGCATCTCTACAGGGCAAGATGGAAAAATTGTCATCTAGTTTTTTGCAGAAGAATTCATGAATACAGAAGAAATATTTTATGTCCTTCTTCAGCAAGATACAAATTTTAAAGCTTTTCGAAAATCAGATACTTCTAAATTTTTCTTAAACATTTTCACTGTTAAGCAGCTTACGTCACAGTACTGCAACTCATTCATATGCACTGGCTGGAATTTAAAGAACTTCTCAGAAATAGGTACAGATCTGAAAGGATAAACATGTATTATACCACCTGCTATTAGTCTTTGATACCACTAAACAAAAGGATTACTTTGTTCTGTCAATGGTCACATAACACAAGCATTTTTCAAGGAACTGTAAACGGCTGTACCCTCTCTTCCGCTGAACACATGGTGATGGGCAAAACCAGTTATTAGCCCTCTGTTCTCAGTATCCTCTTCACTAAGCAGTGCTTCATCTGGTCTGAAACATTCTTCCTCTTGGAAAAAAGCCACTGCAGTTGAGTCAGAACTGAATAAACTCTCAAGGTAACCACAGTCACTATCTTCAGGGAAAAACAAGTGTGTGTGAGTATCTCTAAAATGTGCATGAAAGTCTGTTTATCAGAAGGTTTACTAGATGATCATGATATGAAAAGTTAAAGGGGAAATGTTAATTACGAAGAACAGTTTAGGCATGTAATTGTGGTAACACAGGAACTAAGTGTCAAAACTATCACTGGATATTAGTACAGTTTAAGTTAAATGCCATCTGCATCTGACTCTTCCAGTCTGTCTTATACTCCGTACCAATTCAATAGCTGAATGGCAACAGCCATTTCTGCCAACACACTTTTCATTTAAACACTAAGAAAAAGAAATTCAGAAACTTTGAAGCAATTTGTATGCCAGATTCCAGTTTTTAAAGAAGATTTTGAGCAGCTAGGTGTCATTCCACAGACACATAAATGTATAATCTTGGTAACATTTTCCCTAGCTGTCCTTCACATGAAAGTCTGTATCTGTCCATGAAGTTCCCGAGTGCTACACATTCCTTTCTCCTGTACACCCCTCCTGTCATCATCACTGAGACAGATGCTACTGAATAATTTGGCAGATTAGCCTTCTTGTGAGTATCTAAGTCCACCGGCTGTGGCACCTCTAACTTCTAACTGGAGAATAATTCTCTTTATGTATCTACCCGTCAGAGTAGATCTTAAAATAAAACAAGTGTAGTGGCTACTCTCTGCTACTTCCTTTATTTCTAAGAATCAATTTTGCAGTAGCAAAGTTTCCCAAATGCTGCATTATAGGGTCATTACTATTTTCTTTTATCTCATTAACTTTGAGCATTTTATGCACAATAACAATTCTGGACATAAGGGTTTAAGGCTCAGAAGCTAAAATTACCATATGAGCAAGGGGATCATAAGTATCAAGGGAAAATTGATGGGTCTGGAATCAATTCCAATCAGGCAGTGGAGAATATTTCCAACATTCAAAATAAATACTTTCAAATATTGGACCTTTAGAAATGCTGTAGCTTATCTAATAAAGAGTCAGCTGCTAGAGAGCACCTTCCACTACATTTAACCACCTCCCAGGAAAAAAGTTCTCCCTCACCACTCCCTGCTCCTTGTTCATTTTGCCAATTTTTGATGAACCCTATTCAGAAGCATTAGACACCTGTACCTCCTACACCGATGCTATTAATTTTAGGATGCATCAGTGAGAGAAACAGAAATGCTGATCTTGGCTGTCTTTTCTGTTTGAAGTGGGTAGGGCTAACTTGGACTTCAAGCACATGAACCAGCTGGACAAGACTTAATTACTCCATATATAATCAGAGAGAGGCTAAGCAGACATCGCAATTACCATAGTTCAGCTAATGCTCAATATTTTCATTCCATCTCCAAAAGCTATAGCCTCCTGCCATGACTAAGCTCCTTTTGAAAATACCACTCCGTGTCTTAATGTTGGTAGCTCCAGACTTTCCTTTCTTATTTGTCTGACAGCTGTGTATGTTTACCTTGAGAGGAAGTTTACCTTGAGAGGAGGTTATATTTCTTTTCTCAGGTTTCTGCCTGGGAAAAGTAGATGCCTGTGAACCAGAGGGAATGTGGACAGATAGAAACATACCTGGACAGGTGTCTGTCAGTATTTCAGGTTTCCCTTGACTCCTCCTACTACAAAAATTTAACTTTTTTAAAACTGTGAACTACAGGCACTTCTTTTTTTTGGTCACAATGTGTTTGCTTGCACCACTTGCTGTAAATTTCAGGAAGCCTGGACCTTTTTTTTTCAAAAGTACAATAAAATACAAACATACATGTCCTCCTTCTATGCAAAATTTCTAATAAACAATTATAAAATTCCATCAGTCTTAAGAAAATAATGTTTTACACAGTACGTTGAACACACTGTCATAAGCTAGAAGAAATTTTAGCTTTATACATACACACACACACACATATATATACACATAAACATAAATAAAGAAGTATAAATACCTGAGGTATATCAGAAAATCTAAACTAATAGTTAACATCATCTAACACTCCTTTCTCCAAACAAAACAAACATTTCCACACCAAAAGCATACAAAGCTTTACCTGATCAGATGTTGTGACATCAGAAATTACCGCATCAGGGGGTCTCTTGGGTGGATCTGCTGTTAACTAAAGCAAAAATAACAGTATTATTAATATTTCACAGCAAAAATCTTTTATCCATACCTAATGCTAGAATATACCAGTATGTATAAAAAGAAACAATATTTACCAATCTGCTAAGGTTCCTCTTATCCTTTTTACATTTATGGACTAATAGAAAAAGATATTTAGTCCAGAAAAAGTCTCTTATCAAGGTTAGCCTTACCAAGATAGTGATACTGAGGCATCATATCTTGCCTACAGTTACATGATACACCTGATCAGTTTAATAACGTTTCTTCCAAATTATCCAAAAAAGCTCAAGCAAGAACTATTCATTCAGAAAAAACAGTTGTCTCATAGAAGATTAATGCTTTGGAACACAGAAACAAAAATAAAGCTTTTAAAATAATACTTTAAAAGGCACAATGAAAAACGAAATTATTTACTATGTCACCCATGGACTATGTTACATCATTTTTCACCTTTAAGAGCTTCCAGCTTCTTTTTGGTTTACACCTTTTTCTGTTTTTTTTTTTTTGCAATTACATGCTGCATATTAAGCCTCACATTACTGCAAAAAAGCTGTTCCTTGTGCAATCTACAGCTTCCTGTTTCAAAAACAAATTTTACCAACAGACTGACAGAGAACATCCCAGATCATGATAAACATAAAGGACACAATAAGCAATTCAAAGCTATTAAAGTAGCTGAAATCCTTTTTTTCTCCTCTACTTCTTGTGTTTTCAAAACAAACAAAAAAGCCCAGTATGAAACTGGCATAAGATCTAAAATGAAAGGATGCAAATTGATTCTCACCTGTAGTAATTTTACTTATCTTAGTTTACGTAAGGTCTTTACCAAAGAGAAGAGAAATCAAAAGAAACCAAGGTCTGTGTAGTTTCATGTCTAATAAAAGCTCTTTTATTAGAGCTCTTTCCTGTTTATTAACAGCAGAGCAAGACCATTTCTTGGGTGGGTGACTTGATAACAGCACTCCTCTTTTGTCTCTTCAGAGAATCACAGTGGGCCTACACAATCAGCTTGATAACAAGAACATTACCTAAATGTGCTTTCAAAACAAGAATGGCTTACCAATCTATTTCCAACTGGTTTAAAGAAACTCAACTCGACCTACAGAGCCATTAAAACTAGCCAACCTATGAACAATCAGCGAAACCCCTCTATCAGCAGGTGAAGAAACCCTCAGCTCAAGAGGAGACACATGACTCACGTAACATGTTGCTCATCATAGACCTCAACTTGGAAATTTATTCCTCTTAAACTGCAATACAATTTTCAAATACAATGAAAGTGTAAAGTGACAAAAAGACACACTATAATGTATGCCATCAGCTTGGGATTTTTTTTTGCACAGAGGGGCATGAAACTTTTTAATTGGGAAGGTTTGCAAGGAAAAAGCAGAAAAATTTGCCATTTGAAACTCGCCTCTCACGTGCAGATGCCTGTGCTGAAATTGCTGTATCAATGTGTTGTCTCAATGAGAATACATTTAGGGTTTTTTTTCTATCACAGGAAGGACAACTGCCTGAAACAGGTATTCTTCATATTTTAAAATGTAAAATAATTTAGATAACATTCTCATACTTCACTAAATAGATTGAAGAAATTGCAGTTGCCTTAGGAGCAATGTTTAACTAAAAAGTGCCAAGGCACTACAATGGACTGACTGATGTCGCCATTATAGGTTAGCCACCTTTCCTTTGAACCACAGGGGTCTTTTTTTACATGTACTATTTATAAAATCTGATTGCAAAAGAATTAAAGGTTCCTTCAAAGACCTCTATACATTGTCTGCAGTAATTTCCTCTGAATTTTTTTATACTACACAGAGGCTTTTCCCATTTCTCTTTGAAACAGCAAACATTTCAGGATTTGATTTGTAGTTACATAAGGTAAAACTATATAATTGATATACATTGAAGTAAAAAAAACTTGTAAGTTTACATACAAAAATCCCAAAGAACATCACCTACAGTATTTCAGATGTATGAAACCTAGGTATTTCATTATAAATTTTCAAAAATACTGAGCTTAACATACCGTCTATTCAACTGATTATTACTGTAGTGCCTCAGGACTCTAGCTCACAATAACCACATGCAGTCACAGCTGACACTGCCCTCAAACACAGTTTTGAAGGGGACAGTGTCAGGTACCTGAATAACTACTTCAAGCCTTTTAGCACACAGTGTGCTCATGTGACATTTTTTGCTTCTTGCTAATACTCTCCCAAAACAGAAAAGTTCAGCTCCAAACCATAATGCTACTTCTCTTTCCCTCTTTATGCTTTCTAAACCTCTGCCATGCAACACATAGGTTTAGAAAGAGCTACACCTAGAGATCTTTTCTAGAAACTGCAAGCTCAACCCTAACACTGCTTTCCATTAGGATAGTCCGTATCTGCCATTTCAAATATTTGAACGTAGGAGTATCTCATCTGTTGAATGTTTATCAATTCACTTTTCTCCCTAACTGTCAAAACAAAACCACTGGCTTCCCAAGCCCTGAACAGCAGTACCTTTTCATTCAGGCTCTGCAGTGAACAGTGCACATTCCATCTGAGTTTGTACTGCCACACTGCATAAACACTACTTTATACTTCCTAGTTCATATACCAAATGTTTTTTTGCAGTGCTGATAGAAGTTTTTGTCACCTATAAGTAAAGCTTTGTAAAGGCAGGCCTTGTAAAACCATGGCTCAGGCCTGTTACTCAGCCTAAGCAGAAAAAGTACTGTGGGAAAGAGACTCAGCTGGATTAGAGCCAAGAAAACAAGTTATATAACCATCGCGTGTTCACATCGTGGTGTATGGTGGTTGGTTAAACTTACTTTGTTGTGCCTTAAAAGTACGTAAACTAATAACAGACTAATGGCTTAAAAAGGCCGGATTTTTGCAATAAACACCCCTCCTTTTGCACCTGCCTGAGGTCTCCATGTCAGTCTGAATCCTTTTATTGCTACAAGTTTTTATGTGGTTCTTTTTTTTAAATATGAGTGTGTGGATTTACCTTGGCCTTTTCTGATGTTCGTTTTCCACCAAATCCTCCAGCTCCAACAAAAAACAAAGAGAACTGATTATAACACACTAGGTCCTTTCCGCAATAGGTATTCACTGAAAGACAAAGAAGAGGACAGTCATATATTGTCTTCAGTCTCCTTTTTCATACAGCTAGCATGTATTGTTACAAGAGATAAGTTCAGCTGGAAATATGACAAAGCTCATTTTAACAATTGAAGGGAAGACTATGGTCACACTTTAACACTGCACTGTTGTAAGTCACTTCCCGACTAGGGAAGACTAATGATCCGTTTCAAATAACATCACGCACTTTATCTGTATGAAAGCATTAAAATTGAAAAATGAGCTATCAAAATGATGACGACATTCAAGGTGCTAAAAATATTTGACAACACCATGCCGAAATTAGATTTAGTTCAGTATCTCACACTGAATTAGCAATTTATTTAAATATGGAATTGTACCATAAAATATGTGTTAAAAGCTATTGAGAATACACAGTGTGTAAGGTAGATTATGAACTCATACAAAAAGTGGTACTAGTACCTTGTATGAGAAGAGTTCCAGAGCTTAAGGTCACCTGTTCCTTCTTTTGAACAAATTAGAGTTCTTACACTGAACTGAGATTCAGCTTCCTATTTCTAGTTCATATCTATTCCACTCCCTTTCACCTTAGACTGGAATTTACAGCATTGTTAATAATTTTCATTTCCAGTTCTGGAACAAATTTTAAAACCACTGAGACTCTGCTCACGAAAAGAACTTTCACATTTTGCAGGAATAGACAGGCTTCATTATTAGCCCAACATGAAAACAAAACACAGCTAGGATGAATGGTCAGTAAAAACCTTCTACAATTTTATCTGACCGCTGAAGGAATAAAAGGTCAATGGTGTTTAGAGACTCACTGCCTATTAACCTACTCTTGCTGTCTGATTTCCCAAAGGACCTTGGTATAATCACATCTAACAACAGCCAGATTCTGAAAATTACAATTTACCAACTTCTGGAGACATTCTGATCCTCTAACTTGGTACAAGAGGAAGGATATGGGGTTTTTTTAGAATAAAATAATGTAGACATGAAAAAGGAATGCAGGACATGTTCTTAAAGATCGATGCTTTGCAAATGAGTCTACACAACATACACATGATTAACCTTTGCAAAACCACCCCCACAAAACACATGCAAACGTTCAGACACACAGCCCCTTACTCCAGGTGGCTGCCTTCAGGCAGGAGAAAGCATTATTATTATTAAAGAACTTTGATCAGCTTGCATACTGCATTATTCTACCCACACAGGAAGAAAGTGTTCTTACTTCAGTATGTTAACTGCCCAAGAACAATTACACTTTGATCAGTTTGCATAGTGCGTTTTTCTACCTACACAGGAAGAGTGTTCTTATTTCAGCATGTTAACTGCCCAAGAACAACCACACAGCCACATCTGACTGAGATTTAATAAGCTAAAAGTCTTTTCTGTGGAAGGGCTGACAGTTATTGGCACAGCTAGTTAAACAATGGAGCCTAATAAATTTTACTGCATCCCCTTCAAAGCCATAACCATTTTACCATCTATTAGCAAGACTGCTCCTGATCCTTTGTCAAGAATATCAGCAACAGTTGAAACTGATGTTAATTGTCCTGTAAGAAAAGAACAAGGATACATTTTAAGGTTTTGCTTCAGGAATGAAGCCCACAGATTGCTCTTTACGCTTCCTTACTAACTCTTTTACTTACTAACTTCCTTACCTACTGTCGTAGGTTGTTGTTATCAACATCATCATGATCACTGTAATAGTCATAGTAATCACAATCATCATGACTATAATAACTGTGTCTGGGAACCTTTGCAAATCTTGGTTTGAAGATGCGAGTGTTGGAGTTTTTTTAGGTTTTGGGGTTTTTTAAAATAGAATTTTTCATGTATTTGGAGCTAAACGTGCATCACTTTTCAGACTCAAACACATTGCTAACTTCAAAGATAGCTCCAATCATTTAAGGATTGCCCACAAATTTCAAGAAGGCTGAGACAACCACAGTCCTACAGAAGACAAGCTCATCTCAGAGCCTGGGTGTGAGCATCTCTGAAGTTTGTCGCTAAAGAGGTTATTGCTCTAGAGGCATATGTTTATAAATCAGCCCACATAATGCAAAAATAAAAAGCCTTATGAAGTCCTGGCAATCCAATACTAATTAACAGACTTCTTTGAAGTTAATATAACTTTCAGATATCTCTTTTTTGTTTCAACAAGAAATTTTGCCATTTATTTATGGGTTGCAATTTTTTTTTCTGCTACACTCTCAAAAACTTCATTTTTAAAAACTATTAATGAAGAAATCCAGATGCATACATATCCTGAACCAGTCTAACACGCAACTCTCAGACGCCACAATCTGGGAAAATCAGCCATCGAAAGAGCTTGCTACTGCAGTAACTAATACCTTGAGAATTTTGACAGGAAGAAAAGTAATTGTTTTTTAGCCTCCTCATTAAGATGTCCATTTGCTCTTTACATACATAATTTAAATCTTATCCTCTTACAGGCACACAGACGTAATCAATGTTGAGGAATTCTTAGGTAAACATCCCAAAAGTTTTATGATTCAACCTTACCAAAAGAATTAAAAGTTCTTGTAGTTAGTATCAAATTATATGAATAATACATAAGCATGTAGTGTATTTGCTTATTATATCACAGATTAAGCATACTTTACCAAGTGTACTATAGAAAATCAACACCTGATCCCAGAAACACAGTTTCTGAATTCCTTCAATAATACAACAGGCTGCCTCTCTTCTCCCCCACTCCGTGTAAAAAGAATATGCAGTAATTCAATTTGAAACAAGAGCTTTCCTATTTCCATTTACAATATAGCTACAGGAACTGCTGTCACAGTGAAAAATAAATCAGCTACACAGAAGGACTGACCTGAGGTTGGTAATGGTTTATAAAGCTCCAAATATTGCTCACCATGCAGCATCTATGTAAAAAAGACAGTGCTGTAACAACAATCAAGATTGTTTTCTCCCCCAAGCGAATACACAGCTGCTTTAGAAAGTGTTCAGAGCAAGCAAGGTGAAAAAAACCCCAAGTTTTATCCTTTTGTTTTTCTAACTTCATCCCCAAAATATTTTCAAAGAAAGTTTTAAACTTTTGTGGTTTAAAAAAAGCATAGTGAACACAAATTAAAATTGAATATCAAATTGATCATATGTACCATTGTAGGAAGACGTGTTATACAAGTGAGGTAAATGAATAATTTCTTAGGATGTAAGAATACAAAACAGTGTATTTTTCTTTTCTAGAATAAAAGGAACTTAACAATATTACAAAAATACTGATTGAAGTCACCTTTCAGCTATATGACATACAAGCAACATTAGCTACTTAACTCTTCCATACCTTTGCAAGATCAATATTTAGTCCTGGAAGAGAAGGAACACCATCAAACATTGAAGACTGAGCAGGAATTACTCCAAAGCTGGGTAAACAGCAGAACTCTTCACTTCCTTCATAGAGATATTTTAGGTGATCTGGATCCTTAGTTGACATTCCCACACCAAGTGCATATAGAATAGGCTCTAAGTGAGTATATTTGTACACGTTGGTAGCCAATTCACTGCCAACAATGCTTGCCTGGAAATTAGAAGTCAGTATAAAAAAAAATTAAAAACAGTTGATATTGAACTTGCACTCTTTCTATAATTCTTAGACCAGAAAAACTTGACATTTGAACATTTTCTTTACAGTCACATGGAAACAAAGTATGAGTAATAAATACACCATAAAATATTAATGTATTCACTGCAATACAAGCAACCCAAATGCAATGCATTATACCTTGCTTCAAGCAATCTGCTTCAAGAATAAATGGTATAATGTCATACAGCTGCACTCCCAGCAGCGCAAAAGATTTTTTCTAAAACAAACCATGAATGAAATAATTAACACCACAGTAAGACTGAAACAAGACAAAATTATCTACAGAGAAGGAGCCGAAGAAAAATGATACTGCACAACAACACCCAAGCCCTACTGCTTTTCTGAACAATACCCTAATTAAACAGGCTTAACAGAACTTAAAAGCACTTAGACTTTGCATTATCCAGTCTATTCAGCCATAAGTTTTCCAATCATCAATATGAAAAATAGAGACTGGAGTCTGGAGATGTTTTTTATTCTGCTTCCTTGCTGTCTCAGTTTTGAGACAAATTTAAGAGACAACTCTCTGGACTGAGTCCTTCCTCTGAAAGGGTTCCAAAAATCCCCTTTCCACCAACAGGGAATGAACACTAATAGATGAAAGTGAAAAAAAAAATGGTTTATTAACAAACAGAGTGCCCACCCACAAGGCAGGGAAAAAGGTAAATAACTGTTAAGCACTAAACCATCAGAACCCACTTCCCCACACACACACACAGAAACAAAAACCCAAAAAGTGTCCAGAGAGTGGGGGCAGTGCAGGAGGAATACACCTTTCCCAACACGTGGTCCAAAATGGCGCCGGCTTCTCACACTGAGGGGCAGCAGAGCCCTCCATGGAGCAGTCCCACAGCAGAGAAAAAATTCCAGTGGCTACCTGGTGTTGACTTTTTTTCTCCGACAGCAGTCATGGCAGGCAAAAGCAGCCAGGCTGGAGCCTTTTGGTGTGCTTTCTCTCCCCGGGTTGGCTCCCTGGGGCTTGGAGGGTGGGGCGGAGCAGCTCCACTCCCGGCGATCCTGCTCCTGCCGATTTCGGAGCACCAGCCTGTTCAGTTCAGCTCCTAGCAGCCAAAAAAGTGCTGCTCCAGTTTCTCCAATCAAGGGAACAGGAAAAGTGTTTTGCCTGGGCCAAAAACCAGGTCAGCCAAGCAGAGAAACTACGCTGCTCAGCACCGTGGGAACCACACTGCAGGGCAGGGGTCCAGCAGGGGTGGCTCCGGTCTCGGCTCTCAGCACAGGAGGCGCCGTGGCAGGACACTGCAGGGCAGTGGTCTGGCAGGAAGTGGCTTTCCTCTCGTCTCTCTGCACATGCAGCAGCCACACTCCCAATCCGGGAACCAGAAGAGAAGAAGCCAACCTCCTGGCCCCCCGAACCAGAAGAGAGGGAGACCAACTCCTGGTCCCACTCGCACCAGGATCCTGGCTGGGCTCACATGATATCCCCAAGCTGGGAGGATGGCGGCAGGGAGAGAAGGCGTTGCAGAAAGAGAAGACAATAACAATTTTTTGGCATAAGCAGAGGATCATGGAATAGACTAGATCACTCCAGGACACTCGCTTCACCGGTTAAACCCCACCTTTATTTTTGTAGACAGCAAGCCAGAGTACAAGCTGATCAGCAACACAAGTCTCTCTGCTCAACATTTTCACCCAGCTGTGAGTGCATCTGGTAGACAGACGTACTTACCGTGTCAACAGATGAAGAGACCACTGATCCAGAGCTTGTTGAATTCATAGAAATGTTCCCTTGACACTCTATCTGACTTAGAGCATCACTCAATACATTTATGGACTCTAGAGAAAGGAATTGAAAAAAAGGACTTATAAATAATCATACATGAGACACTCCAGTTACAGACACAGAACAAACACATCAGCAAATGAGATATCGCCTAGTACTTCTCAGTTCACTTTTAAACACAATAAATATACATCTGCAAAGTGAGCATAGTGCCGCATTTGACAAGCACCCACACAAAAGTTGAGGACAAGCGATTTCTACACCGGTTCCATCAGTTCTGCACCCACCAGTCAACCATGACACCTATCTGAATGTGTTAAGCAGAGATAATGAGCACTATATGTTTCAACTGTGTGAGAAGCAAACATCTGAAAATTACTACTGATTTTCTTATCATGAAAATTATTTGCAATACAAGTCACAGGTCTGATGTCCTGACTGTTACTCTCTTTCCTGAATCAGACAGAGAGATAAAAAAGGAAATAAGTCTGAGACTGAACAATGACAAAATTATAAGTGAGGTGATACATGGCTGAATTCAGCTATGGTAAAGGCAGGCCATCAAGCTTGTTTCTTGAAGCTTACTATGGCTAAAATCAATATTAAACATTAGAAAGAATCAAACAAAAGGTGATGAGAATCTTGCACAGAAAAATAAAAATGTGTTTAAATCAGAGCAGTGCAAAATCATTATTTAACTACCTTAATCCAGAGTCACTCCCCTCCACTTCAACAGCCCTGTGCCTATACTGACTTGCATTGCTGTTTGGACTAAAACCATGCTGGCTCTATTACAGAGCACTACTCTAAACACCCCGCAAGGTAACTGCATGCCCTCTTGCAGAATCCTGATTTCCTAATGTATCTCTTGCTTACCAGTCTCACTGCCAGAATCATTGTAACATTTTGTTTGTGGCCAGAATCTTGTAAAGGAAAAAGGAACATCTAAGAAACAAACATATGTTGGCACCTCTTCCGCCAAAGACAAGCTTTCTCTTTGGATATAAGCTCTGTCACAACATGACATCAGGTTATGACATTTACATAATGTGAACACGTGGAAAACAAGACTTGTAATTAATAAGAACCCTTTAAAAAGTAATCTCTTTTATCCCTTTGTTCATTCATGAAATGAATAAAATACACTCAATACTGAGCTATTGGGAAAAGTAACAGACTGTTTCTATCTTTTCTGCATGAACCAAAGGAAGGTTTCACATTACTTTAAAATCTTCACAAGAAAATATAAGTTTGACCTTCAAGTAAAACAGAATGTTTTCTCAACTTAGCATGGTCACAACCTACTTACATGCAGGAATATAAAGATCACTTTTAATGGTGAAACTCAAAGATTAACAACATGTATTTTAGATGAAATGTCATATTAAGACCTACAGTATAAAGGTAACCTCTAAATACAATGGTGCAGAATACTACAATCTCCTTTTCCAAGAGTCTTTCTTCCAGAATGTACGATATCTAAGTGGACAATAAAATTGGTGAGCTGGCTAGTGTTTGGCTGAACACAAAGGAGATCACAGAATCACAGAATAGTTTGGGTTGGAAAGGACCTTTAAAGATCAGCTAGTTCAACTCTCCTGCAACAATCAGATCCCCTGCCAAAATGTGAGGGAAAAGATGAAGTGCCTCCTATTCTGGTTTTGGTATAAGCATCTAAAAACATATCCCTAAGGTTTTTAACAAAATATCCTAATGGATTTCCAAACTAACAGCTTAAACATCTATTGTGTATTTAAGTATCTCTGAAATCCAACTGGCATTGTACGTAAGGATGCCTCTTTCTCTCCAGCCCTACACTCTTTAATGCTGGCAAGAACAGGGAAAGTAAACAAAGCATTGAAAATCATTTCGGTCACCAGCCAAGGGGTGACATGACCCAGGAACACAAGGCACAAGTAAGAACTTTTTTGCTGCGATATATCACAAGACTTAACCAGAGCTTTTCGGTAGAGAAATGTTCACCAAAAACCAAGATTCCAGGACTGAAAGGAAAACACAATCTCTCCACTACACTATGCTGCCTGCATGTAGGTGCAATCAAATAAAACACTGTCATTAGTCTGACTGTATTGCTTACAATAACAGTGATGTCACTTCTCTAAAAACTCTAAAGAAAGATAAAACATGTCTAAATTCTATAGGTAAGAACACAGACGTTTCTTTAGAAAGATCTGAGCATACTTTAACAGTAAATGATTAATGTGACACATTTACAAAAAAATCCAACAGTTCTGTAGATTTTGAAGTTTCAGCAAATGTTTGAAAGAAAGCATTCTCTTCTAAGCTTTGCTTACCCAAACTATCCACATACACAGAATCAAAGAATAGTTTGGGTTGGAAGGGACCTTTAAAGGTCAGCTAGTGCAACCCCCTTGGAACTTCCCTGAGTAGGGACATCTTCAAGTAAATCAGTTTGCTCAGAGCCCCGTCTGACCAGACCTTGAATATTTCCAGAGATGGCGTGCTCACCACCTCTCTGGGCAACTTATGCCAGTGTTTCACCATCCTCATTGTAAAATCTTCTCTCTTATATCCAATCTAAATTGATCCTCTTTTAGTTTAAAACCATTACCCCTTGTCCTATTGCAGCAGGCCCTGCTAAAACATTTGTCCCATCTTTCCCATATTTCTTATATGTCCCCATAAAGTACTGAAAGGCTGCAATAAGGTCTCCCCAGAAAATTCTCTTCCCTAGGCTGAACAACCCCAACTGTCAAAAGTCTCCCTTACCTTGTATGCTTCTGGGTTTGCTGGCGTTATCAAAGTCACACACCTTTTCCCATTTATCTCTCACTGCTTCAGGTGTCATGGGCTGATTCTTTCCTCTGACAATAGCACCCAAGGATCGCTCCCAGCGCACTAACAGGAAACATAAGCCAGAGAGTTCAAGTAACAAAGAAAGAAACTTTTCATTTCTGTAGGTAACTTTCATCTAGGCCACTACTTTCAAGATGGTGCAATAACGGAGAGGTTTTAAGTACTTCAATGTTTTAAGTACTCTGTAACTTCTAGCTGGAGCTAAAAGGGTCACTGCTTTAACTAACATTCAGAAAGGGAATAGCACTGGCTGTAAATTTCACTGAAGCTACAAAGACATATTATTCTCCAGAAATATTAGTTTTAGGATTCTGTCTACTGAAAAGTTGTAGTATCTACAGACTTCCTCTTCTGACATGATTTTGACTACTAATGCTTAGGAATCTTCTGAAAGCGTGGAAAACTACAGGGAAAATGTGAAAACCACTTCTTAGCTATGAAGGAACATTAACACCAGTAGCCAGCATCTCCAAAAGGTCTCTAAAGTTGTATTTTAATACTGTAACCTGAGAGAAACTGGTAAGGCCAATGTGAAATTAGTTCCATAAGGATACAGACTTCCTGCATTGCAACTAATACTTAACCAGTCATGTCGTGTTTGGCCTTAATTAGGAAAAGGCAGTGAATAAGGCCATACTGGTAACTCGTTAACAACCTGGTTTCATTTCAATAACTTCCAACAATAGCCATTATAATGATTAAGAATGGTATTTTCTCTTGATCAAAGTGGAGACTTTCAGCTGTATTAAAACCCAACTCCTTGTGAAGAGCAGCAAGATGTTTTATGCTGCTGCCCTGCCTCTTTTGTTTACCACACTTCTTGGAAATGCTATTCCAGTTACATGGAACACTTGCAGCTAGTTAGAAATGTACAAAATGGTTATCAAATAGGAAAAAGAATGTTTTCAAAGAAAGCGGAATGACTTTCCAAATTAACATCCCTACTTCCAAACCACTGGTGATACTCACATAGGCTGAAAAGTTGGAACAGTTTATGAAAATAAGCTTGTACTAGGTTCAATGTATTTAAGAAAAAAGTCAAGACATGTCACACACCGAATTTCTTTTGTTCTCCTAAGTTCTCATTATTGTCTGCAAGTTTTCTTTACACTCATATTTAAGCTAGTTACTGCAGTCACTCAAGGAAAATACATAGGTAGCATAATTACTGGTTATTTAACAAGGCTAATTGCCTCGACATGTTTATACATTAGTATTTTAATAAGTGTAAATAAAGGTGGAAAGCAATAAAAAAGCTGCCTGTTTACCAGCATGTGCTCCTTTTGTATCATGAAAAATTAAAGTTATCAAGAAAAGGCAGCAACTGTTCTGTTGTATACTTAGCACCACAAATGGAGATTTTTCTTGCCTTTGAATTATGACCAGGATCCAAGAGTTACAGGCATATTTTCAGTTTCTATTAGCTCAAAAGCATAACAATGCACATACCTAAGTTACCAGTTTTCCCCATATGGAGTTAGATTTGTGACTTTTACTGAATATAAGCAGTTTCCTCAGAACCCTAGGATTTTATCAATCCTCCCTCCTGAATAAGAATGTCTTGAGCATACACGTTAACTGTAAAGAAAATTTGCACAGTTTTGATGTCAATTCGAGAAACAAGATCAATCCTGCAACATAAAGTACTTACATTTTCCAATCCATCCAGCTCCCACCTGCCAAGAAAAGAAGAGGATCACTGGCTTACAACATGCCACAAAGCAAAGCTTTGGTAATGCTGGGAAACAAAACTATACTCAAGAACAAACCCAATATATTAATAATTTCTGAACTACTGCTGCTTGTATTTAACAGTTTAGTTAAGCACCTGAATGTGACCAAGATAAAAGTTTTCATCCAATATATGAGTTAGCAGTTTGATGACAATACCTATAATATCATAACTAAGTAATTAATCCTTCCTGCAAGATACTTTCTATGTTTGAATGACTTAGAAAACAAAAATTTCTTTTGAATTTTGGTATCTTCTCAACCTTAAAAGAGTACAATAAGAATTGTAACAATCAAATTGGCAGTATTTTGAGCACACACCAGAATTTCACAAGGCTGCTACTGCCTGAGTACTTGTCAAATGCTGCACAACAGGGCCAACATTTCTTCAGTCTATGCTGAGTATGTAGTTCATACATGACAATTTAGTTTCAACAAAAAAGTTAAGACTGGACAAGATAAAACAACTGATTTTGGGGGAAGGAGCAAAGGGAGTGAAGGAGGGGGAAGAAAGGGGAAAAAAAAAATTACCTCAAACAGACCGCCATTCTCTGCACAGCTCTCGTGGCAAAGCCAGACTACTAAGGGAGCAACATACTCTGGTTTGAAAGCATCGACCAGATCTAGAGCAAATTGGAGGGAGGGGGGAATCACAAAATAGAAACACTCTACGGTTTCAGCAAATTATTTATACTAACAACTTCTGATGAACAGTAGAGCCCAGAGAATTTAATCAATAGCATTCTGTCGTGAAAAGAAAGGACAAATGAACAACTTGTGAAATGCGTATATGCCGTCAAACCCCATGACATTGCTTCTCAGCCAGAGAGAAAGAAGTCTGTTTAAACACTGGAAACACTGTTACATGCAGACTGCAAAGCCAGATAACCTTCCTAAATTTCCACCTGACAGGCAGCCTGAAACAAGGACAAGCCAGCTATACGTATTCCTGCTGGAGATGTACCCGAGCAATTTTCCTTTTAGTCTTCTAGTCAGCTATATAGACAAGATACTATGAAAATAATTGCAGCTGCTGAATGTTTAAGAAATATCTAATCTGGAAATGCTGATTTTTCCAAATGATACAGGGAATTATCAGCCCTGCTAAATTTATATATGAATTGTATTTGGGGATTTTCATTGACATCTGGCACAACAGAACACTATCTGAAGTGACAATAAACACTATCGAGACATTGTCATTTAGCAGAGTGTGGTTGTTCAGACAGCTCTTATCACACATTCTATTCACTGTCTGAATAATTACTTTGCTTAATTTCCTTTTTCAGCTTTAAGAATATTATTCTTTCAACAGCAGTAGATATATAGCTGTTCCCCAGGTAAAGGTCACCAAGCACGTTCAATTACAGCCAGATTTTCCCAGATGAAGAGCTGGGAACACTTATCATTATGAGTACTTCTTTAATAGCAAAATCAAAGTAAACAGAAGTTCATTTTTAGAAGTTCCATAAAAGTAGAAGAAATCTGAATTCCATTTAATATGGTATGTTTTAAGTGCATAACAAAACCCTTAGGCTTTTCCAAAGTATTCCACTTTATGGCACACACAATTTAGTCTCAAAAATTAGCCCTAGACTGTTATCACTAATGCTTTTAATCTACTATTAAAGTAATTAAGAAATAGGTGGTAGAAGTTTAAAAAAAAAACCAAAACAACATAAAAGGTGCAAACTGCATTTAAGAGTTCTTAGCAAGAACAAAAATATGTGGGCCAAGTTGAACATACATAACTACGGCAATGAAAATGCACAGGTGCATGCGGACATCTGAAGACAAATAGGAAAGTACTGACTAAGATAATAAGGATCATTTGATAGGACATCTGAAAATGTTTTTAAAGTTGTGGTGTTGAAATCTTTTAAGAGTATTTGAAAAGTTGGACAGAGAGAAGCGAGATAGCAAACAAATCATCAGAGCTGTAAGTATCTTACAGAGAGACCGAAGGATCTCACTCTTCTTAAAATGACTAAGAAGGAAAATTATGAGGTGGTTTTTATCATCCTATGTAGATTAAATATCTTCAGAACATTTCAGCTACCGTACTCCCTTTTACACTACAAAATTCATGTATTTGGCTCTTTTGTAAACAGTTGCAATAAATCACTAGAACCTACAACCTGTAGAACTGCTAAAGCCATGACCACTCAGATTATTTAGATCTAAATCAGACTACTTCAGTCAAACAAAATAAAGCATTCAATCTGCACATAACAAAATATATTACTCTCCAATATCTTGTCTATCAGCCTGAAAAATGTAATGATTTCCTTGGCTTTGAAATCTGCCTATCATTGGGAAAAGAAGGTCAGGAGAGAAATTAAATAGGCTGATTCTAAAAGATTTTCTGAAAACAATTTCCTTTTACAGACCTTTTTTTTTTCCAAATTACTTTTCTTTCTTCTGGTCTTTTGCCAAAGTAATTAGTCAGTCTATTTACCCTAAATTTACACTTTACACACATCTCCTAAAATGTTCCTTATAGTGACTTCCCAATGCAATACTCTGTTAAAACCTGTTAAAACATTCAAAGATTAGTAACTGTGCAATAAAGAAAAACTAGGCAACTCAGTTCACTATCATCTCCTGCTGATCATGGAACTAAGTACGCACATGACATGTTGTGCAAAAACTCAGTATTTTGCAATTACACAATACTGTAACAAGTGCAGACACCTTGTGTACATACCTGATTGCACATCTGATGAAACAAACAAGTCTTCTCACTAGTGTAGGAGATCTTGGAAGAGATTACAATTAAAGAGCCTTGACACGTGAAATTGCTTTTGTAAAATGAGAAAACTTGCTTTATATCTTGTGGCAGAAAATAAAAATTCCTCACAACAGACAAAGCAAGTAAGTTGACAGTTCAGAGACAAAAAGATAGTAGGAACAATAAACTTGTAGTATATGAAGTGTGAAGGATTTACACCTTCTAAAAGACAAGAAAATTTGTTGTGCTTCAATTCACTGAAAAATATCAGAACATGTAGACCTTAAATGATTCACCTTGTGGCATGACAGTCTGGGTCAGCCTGGATCCAGCAGTAGGAGCAATTGTGTTGCAGTGGATGTTATACTTTCGGCCTTCAATTGCAATTGTGTTTGCAAGACCCAAAAGGCCAAGTTTTGCAGCACTGTAGTTCGCCTGACCAAAGTTTCCATATATTCCAGCAGCTGAGGATGTCATAATTATTCTTAAAGGAGAGGACAGGAAAAAAAAATTAAATTATTTCTTGAAGTTATTTGATTCTACACAACAGCATTTTCCAGCTTTGGCATTATAGTCTCCATATTCTACAAAACGAAGTGTCCAAATGAGAAAAGATTATTTGTTGGTTTTGCTAACAATTGGGTAACCATTTTACATTTGATGGATAGGAAACAACTGACGAATCCTGAAGCACTGTAAGAGTAGCAGAAAACTAAAGACGTCATGAGCCTTTCTGAGCTATATTGCAGAACTAGAAAACACATTCTGTGACAATGAGTACAGTATAGAGTAAAGTAATTTGTTTTCATGTTCTAACTGCATTTCAGGTGGTGTTATTCTTACAATTAATAAGTGGTTTTAGCGGTCAGAGGAAAATTACTTTACTGAAAGTTATTTCCCTTAGTATTATCTACCTCGTAATACCTGAAGATCCATTCTCAGAGAATTTACATTCAAAGAATCCCAATATGCATTAAATGCATGACAGAAAAAGACAGGAAAGTCTTGTCCTTTGCCGTCCCCATTTTTGCTGTGGTTGTGACTGAACTCCTCACACGAGAGATCTAAAACCACTGCAGTTCACAGCTGGTTTGAGGCAAGAAAATATCATGCTGCAGGTCATCTCAAAAGAAATGGGTCTACAACTTCACTTTTCAAGGAAGCCTTAAGAGATTCTGTTTAAATCTACTTGTAAAAAATACTGTAGGTCTGAGATCAACATATATTTCACTTTTTTTATCTGCCTCACTGCCAATAATGTAATGTTTTTAGTCTAAGTAAAGAGATGTATTACAAGTACTGGCTCAATATGATGAAGATGAAGAAAAACTACAAACTCCATGTAAAGCAGACATTTTGCACGTGGCACATGTCGATACACAAACTGCAGAAGTACTCGCTACCACTGTTATCTGAACAAATACAGAGAAGGAGTCAAGGGAAGCATTTTCCTAAGTGGATGCAACTCTAGACTTTTTGAAGAAATAATTTAATTTTAGATCCCCAGACTTTAGACTTTCCCTATCCTCACAGTTCACTTCCCTGGATAAGAATGAATGTTATTTAGGTCATAGGATGAGAAAACAGCTCACACAGTTTTCAACATGTGGGTATGATTAAGAATTAATATAATCACATCAGTGCTTTGATAATGCTTTTGGTAAAACAAGAAAAATGAAAAAACTTAAAAGATCAGATTTCACTGCACTTTTTTTGAGTTAACAATAATATGTACCAAAACAGACTAAGAACACTCCCATAACTTTTAAGACAAGTACACTTGTCCAAAGGCTTAAAACTAATTTAAAAAAACCCCAAAACACGACAACTCAACAGCAAACAAAAAACTGCATGACCTACAAGCAGAACTGCATGTACCAGCCATGTGAATAAGAAGATGCACAACAAGAGTCCCTCAGACTTGCAGTAAAATACAAGTAACAAACACTTCTAACCAGTCCTCAGAAATGGTATTTTTATAGCCTTACAACTTCTGTCTGGGATAGTCCAAAAAATACATTTAAATACAAGGAAAAAAAAACCTTTAAACATTTGTCTGGGGAGGTGGAGAGGGGGGATCAGAACGGAAAAGGCATTTGAACTGACTTTGCTTCACCCACGGGAAAGAAAGGAATGCAAAACTCCACTGTTTGGACGTGCATCAACCTGTTATACCCTACTGAAAAATGCAAAACAGTAGACGAATTTTTACCTGCCAAATTTCTGGTTTTTCATATGATTCCATGCAGCTCGGGTGACCAGGAATGATCCCCTCAAATGAATTCTATGAATTATATCTAGGAACAAATTAAAGTTAGTTTAATAATTCCAGAATTTTGTCTGCCAACTTGAAATGCACCATGTTTCTTCTTTGTGACAAAAAAAATGCACTCTCATCACACTCTGAAACTGTTACTAAAAGAAAGATGTGCTTTTTTTTTTCTTTTGATAGATCATTTTTCAGTACTAGCCTGAACATACACTGATTATGAGGGGGCTGCCCACATACACTGCCTCTTGGACGAGGCTGTCCTGCACAGAATTCAAAAGCATTCAAAATTGCTGCACTTAAGCAGACTCAGGCAAGAACGACAGAAGATAGACCACTGCTTATCACCATCTACCATCTCTTCTGTCCCTCGGCACATCAGCTTGCTTTCCTCTCTAGTTAACTCTGGGTCTTTTCAACCTGTTTAGTATTCAGCCACTTAGTGCTGGCACTAGGAATGTGTTCTGCTCACAAAAACTACTGTGTGTAATCCACATGGTTCCTTTTGGCATTCCATTCAACAACTAGGAGTGGCAAGAAAAGCCCTTCTTCCCCTTTGGAACTACATACACCTACCATGCATTGCAGCACCGATCTGGTTTGCAAGCTGAACACAAGCAGCTTACCACTAAGCTTGCAGGGCAAAAGGTACACCTTCCCTGCCTTCTTTTCTTTCTTGTTCCAGTGGGAGAGATGTACCTGTCATCTTTCACACAGAAAGTACATTCTGAAGTAATTTTCAAATCAACTCACCCCAATCTTCATCACTTATCCGAACGAATGAACGGTCTCTTAGGATCCTAAAATGCAACATTTTGAAAACAAAACAAACACAAGATGAACATTTGTTTATACAAAAGTGTCAGCCCACACTCAAACAGGACAAAATCCTCAGGTATACTCACCCAGCATTGTTTATAACAATATCTGAAATTAAAAAGAGAAAACTAATTCAATGCACTGATAAAATACAAGCTTGTTTCTATTTTTCTCCCACTTCTAAATATATACAAACAGGACACATACATCACGTTACTATTCTATAGCTTCTTGTCTTGATTAGTGAATTCTACCATTGGACAATAATTTCAGCATAATACTTCAGGACAGGCAAGTCTAAACCCGCCAATGGGACAAAGCCTGACATGGAGGTATAGCTGTGAAGTGCTGGCTGCCTAGGAATCCAAAACCTGCAGGATGCAGCCATACTGTACAGTTTTGAAGCTTGCTTTGAATTTCAGAGTGCTCCCAATTACGCAGTTTGTGCCACCATCTTTGCTGAAGTAGCCCAAATGATAACCAGAGGAACCACAGAGTCACAAAGCTGATAAAGCAACCTGGATCATAGAAATTTCTTCTCAAATATTTAATTAGGTTCCTGTTGCCTTTGATTAACTCTTTAACCCTGAGTTAAAATCACAATTAAATAGTGGCAGTCACACGGTTAAAAAGAACTTTAATTGTTAGATAAAATACCTCAGGGTTTTCTTATTTCATTTCTGTTAAAGCATTTTGACCTTATACAAGCAGAAGAGCTTTCAAAACATGAAGTGTTGCTTTTGGCAACATCATTTATGCTAATTCGATGCAGCTAGTTATAACACTTCATAGACTCTGTGCTTTGAGACACAAATTTGTTAACCATTATTGAAGTTCCAAAATTCTGAAGGACAAGAAAACCAGAATCCTATCTTAAGCTTTAAACTTCTGCTAAAACCACCAAAAACCCCAGAAAAGCTGGCCATTCAGATTAAAAGCTGAAAGCCCCTTATTCAGATTTCACCAAACACAGGCATCAAAGGCTGGTGAATACTGCTGTTGTCACACTGTTTTTCACACACGTTAATTGCACCGTTTATAATGACTTTGCACTTGCAAACAAGTTTCAGCATGATTTAAGCAACTGTACCTATCCTCCCAAAAGCCTCAAGGGCTGTCTTCACAAGCTTTTCACCATCTTCCACAGAATCTATAAGAAAAAAATTTTAAATTTTCAAATAAAAGTAACAGGATACACTCCACACCCAGGATATTAACAACTAACTCCATAGAGATAAGAAAAATAAATTGTGTACGACCCCAATGAAAAGTAAATTTAAATTCTGCCACTACCTGCATCTAGCCTAAAGCAAATCTCACACAGTAAGTCTAAATGGCACAACATTTGCCATTGCAAAAAAACATGAAGCAAAGCAAGCAAGAATCACCCATTCCCATTTTGCCTCTGAAAACTGCAGATGGACAGCTGCTTAATATTTCAATGTTAAAAAATCATATTAAAGAGAAAGGCATTACTAGACAAACCTTAATTAAAAGAAGCAATTGATGCACTTGCTTTTAGCATCTCTGTCTCCCCACTCTACATGATATTAAAACAGTTACATGTATGTTATTGGCAAGCTGGCAGTAGTCTTTTACTAAGCAGCACCAACTTTTCATTTAACATGTCCACTACTCCTATAGATAAAGCATTACACTTGTCTGGAAAAAGTAACATACCATAATTGGGTACTGCTTTTCCTCCTTTTGCTCTGATTTCATTGACAACTTTGTCAGCTGCTGAGGAGCTTTTGCCATATCCCTTGAAATCACCTCCAAGATCATTCACTACGCATGAAAAAGAAATGAAATTTTCGTTGTTAACACTCAGACTTCATGGTCTGTCCTTACCTCATTATCATACTGGAAGTTATACTGAGTATTAATAAAGCCTGCTGCCATCTGCATCTTACTGAAAACCGCAGATGACAAGAGAATAATAGTAAGACACAAGATTTTTTTTTAAAAAGCAGTGCAGTATACATTATCCCTTTCTTTAAATAACATGGAAAACACGTTTTCCCCCTTCACCACGTATTCAACTTGCTTGCCCTGCCCAGGCTACCTCTGTAATTGTGCTGTAGTTGAGAGATTAGGAACTAGATTACATCCCAATCATAGGCAATTTATTCTGGTCTCTTGTCAAACTGCCTTAACCATTGCATGAACCATAAGCAAGACCGAGAAGACTTTGTTCCTGTTTAATAGAGTAGCTAAACTGTTACTAGTCAACTCAACTATACAGAAGATCCAGCAGTCTTAACAAAGTGAGGAAATGCCTGCTCTGGAGCTTCAGACTCTCCTCCTGCGGGATAAGAGGCCCACCTGACACACAGAGCTGTTCCAGGCTGCTCTTCGCACTGGGGCATGCATCACTAATGGCAGCTGGAATGTACCATCGCCACACTCTGCTGCACTCCTGTATTTGCATATCCAACAGCTTCACGGCATTACCAGAGGAACAAAAACACTCTCAAAAACTCCCCTACAAACATTATATTTGGACAAAGAACTTCAAAAAATGGTAAGATGCTATGTTTAAATAGGTGCAAAATGGAATTGTAAGAAAGCAAGAACTGACTGAGTGTACATGCAACATCCCTATTTTGCTGAACAGTCTTTTGCTATGGTGAATTCCAGCTTTCTGCCTTCTAACCTCAAGAAGCTAGACACAGTGGAATCCACAAAACATGCACAATATTCTTGCTGGTCTTGATAAATAGCAACTGCAAGTCTGTTGTATCACTGCCAAATGAAATAGACACATTTTGTCCCTTTTTTTCTAACTCTCCACATAAACAGGAACGCAGTTTGCAGGACACATTACAAAATCACTCTTTATTACCCAGATCCAGAAAGTTTAATCTGGAATCTTGTATTCAACTTTGTGTACAGCACCTCAAGAGAAATGTGGAAATACTGCAGAAAATTTATGAGTAAATTAAAATGCCAAAGTCCAGACGAAGTGAACACGGAAAGAGGAGGAACACAACACTACAAAAATAAAAAAAAAAAAAAAACAACCAACCGACAACAAACCAAACCAAATCCAGAAAATGCCTAGCCTAAAGCAGGAAGTACAAGTACATTAACAGACTGACACAAAAAAGAAAGCAGACAAAATCTCCAAGCTAATTAGATCAATATCTAATAGTCCATACATGCAGCTAGCACAATTCAGGTGAGGCATTAAGGAATGTTTCCAAGTACAGTGAAGCATTAGGATAGGCAACACAGGCAGACTGCTCAATCTGCAACCTCCATGATATTAAAGGAAAGCAAGTCAGGAACAGCACCAGGATTTCTAATTTGTCCTGGGAAAAAAAAATTGACAATTTTCTGGTAAACATTTATATAAACCATTCAGTCTTGTTAAGACATTACAACTCTCTACCAAAGACAAGCTTACATATGTTTATCCTGCACTTCAATAGTAATTTGCTGACAAAAAACTAAATATTTGGGAAAATTTTCAGAGGCAGCAAAGTACCTTAGACTGAGCACAGGCACTAACAGAATTGAAGCAGAAATGAGTATGCAAAAAAGAATTGAGCTATTCTGGTTTTGAAAATAATAAAGTATCTCCATGAATGTGATAGAGTAATTAAAAAAAAAACAACCAAACAACCAAACAGACAAACAACATTAGTTTAAGCACGAGCTTTGCATAATGCAATTCTCAGCTGCAAACATGCAGTAGCAAAGAGCCAGAGTAGTTGTGACAGAGTACGGTTATAGTCTGAACCTTAGACAAGAATTCCTCTAAGGCAATGAGTGGGTTGCTAGCAGAGCTGCAGAAGCAAATCTGAAGGGTGAAACAGCTGGTGCTGAGGACTTGTCATCCATGGTACAAGTTTTTAAAAAACAAGCCAGCTCATTTCTTGGTGTCACAAACGAAATATACATGTGGAACAATGCAGGTGTGCTGCTAGATCACATCTTCCAGTTTGTTTTTTAAAGTACTCCACTCATGCAATTCAATACCATTTCACAATGCAAACAAAAATACAAATAAGATACATATCAGGAGAGATGTTTCAAAAGCATTACTCTAAACTAAACTGAAACAGCAACACAGAGAGCCCTCAGCTGCAAGACAAAAACAAAGCATCCTTTCTTCCTGCTTTCAACTTTTCCTGATGAGAGGCATGAAAGAGACAAAACACGACAAAAAACAGTGGTAGCAGGCAGCCTCTGGGTGATGAGAACTGGCAGTTTTCCACCTGGGTTGCTCTTGTCAGTCTAACCATACCAACAGCAACTCACTCAACAGAGATGCAGGATAAGAGAGAAAAGCTGCCGTGTTGCGACCTGCTGTTATTCTTCCAACTATTCAAAATATTCGTTTAGAGAATTTCATCACTGTTCTCACAACATACCTTCCATAAGGTTATTTCCATAACTTAAAAAAGGGAACTTGTGTTAAAGAGACAAGGCATGAGTATCATATCTGACTGCATTTTGAAAAACTAAATGTTTACACAGGTAACTTCTCAACTTTTAGAAGTCATAATTGTAAGAGAACGAGAGAAACAAATACAAGTGTTTGGAGATAATTGCAAAGCAACACTCAAGACAAGGTGAAGTGTGGTGAAGCTTCCAAAAGGAAACAAGAAGTTGCCCTTACAGTCAATTCTTAACTTACTGTTTAGCTATTATGCAATAAGGCCAAGAGATAAAGGAGTAATAGGTGTGTTCCCACAATATAATACTTTTTTTTTCAGATCGTTCTAGAAAGTCAGACCACCACCAGCTACAGAGAGCCAATATAAAATATTTGAGCTGCTTTAGTGACGTAATTTTTACTAAATAAGAACTCGATGGGAATTATTCACATCTATGGTAAATACGGCAAGTATCAAAGATGGCAACTACCAGAAAAAAAAAGAAAAAACTGCCTAGATTTTTTAAAGTTGTCTGTGCACACACTCATTTTTATGAAATTTTGTAAACTGAGATTGGGATTTTCATTAGAAAGCTACCAAAAATCAATGAGCAAGTTCTTGTCCATTATCTCTTTAAACATTTAATCTTGAACTCATCAACAATACCTGTACAAATTCATTCATAGGCAGCCCAATCATAAATCACAGAATCATTTAGGTTGGAAAAGTCTTGTAAGATCAAGTCCAGCCATTAACCTAACACTGCCAAGTCCAGGAGTAAAAGTGCCAGATCTACACATCTTTTAAATACCTCCAGGGGTGGTCACTCAACCACTTCCCTGGGCAGCCTGTTTCAGTGCCTAACAACCCTTTCAGGGAGTAAATTTTTCCTAAGAACCAATCTAAAAATGGCAATGCTGACTGCTGCTGAGTACTCAAGAATATAACTTAAACTTCAGAATTGCCTTGTGATGTAGCATTTTTCAGAACTAAATATGCCCTGAGAAGGTTCAACCAAGGCAATATAAAACCACCAGAAATCCTTTACTGACAGCTATTTGGCACGGTCACTGAGATCAGACAGCTCTTCTGTCCCATGAGCTGCAGAAAGAAACAATGCTACGGATACTGAGTTACATTTCAGTAACTTCTTTCTTGGGAAGAGGTACTGTAAGGCAACATATTCACATATTCAAACCATCATATTGGAAGCTTCCGAGCAGTATTTAGCTAAGACAACAAACTCGTTGGCAACACGTCATGGTAAAGACTTGCATGCATAGATGAAAGTTAAATCTAGGAAATTATCTGACTCAAGCTGGCTTTCCAGCAAAGGTAAGCCCTTGGACAAACTTGGGCAACTTGTTTTATAAGAAAATGAAGGTTAGAAGCAAAATTTAAACAGCAAAAGATAAGACAGAAAACCATTAAATAGCAAAGGTTACTGTCAAAAAGGGCATGAACTGTCGAATGCAAGCTATGTGAAAACGCAAAGGTTACTGTCTAGAACAAGTTAGTTAAGATAAAACTTACCAACTACTGAAGCTCCTCTTTCAGCAAAAGCCAGAGCATATGCTCTGCCTAAACCTAGTTTAAAAAAAAAAAGTTAAAAGCAAGAGTGAATTTGTTTCCTGGATCACAATTCAGACAAAAGCTACACAAAAATTAACTGCATCAAGAAAAATGCACCAATTCAACACAAACACCTTGCAAGTGCAAAGTAAAACGCTGTTTCCCCCAGGAGTTGAAGTCTTTTATAAATACAAAATATGAAAGTAAACAAACAGATCAATTGTAAACAAAACCTCCAGTCAAGAGAAAAAACAAAAAAAAACCCAAAACCACACTTACTCTTTGTTACTGGATTCAACAGAGGCATCTGGGAAAGCTGTATGCTGCTGAGTTTGTGCTTGTGATAGAAATACACATTTGAAAGGAAGAACGTTTAATGTCCTGATGTAACATTGAAGAATGCGGGGATGTCTCAAGTTAATTAATTACGCTCTAAGTGAATAAGATACTTCCCTAGTTAAGATTTGAAAAAAGAACTGAACAAAAGTTAACTGTGATTGAAGACGTATTCACAAAATTATCTGGATACAAAGAAATGTCTAATGCCTAGTTAATCAAAGAGATACACAGTTTGCCTATCCTAACACAAGACTGTCATTTCTGCATCACATACAAAAACAAGGGTCTTGGGCCTTTACTCTCACTTAGATTCTAGTTGTGTTACACATTAGTGATCCATTACAATAAATTATTCACAGATATATTATCCACTGTACCAGACAAAAGTTATTGGGATCAATGGCACTTGATCCCAACTTTTTATTCATTTTTTTATCCCTCTTTTTATTCACTTCAAAAGAAAAAGAGATTTGAATGATCAAAAGGTGATCAGTCAGAAAAAAAGTTTTTCAGAGTGCAAACTGTCTTTGCTGCTCAGCAGGACATTCAAAGCCAGTTCTCAAAAAAAAAAAGGGAAAAAAACAAGAACTGTTTAGACTGTTTTGAAGCACACTAATCTCACACCAACAAGTTGAAAATTTCCTTATGACTCCCTTACGTCTCTGCAATGGCGAGTATCACATTTGAGGTGCATATACATCCCTCTACTGTCTCATGTAACCCAGGTCCAAAAAAACTTTTTTGTTTGTTTGTTTTGAAAAGCCACACAACTGAGAAATGCACAAAATCCAGAGCATGTTATAAGTGCTGGCCTTCTCAGTTGCTAAGTAAGGATTGCATGCTTAAGAATCAAAACTAATCTTAAAAAACAACACAGGTTGCATAAACAATGCCAAATACAAGCAGGAACAATAATTCACAAGGGATTTGCTCAAAGTGAAAAGAAACTACCGTATTTTTAGATGTCTGTGTATGTGAAAACAGTATCACTTTAACACAAATTAGTGATACAGATGTCTCAATAAATTCCCAGCTCTGATCTTCTCACCAGCATCCAAAAAATCAATGCTGAAAAACAATGCTCTTAGCAGTGCAGTCTAACTACAGCATTGTAAACTACATAAATGCAAAAGAACTCATCTGTAGCTAACAGGAGCTCCCTTTATCTTGGCTTCAATTTAATCAACCACTTATTAAAAAGTTGTTATGAAATAAAACATCAAAGGAGACTTTTCTCTATTAACAAACCATTTTCAACGACTCCAGTCTAACACTAGGAGTACAAGGGTCACTGTACACAAACTTATGAGAAGCAACTTTTACTCGATACAATGCCTTTTTAGAAGCTTTGTTACTGCCAAAGTGATCTTGTTTTGCTATTACCAACTTTTAACCTGTTCTTCAGTGAAACTTACTATATAGGGAGAAGCCCATAAATATAGATCAAATAAAAGCAGAAAAGCACCATAATGGTCTCAATTATTCTCAAATTGGTCACCTTCAGGTGATGTGCATGGACTGTTCAGTGCTTTCCACAACATCATCTTCACTAGACAACACTTAATCTAGGGCCCCAAAATGACTCCTCTGGCTATGTGCACTGGCACAAAATGACAGCAAAACTTCACTGTGGGGAGGGCAGAAACTTCTTAGAGGATGGCAGAACAAGCTCCTTTAGCAGCTCATCACAAACAAACTTTGCCTCTTACTCATCCACACTGACAGCTCGTATTTTTGCTTAACTATCACAGTAGGCAACGGTCAAAGTGTGGATGTAGAGGAAGAAAAAAAAAATAAAAGAAGGAACAAACAAACAACAAAAAAACCCAACCAACCAACCAGCCTCACGCCATAACAACAAATACAAAAACATTTCCTGGCAAAACCAAGCATTCCATTGCAGACCACGGCCCTGGAGAGGCCGAGCCTACACACCACAGCGCAGGCCAGCCCTGCTGCTGACGGAAGTCTCCTCCCTCCCCCTGCCCTCTCCGCTGCCGCTCCCACGTGCCCCCAGGCCGGCTCCCGGGAGCAACAAGGGTAGGGAAGGCAGCAGCAGGTGGGCGGCTGCTTTCTGCAGCACCGATGGCACAGGTGAAACCCCTGCTGGAGCAGCACTGTACCAAACCACGCGGGTCACACGCCTCAGTCTCTACGGCCAAGGCACAACTGGAAGGAATTAGCATACCGGGACGTTTGGAGCAGGACATCCACTGCTGACCAGAGGTCAGCGACACTGCTCCAGTGTGTGTTGACAGAGCAGAAATCAAGCGTTCGGAGGTGACACCGACGCGCCAACTTTCGGCAGTGCCGGACTGGGCTCGGACCGCAGCAACTCCCGAGGGCAGCAGGAGGCACGGCCGTGACCTCTCCACAGCCTTGGCACGGCCGGAGGCCGGCATGGACAGCGCCTCCCTCGCCGCCCCGCTTCTCTATTCTGCGGGAAACAACCCGCCTTTCCCGGGCGAGGCCGGACCGGTCACCCCTGGGGCACCTGTCAGTCCCGCGGGCAGCGGCGGCTGCGCGGAGCCCGCACAGCCCGGGCTCCCCCGCGAGCAGCTCCGCCGCCTCCCGGGGGTGCGGAACCCCTGGCCGGTGCTCACCTCCTCCGGCGCCTGTCACCAGCACCACCCGCCCGTCGAACCTCAACCCTGCCGCCGCCATCGCTCCGCGCCACCCGGCTCCACTNGAGGAAGGGATGGGAAGAGAAGGGGAAAGGAAGGGAAGAAGAGAGGAAGGGATAGGGAGAAGAAAGGAAGGGATAATGAGGGAACGGAAAAGGAAAGGGAGGGAAGAGGATGGGGAGGGGAAGGGAAAAGATATGATGGGATGAGGAGAGGAAGAGGAGAGGAAGGGATGGGGAGGGGAAAGGAAGGGAAGAGGAAGGGGAAAGAAAGGGATGGGAAGGGGAAAGGAATGGGTGGGAGAGAGAAAGGGAAAGGAGGGAAGAGGAAGGGATGGGGAAGGGATCGGGA